>CM024187.1:12669325-13069325 GCA_013433145.1 Ascaris suum | reverse complement strand
AAGCTTAAACATCAGCTTTTTCTCCCACTTCGCGTGCTGTATTTTTATATCTCCTTCTTGCTGCATTTTCTTACACCGTTTGATAGGGAAGCATTTGAGATATGATGATCTGAGCGGGTCTGATCACTAAGCCGGTTTGAATGAGCGCATATGGCAATTGAGTGAAAAAATTTTGGTTGAAATTCAACGATTTGTTCACATGCGATATATGCGTTTTGAAATGCCATGTACCGTTTACTAAGCAATAAGTGACCCATATTTCATTTTTAGAGAAAGTTCGAACCCGCGACTTATACGGCATGGTATCAAATATATACTGATTAAGTGAACAAGCAGGTTTGTTGTTTAGGTTTACGACTCAGCAATATTCGATAATAAACAAGAAATATTTCAGCGCAGTTCTCGTTTCACATATGTGAGAGTTGAAATTTGTGACTTCTTACACTGCTACTGACAGTATTTTTAAAACGACTTACGGCGTTCTGCATCTGTGAGCTCGTTGAATCGTTATGATGATCGATGGTGATGATCGTAGCTAAAAATTAGAGACAGTCATTCTCTTTTTCCTCGCTTTGCTTTCTATCTTGAATCGTAATGAAGTTTGCCTCGAATAAAGGTTTCAGGCAAACCTGCTGTACATTGCAATGACACTTCCAATATTATTCATGCTGTCTGGACATTCGGAAGGAGCTGCTGGTATTCTGGAAAGAAACTTACGCGAGCGTTGATTGCCATTTGTAAAAACGAATTATGTGGAGGATATTTTTCACCACGAATAGACAAAAGTTTGCTATTTTTTCACACCTTTCGCTATTATGTAAAGCTTTTTTTAGTAGGTATGTTAAGAAGGATCTTGCTAATGAGAACTCTCAATAAATTATTTTCTTCTTTGAGCAAATGAATATGTACTACTAGTCTGAATATGTACTACTACTACAATAGTTGTTTACACATGTACGAAATGGCTGCACTGCTATCAGTTTTTATTTTGTCCCTCTTCAATCTAACTGAACTTCCCCAACAATTATTGCAAATTGCATCATGTATGCTCCACTACGGGAAGGTTCGTGTCATTCAAAAGCATCTCAAAGAACCTTTTGCAATGAATGGACATAATTTTAGACTCCACAATTACTTTTAAATTCTTAACGAGTTGAAATTCAAGTGGGATCATCCCTCTTACTCCTCACAGTATATTCACTGACCCCTCTGCAGTATACCGAATCTCAACCAACTGCAGTTGAATTCAACCATTGCGAAACGGTACCTTCAAGTAGTTATTTATTCGTTAAACGTGGTGATAATGACTGGAGATTTGTGCTTGCATGGTGCTGTCATTTTTAAAACTACTTTCGTCGTCTCTTGCTGTGCTACTGTGAAAATTTATCAACTGAGGGCAGGTTGCCAGCAACCTAGCATTATCCTTGATCTAATGCTATTTGACAGTTTTTTCATTCTAGAACAGCAGAACAATTCTCTTAAACGTTAAATACGTCGGACCGCACTACTTGCACTACTCCAAATTCTTATTTACGGGGATAAAAAGATATTTTTTTGAATTGCCGATTGTGGTTCATCGTGACGCTAAATTATTCTCGAAAAATCGGCGTGAAGGTAGAAGTTACTTCGGTAAATGTATCGTCGAATCCACTGGCATTCACAACTTGAAGTTTTCAAATTCCTTGCTTTGAATTTTGTTCGCTCTTCCTTTTAAGACTGTTTAGATGAGGAGAGTTATTCATCCAGTTCGGCAAAACAAACACTTCTTCTGGCTACTTTTATCAGCGGATAGAGGCTTCTCTGAATGGTTTTTATTAAAATCCTTACACAAACGCAATGAATACGCCGTGTTTAAACAACTGAAGTAATTTAATATGAACTTCTTTCAAGAAGTTTAATAGCGGGATTTGATGACACAGAACGGTATTTGCCACTGATGGATAACGTTCTGAAACGCGGTGGAGTGGCAACGAATGCTGTTCGCATCGACCCATGTACCGTTCTTTGAAGAGGTTTTGCTGTGATAATGAGACGGCTAACGAGTGAATGCAACCGCTCATATGCAACGCCATATTCGACATTATTCACTTCAAAGGGCATAATGAACTAACATCCACTTTTGAAGAAGCGTCGTTCCAGGTTCGTATGCCCCACGTCACCACCCCTCCCATTCTCAATTCCCTTTCTTTCTTTCTTTCTTTCGTTCGTTCGTTCTTCTTTTTTGAGAACAACCACATGATTATGTGAGCCTAAAACTTAGAAATCTCACAGGTAAAGTTCTAAAGTGTTGTGCAACAAATTCTTCGAATAGATAATAGCCACAATACAAATCAGCGCATCGTAGTGTTACAATGCCGAGCTATCGTCCGTTTTTGACACCCGATAGAGGCAAATCAAATATGACATAGAAATATGATCCACTTTAGCCCCAGTGATGGTAGCATTTTATTTTATTTTCGACTCTTAGCATGCATTCTTCTACTTTATTTAGATAGCTATGCCTTTTTCAGAGTTCTCTGTATTAGCAGCTTATTTCGAGACACCCAATATTTTATGCGGCGCAAAAAATTACCGACATAGAATTTGAACACGTAACCATTTCCATCTGTGAGAAGAAAACCTTTCCAAATCTCTTTATTCTATTGGTTTTTTCCTTGAGCGGACTTCTGGCCAGGTACAGCTGTTTAGATGTCAAACTGACATAACATATTATATAGAACAAAAGTAGGAGCAAAAGTTTTGCACCAAATACTCTGGTTTAAAAAGTCAACAATGCGTATATTTCCGCTTGATTTTTTAGCACAAAATACAACCAATGAGAATATAGATAGCCGAAACATAATAGTTGCACTCCGAATAACCGCTATATAGTGAATTGTTTTGTTTTTATAATAGAATCCATTTGTATCGTTTTTGATCACTCGTTCGCGCATAACTATTCATTCTTGATGCAGCAATCAATCACAGTCTGCAAGCCGCCTACTACACAGTTGAGATATATTAAGGGTTCGATTGCCATTCTTCTCTTTACATATGAATACTTAATTTCACCGTTCTGTGTGGAGTGATATCATTGGTCTTGGAATAAACAATATGAGAGCGTTTCCAGTGTCGAACAATTATTGAAATGATAAACCCACTTAGTTGATCAGCGTGAAGAATGTCAAACAAGAAAACGCTGGGAAGCGAGAAGCGGCAAACTACCCAGAAATAGAAAGAAGGAAGTAGAAACGAGGGAGATGAGGATGTAGTGGCAAAGCGATTAAATCACATAGTCAAACTATGAGGCTCGGTAAAGTCTCTCAAATCCTACATCAAGTTTACGATTTTTCAGCATGGATTTGCGATTTACTGCCTCTTTGCGTTTTTGTACAATAAGAGTCACGGAAATGAAGTTCGTATACCATATGGTATATTTTATGGCTCCAAATAGAGCAGACTCAAAACCTCAGCTTCATCTCTTAACTACTACAAATATCCTACAATCGGATGCACCCTCGCGTAATTACGAAGTAGTTAGAAGTGTTTAAACTACTTTCTGTAATCGGTAGCTTCCATCTGATGCAAAGAAACTCGTTGAATAGCAAGAGTTCCTTCACTCGTTCGATCTTTGGTTGTACCTTTGTGAGATAGCACTAGCTTTAAGCTACATTTTTCATATACGTTAAAGGTAATCTTAAGTCCATGTTTTCGTTTTCACTATGATATGTCAACGCCGAATGAACAACACAGAACTGCATTTTTCAAGCAAAAATTTTACGCTTATTAAGACGAATGGATTGACTGCAAAAGTGAAAGCTTATCACCAACAAACGTCAATAGTAATGCTTTTCGTTAGATGTATTTCTTTCCAATGCGTAAATCTCGGATGCATTGGAACGATGAGTGCTATTAATGACATAAACGTGTCTGATGCCATAAAAGATCACCAAAGAAAGCTTTCATAAGGATAGCGAGTATTGGCATTAATTGGGCATTCCCTCAGTACACACAAAAATGTTTTCATGCTCACAGCAACTCGATAATAAAAGCGCGACCAATTCATATGCGAGCAATTTCTAAATGAGAAAAAAACGATAGAATGAATTGAAAAAAAAAAACAATAACCTAGAGCGCCAATGCATTTGCATCGCTTAACTCAAACGCGTATTCAAGGAGGCCTTGCGACAATGAAATGATCCTCACAGTGCAATTAAATTGAATAATTCGTTCGATGACGCTCAAAAACGATCAGATTTTCATCACTTCATGCAAATTTAATATTTGTCTTGTTACACTCACTTCTGTTCTGTTCATTTAATAGTTGTTTTGTTTTTTTCTTGTTTTCGTTTCATTAGTTTTTGTTCCTTGAAGAAAAATTATTGGCTGTACGTTGCTCGGGCTGTTAATAACGTCAAAAAAGTGTTCTTTTATATAATGTACAACCAGGCCGACGAAAGACACGAAGAGTCCTAAAAACTCCTAACATTTGCCCGATTTTGAATTCCGCTTCTTCGAACTCTCTAAACAGACTGCAGTTAGTTTAGTCTTTAAGATAAGCACGAAATGATGATGGTTGCAATAGATTCGCGACATTATTGTAAACATGATGATAAACATGGCGAAGATCCTCAGAAATAAGGGTAAATCCAAATGATGCACTAATGAAAAAACAAAAGTGCAGAAAGCAATCTATATATTATATATATATATATATATTATATATATATATATATATATATATATATATATATATATATATATATTATATATATATATATATATATATATATATATATATATATATATATATATATATATATATATATATATATATATATATATAAATGCAAATACAAATGCAATACAAATTTCTATCGTCCAAGTCAAGACTGACCACTTGCATTTCAACTTAATGTTTTGGTTAAGATATCGTCAATTTTCCATGATTCTTTGAATGAACTGTGAAACTCTGTTATTTGGCAGTCTATGGTCGCGGATTTGAGTGGAAAATTCAGAAAACTATTTCCTATCACGTTTGGGGCGTAGAACTCGAAGGCAAAGGCGAAATATTTTCGGCTACTTCTTTCGGTCAAGCAATAAAGGCTACTTTCACGGCGTCTCCTTAGAAATTCGATGCTGTACCCCCGAAGCTAAAAAGGCCATCGACAGATGTTCCTCTGTATGCAAGAAACTTTGCGTAATGGCAAAAATAACTTTCTAGTGCGGGATCGCTCATTTGCTTCGACCCCTACCATATCTATTTTGAAAGGCACCATACCGTGCCATCATCTAATCGACTCATGAATTCATACAAAATGGGCCGGATCGGGCATATATGCCATGGGGTGCTCCTGCACAAATTAGAGGCATGTAGAATGTCGGACTGCTTGTTGAAAGGATATAGTCCTTCCCTATTGATAGTTTATTGTGCACAAGTGAATGCCAATCCCAGTCGTAAAGAGAAAAAGCTATCCGTGTTGCCTCTCAAGGAAGTGTTTCCTGACCAGTTCACTTTTTAGTAAAATTATGCAGAAGGCAAGTTGTTCAATAGATGATCAAAAATATACCGACTTCTGTATGACCGCCATCTTGATTTTCGTGCTGTTCAAACCGATGCTGATAAGTTCTCTAGGTGATCGAAGCATGCCAGATAGACATATTTTATTAGAAATGTTCGTTATCTGATGCGAACTACCGTCAACAGAGTTTGTAAGGTTGTAAGGTATAAGGTTTCAAAGTTTTACAAGGTGATTCTAAAGGTTAATGATGGAAACTGATGTTTTAGTGTAAAGCTGAATTCTAATCTGCAGTGGAACTTGCATTGGTTGGAAATTGATATCAGTGCTTTGCAACACAGGTGCACAGAGCATTTCCGTTAAGCAAATTTAGTTTACTGCGGCCCCAGTCTAAAATACCGCCCGATAGCATCACTTCCTCATGCAGTTAGCGATGTGAAGATTGTTGAAACCTGAAGGAATATTTTACTCGTACTGTTGCCAATTAAAGCGGATTTCTCAGCTCCCTCCTCCTCCTCCCCGCCCTCACCACCCCTTCACAGCCTCCCTTGCCTGGCTCACTACCACAACCCATTAGAAGTTTTTGAGCTTGAAAGTTAAATCACACAACACCGCCGAGTTAAATTTGCCTCAATGCTTTGTTGCAAAATCTGCATAACTTTTCTGATATCCATTCCGACGTTTTCTTTCATGTGCTCCGAAACGTGACCGACGAACGGATAATTTTCACATAGCACAGAGAACGGGCCATATGAATAGTGTGTTCTTCACAGCTTTCATTTCAGTGCTGTTCTAAATTACGGTCAAGATGATAACGGTTAAAAATATTTAAACTTTCATGGGTCACCTCAAATCATTCGATCTGAGGAATACTACCACGTTGGTTTTTTACTATAATTTTCAAAATTTATTTGCATGTTCGTTTCTCTTCTACCCTAGCCAAATATACATATTGACGTGCGCCTCTTCTAGTAATATTCGTTGCTGTCTGCATTTATAATTATTGTTGTTATGTTAATCACATCCAATACACAATTGTTTTCTCATTCTTTTCTCTCTACTCTGTTTTTTTCCTTTTTGTCTATTGATGGCCGAACCCTTGATCGCATCGTTATGTGCAAATATTTTCAGCTCTAATATGTCGTTCTATTTATTCGCCGAATAAAGATTGCCATCATCATCTTTATTTTCTTCTCGCTAAAGAAGCAAACTCTTTGGTTATTCTACATTCCTTTCGTTTTTTTTTCTTTTTTTTTGCTCATTTCACTTTATCTCTACTATTCCTCTAGCTTCTTTTCAATGCCCCTTTTCCGCCTCAGTTAACCGCATCAGAACTGTGCATCCCTTACTTTGCTATATCTCAGTTGGGTGTTCGATCGCTTGCTAATTTTAAATTCTTTTGCCGGTTCACCTTCATTCGATCTATTAATGCAATTATTCATTACACTCTTGGAATACGAATATAAAACTTCAACTTACTTCAAATATATCATTAGCTGTCATGCTTCAGACCCCCTCTGTGGGCCTTTGAAGTTAATTTACTTATTAGCTGAAGGTGCAAAAATACGTAGTTGGTTTTGCCTTCTGAAACGAATAAAATCAATGCATTCTAAGCCGCAGGAAAATTAAAATGACTTGAGCAGCGCTTCCGCACATATGTTCATTATTGTCGGCATCTGTAGGTTTTGGCTATCCAGAGCTTCAGCCGATCGTGCTCGTGATACTGCTATCAGGATATGATCAAATAGTCCACTAGCAAAGCGTGAGCAAATGCGCAAAATAGCGATGATTTTTAGTGTTTTCTTTAAAAACGGAAATGTGTTATAATCAAAGTATTTATTCGAATGATTAACAAACAAATTGAAACACATTCAGTCTGCAGACGTTATTAAACAATCGCTGGAAAAGCAATTCACTGGAATTATTTGAAGAAACTTTTACGTTAAACGTTTGGATTCACTACCAATGAGCTACAAATTCTTCAGATAAAATGTGTCTCATATACCGAAGTTAAAAACTGTGCTGAAATGAGAATGAAGCTCTTTACTGTTATGGGATATGCCTAAGGAAGCACTGTTCTCAGCATGATACATATTTTTTGCTAGCTGCCTTTTGAATTCCATAACAAATACACGAAAGAAAAAGATTCATGCTGCAAGAAGCTGCGATTCTTTTAAACTTGGATAACGAATGAAAATGGAAAGCTTGGATAAGTTTCAGCCTCTCTTTGATTTCTAGAAGGAAATTCAACCGAAAAAGAGGAACGAGAATTAAGCACTAGAGTAGCTTAGGCAAAATGCAAATCTGATACCCCTCAAATATCATCATTTCGATGGATGAAATTCTCTCCATGATGACTCTTCAAATAATGCTCAAAAAACTGTGTGTTCATTTTCTCATTTCTCCACTCGCTAATAGAAATCGATACAGCATCATTAAAAATTTCTTCTATGCAATCGCATTGCAATTTGGCGATTATATATTGGAAAGAAAAAATAACAATGGAAATGAAGCGTAAAAAGTGATATCCCAAGTTGGGGCGAGAGATCACTTCGCCTACAGCAAGTCACATTTGTGATTCTTCTTTTTCTTAGCTGCTAGAGCAGCACGTGTTGCCATCTCGAACACTTCACGCACACCCTATAAACACCTTAAGCTTACAAAGACAACCTTTTAAATAAACGAACGATGTAAAAAAACGTGAAAAAGAAATCGATTTTAGGAGATGTAAAGGAAATAAAGAGATGTCTCAGTGATCAAATGATAGTTTATGTCCAATAGATTAAGAAGACCTTCTGTACAAAAAAGGGAAACCTCGAGAAAAACTTCTACTTATGTCATAAATAAACAACACTGTTTGCATGTTACAGTGGTCGGCAGTGCGACAAGTAGCCCAAGCTAAGGTCACAATGGTAGCAGCATAAATTCAGGCGAACAAACACGTCATAATTTTAATTACTTCACTGAGAAACCAGGTCATACTTAGCAATGAATCACACATTGGAATCGAAGCTATCAAGCTGCACATGGTACCTAAACATTCCTTTAGAAGTATCACCATCTCTTTCATGCGACTTCAAACTCAATCAGTCTGCATCTGCTTCATTTATTCTTCAACAGATGGAACAAAACGACCGACGAAAAAAGAAGAGTGAACATTTTTAGATATGCGATTTGACAGCGACCTTGCAGCTATGAAACGAAAAAGAACAAACATCCTTGGTTTTCGCCGAGCATTCGATATATGAGGTGGCACCAATCTGTTCGGCCATCGCTTTGCCCTGTTCAAACTTCACTGGCTCTTGTTTCATCTTTTGTAGTTCACGTAGCGTTTGCGGATCACTTCGAAGATCCTTTTTATTGCCAACCAATATTATTGGCACATTTGGACAGAAATGGCGAACCTAAGAAACGAGTCAACAATTATCCAGGCATCGATTCTTTCTTTTTTTTCGAATGAACACTGTACGAAATCAGCACATTTTGTTCATTTAAAAAACCACTACATTTGCAGATTACTTTACATCATTGTTTCTCACTGACTGAAATTGTTGATCGCGGAGAGATACGAACTCGTATTTTTTACTTCACTTGGATGATTCTAATTTCACGCCGGTTATTTTGTTGAGGCAGAGGTGTTTCGTGGAAGACTACTGCAAGCAATCGAACTAGTTAGGATTTGATAGTATTGTTTTGCCGCTCATTTTACCTTTTACTGTTAACTTGTGAAATTGATGGGTCGAGTGAACACAAGGGGAGAACTTATATCATAAGGAGTCTACTAATCAGGCATGCCTCATCGCTTGTTGAAATTTGTATTTATCACATTTTATACGATTCTTTCGCATTAAACAGTTGCGAATGATCCCCAATCGAGTCACTGATCCATAGAAAAGAAGAACGATAGTTGAAAAAAAATGAAGAACTTGAAAGTCATTCCAAGACCGAGGATTCGCTAATGGAATTTGCTCATAGTGCTAAGCGAACTTGGAGAAGCTGATTGCACTTTGGGACTAGAAAATTCGTTGGGGAATTCACTGGCGAGTGGATTTTTTATGCGAGTGTCGCTCTTGTACAAGCTTCTATTACTGAAGAGAGGGCCTCAATTAGGGAATCCAAGCATGAGCTAATGCAAAACGGTTAATGCTTCCTTTTTTTGGCTGAGACGCGCCCTGCTAATGCCATTCATGTCCTTCAATAGCGTAATAGTTGCAAATGATTCCCTAGATTTTGCCAATTCCCCCGTCGTATTTGCCAATCTAATCGTCAAAACGAACTAGTACTTTTGCAGTCAGATGAAGAGATTTTTCACTGTCCTAGTATTGCGACTTTAATATGAAACGAAAATTTAGACCGAGGATCTCCTGAAAAAAAAAGCTTTGCATAACTAGCCAAGTATTTTTAGTGTACACAAAAAGCATCTTGATGCAAGAAATCGAAACAAGCAAACGTTAGATTTATCGTCGTACCTATTGGCTTACACGATCAATTTCGGCGATGCTTTCTTTAGTTGGGAAGAAGCCATGCTCTTTACTTATGACGAAGGGATGCTGCTGTTTTCGCGATGTAAATAATAATTAATACGGGATGATAAGATAGGGTGCGAGAAAAACCTCTGGTGTCCATTTTTCGGGAATATTCTCCAACGAATCGGGTGAATCGACACTAAAGCACATTAGTATTACATCGGTGTCTGGATAACTCAGTGGCCTCAGCCTATCATAATCTTCCTGGCCAGCCGTATCCCAAAGAGCCAATTCCACCTGCAAATTTTTATTTAATCACGTTTATTGAACAGTTTTGTCTTGAACACGAAATGACTCTGCAAAATAGCGTCGATCAGTTTCACGCTGATCAGCTGCGCCTTTCTTGCGTCTTTATATGATCCACCCTCATCAGATGCTTGCTCTTTCCCGTGCTTATCTGACGCTTTGAGAGCCCGCGTTACAAACATTTATGCGAAGCAATATTCGTTTTGAAAGTCTGTTGCCCGATAAGATCGGTAGTAAGCTGATTGTTAGCATCGTATAAGAAATGAAAGTGTGCTGTTGCATCAACCAATTGTCGTTGTGCTCGTACGGCGTGGAATGGGGTGGAATGAGGTGGATGGAGAACGCGAACAAACAACGCGATGAATGGGCGCCATGAAATGCGACGGAAACAAGAGACTCACAGCCCTTAAGTGCCTCTGCCTATAGAAAGGCCAGACGCCCGTAAAGGGCATTTGTGTATACAGATCTAGTTCGGCAGCAAATTTCACACGTCAACAAGTGCCACTGCTAGCTGCGTTCGTGTAAATTAATCAACAGTATTACTGCTAAAAGCATTTATTCATTATTGTATTTTTCATCAAGAATGCTGCAACAACATCATTTCCCTCAAAAGTTCAATTTGTTCACACATTAGGACATTGCCATAATCCCTGTGTCCTCTCAAACACTTTCCAGCGATCGTGAAGCTCACTTTTAATGAGACTTCGGTCGATGTAATACATTACCCCTCTTACTAACGAAACGAGTCACCACAACTTTTATAGAGAAAATGCTTATTTTTATACAGGAAAACGCATCGGACGAAAAACGCGGCGCAGTTTCCGCTTTAGTCAAACATGCAACGGTCGCAGAAATCGCGAGATCTTTGCAAACATGGTACGGTGTGAGCATGGTACAGCGATCAGTAGCAATAACCGGTGCATCTGTGCTATGCACCATTTAGGAGAAAATCACATCAATCTAAGAGAATGTGGCCGCAGTGTTGTTCACAAAAAACTGATCGCAGCGAAATTTGCTCGTGTTTAATGACATTTGACAATGACAAATTTGCTGACAAATTGTTCACAAAAATTTGCTCCTCTTTAATGACAATGACAAATTTGCTGCTGTAAGCCTAATTTGATAAACACCTTAAAATTTTGCATTACTTGTAATAAAAGACACAGCAAAGGGAACTTGAATGAATAAAACATTATAGAAAAGGAACACCTGTTTCCCATCGACTTCAATATCGGCAACATAATTTTCGAAAACAGTCGGAACGTAGACATCCGGAAATTGATCCTTGCTGAATACGATAAGCAAGCACGTTTTTCCTGACAGTGTGGCAATATTTATTTCAAGCATTGTTGCTACACAGGTAGGACTTGTTGCCGTTTCATTCTTCTTTGCAATATTTCACTTTGAGTAGGTATGCGGAGACTCTAGAAGTTCCGCGACAAAATACCGTTCAACCCCTATGAATAGGCAATTTACAGCCCACATCAGAAACTGGGACCACCACTCCATATCGATGGATCCGTGCCATATTATGCAAGTTGCCTGACATATGGGTCACAGACAACGAGTGAAATTTGCGATCTGTCTCAGATTGAAGGCAGTGCTGGATGAGCGAAACATCGAACCGAGAAAACGTCAGCGCGATCTTTGGAAAAGGTTAACGAATAGCAGCCAGAGTCCATCATATCACATTTTTCTCGTTAAACCATAACATCCAATGCTTTTTGCTCATCCAAAGGATATGTTCTTTGTAGTCTGCCAAATGGCACATGTCTACGAGTGTTGCTCTCGTTCGTATACTTCAACCTCCTATCATTTATGCCATATAATCGCTTTCGACTATCGTACGGTTTTATCACCACAATACAGCAGTAGCATTCAAATTTCGCTGCAACCCGTATCCAACAGCCTTAAAAATTTACAAAAACTTTCCATGTGTCAAAAAATCGGAACTCGACTTCTCAAGAATACCTCAAGACAACTGCAGCTCATTTCTGTCGCTGGTTAATATGGCTGATAGGACAGACAGTTGAGAAATTTCAAAGTTTGATATGGTGTACATAAATACACTCCTATAGGATGACCTAAAACAATTGTGCCGACTTACCACAAGCACCATCGCCCACAATCACCAGCTTTTTGCGTATGGCCGCCATCGAGGGACGGCGAAACTGTTCACGACGCTATTCGACAATGCTTCGAGTCGGATTACGGATATGAACGCAAATGGAACTTCTTTCACACACTGAAAATGTGCAAATAAAATTTACGAGGCCATTACATGTGGGCAAAGGCTTAATATTACATGCGATCCCTTATGGAATGCTTCAAAACGTAGAGTTCCAGTCACCTGCAAAAGCAATATGGCATTAGTCCAGGTTTAAGAGCGTGAAAGTGTAAGAAAAAAAGAGTACTGAAGAGCCGAATCACTGATTCCACCAACTCTACCACGTAACGTATAAAAACGTTGCCGAATGTTCTCATTTGGCTGTTGCTCCGCGAGAACATCTGTAACTTAGTCAAACGACTAAATAGTGGGCAGATTATTGTCGCATCCTGCTTGAAACGCCTCTCAACATTTCATTGGAACATCTTCTAAATCTAAACCTAAACGCTTTGCAAAATGCAAAGAGTTCTGAATTTATTGGTTTTTTTTTTGGATTTTCCAGAGTCATCGTTTTTTCAGCATGCTAAATTTATAATAATGTTCAATTAAAGCGTTTTTCGTCGTGAACAATTTTCTTTGAGGAATAAAATATAAAACATGACAGCCTGGACAGACGAATATGCATTATAAACATTGTCTTATAATATATCGAGAAACTCTCACACTTCTTCGCACACGAAGAGCAATATCAGTGCATAATACATATCAAAGAGCAATATCAAACTCTTCGCACACTACAAGTGATCAATTCATATTATCATTTGAAGATCCAAAATTGAGTAAAAGGAAAAGAATGTGCGAAAATTTTCCTCCTAAGACAAAAATCCTAAAAATCCTGTACAACTGTTTTGCATTAGTCAAAAAGAAAATTTTAAGCTATTCTTACATCTCATTAAATGTCTGTTAAACTCTTTCAGATACTAGTGCAAAGCAAAATTTGTCTGTGCTTAATACTATTGGTGCTCATATCTACAGTAGCGTTCTGCGTGCACAGACACGTCGAAATAGATGTTCGGAGTTCTGGATATGGATTTGTTATGACACGAACGCTTCCTAAATCTTTCCTTCCAATAAAGCCCGTCCCTCACTTTTTTACTACTGTGACATTTATCGAACAACTCGCAACTGCTTGTGATAAAAAAGAGCGCACAGCCTCAGTGGTATGAAGAATCACCTTGGTCATAAAGGGGGAAAAATTTTTTCTTTATATTTCACAGGTTCATTATGGTTCAAAAGGGTAATCCCACGCTCTTACCTCTGTTCATCTGATACACCATTATCCTCCGCTATAAGTAGACCATTATCTCCCCGCCTATTTTACAAGCTATATGTACACAAATTGTTGTGAATGTGTAAATTACGAGTGGCCATCAGTCACCTCTCTTAAAGGAAATCTAGCACTTGTGCAATAAGAAGGCGACATAAGAATAAATGAATTTGATCTGAAGGTATGAGGAGAAAAAATCGATCACAAGATGAGATCGAAACGTGCAATAACGAATGCTTAAACCATTCTAAAGAAAACGTTTACTGATTCGTTCGTTATCTAGCTCCAACTTATGAGCTACAAAGGCCGTAGCCGTTAAATTTGATTGTCGTGAGCACTGCACTAGATGTGTGGAAAACCGAACGCCGATAGTCAGCTTTTGTTATTTAACTTGCATTATAATCACTAGTGGCACAGACAAAAACCACATATTGCAAGTCACGTAAAACCTATGCGTTGAAAGAATTTTTCATCATAGATTCTTTTCCACCGAAACCGTCTACCAATTCAGCAACATAAATTCAAATATTGCGAACCGATATACTACCAAACCGAATAAGCTGAGCAATGATTTCAGAATAACTGCACAAAAACGAAGCAGGGTTAGCGCAATCCCATCACTCGAGCGCCCTCCATTCCGTTGAAGAAGAAGCAATGATGAGAGACGCTGTCGTCACTAGCTCAACGATAAGATCACGCAATGCACCAATATCGTAGAGCAATTTGAAGAGCGCATATATGATTACATATTATGGAACGTGAAGTCATAAAGTGAACGTTATTTGAGACTCTCTGCTGGTTTTCGATTTTGGATTTTTAAAGTATTATTCACAGCTTCCGTATGGACAATGCCATTAAACGCCTCCACGAACCGTTCACTACCTCCAAAATTGTTTGCAGTGAAGACTGTTTAGTACGCATTCTTGTGCCTCTTTTAACGAATGAACAAACTATTGAGCAAAAATTTGCACAAACAATCGGACATCCACTTTTGTGTATAGAATTTGACCACATGATACTGCGCTTGCGTATTTTGCGGTTTTACTCACCCTAACACTGAAGACGCCAGATATGTGGAGTCAAACCGAAGTATGAGGATTTAGGTGCCGCTATCGCTGTGAAAATCGAGACCTCAGCAATAGATATGCGGCTTTACCTCGAACGAACTGGTAGGCTTATCGGATAAGATGTGCGATTTTAATACATCTGTATCTAAGAGATACTTGATAAAATTCGTCATGAAAAGTGTTGTGATAGGTCTAAAAGGAAATGGAAGCAGCTTCTAATGTAAGATAAGAAAATAATCTCAGGACCAAGCTAGTTCCAAAGAAACGCAACGACATAGTAGCACAAAATGAGGAAGGATGATAGTCGCTGTAGACAGCATGACTCAGTGGCGAAGTGCCGATCGATGGTGATGGCCCGAATCAACAACCGAGCTGCCGCTTATCAATGGGAACAGGGCAATCGGGCTTTCAAATAGATGAAGCACCGAGCTGCATCAATGAAAGAAACGAACCAGCTTTCACGAATGATTATAAACATTCAGTGAGAGAAATGCTTTCAATCCTCAATCACTTCAATTCTTGAAATGCACTCACGCTTCATCTGTATAATGTGTAATAGTTGAGACAACGCGTTATTGAGCGGAAAAGCGTTTCATTCATTGCCCATAGGTCAGTTCTTCTTTTCTCTCAAATTACATAAAATTTTCCTGAAAAACTTACCAATTATCAATTCTCAGTAGTTACAATAGAAAAGGCGCTAGCTATTACTGCTGAGTAGAGGTGAAAAGAGAAAAAACTTGATGGGAGGAACTTTGATGTCAAACATCACATTAGAAATCTGCTGAACTTTTTCCTGAATGCAACGCTTTTTTAGATAGGAACTTTTTTCTTAAGTCTCGAAAGAGTTATCTTACATCCGAGGTTGTCCGCTTTTCAAAAACGCTTTCTATAGGTTGATTTTTGTTTCAAACGGCCTTGTTTTTTTCTACAGGGGTCATCTAGTCAGGAGTCTTCTATAAAGATGCCCTGAATTTTTGCAACCTCGAAAGGTGTTTTCTATTCAAGAGCAATCTTCTATTTTCTCTTTCTCCGAGAGAAAAATTTTCTATTCAACAACATAGCTGATTTCCTATAGAGTTCATGAATTCATTATCTATGCAAGAAATAATCTCCATTTTCCATGCCCACAATCAACCAGCATCACCATCTTCTCGTTGCTTCAGTCCATATCACGAAAAATTCGATCTATGCGAAGATTTGATTTCAACAATTCCGGAAGTTTTAAATGATGAAAAAGAATTTTCAGCAAAATTCATAGAGGCTATTAGTCACTTCGATCAGTTTGTTTGAGCGATTAGTGAGAAGCGTTTCAAAAAGTATTTATTACATTATTAGCAAAACTTACTTACAATACGGAAGTAGATTCACTGAAAAATATAACGCTGTGAGAGTATTAGGAAAACACGCCTATCAACGAGTCACTAGAAATCTGAAAACTGCTATGAAAGTATTTGAAAAAAAAGTGCTCCTAAAACGTCATCCAGATTTAAAATGACTGAAGTATTGAAAGGAACAACGAGATTGATCTATTTTAGAGTTTTTTGCTGTTTTTTTGTTGTACAAATATGTTGAGTGTTTTACTCTAGCCCATCTCTTATTGATAGCCGAAACGTGCAAAAAATCGATAAGAAATCCAAGAATTCCCATGTGCTTTATAACAGTGGATTGAATTATATTCGACATCATGAGAAAAAATTCAATATGCGGTTTGGAGGAACTTTTTTTTTTTTTTTTTTTTTTTTGAAAATTGGAATGAAACTTTTGAGAATACTGAAGAAACGCTTCAACGAGAAACAAATTTTGATCACTGAATGGGATCTGCAATAGAGTAATTCAAAAAATATCACTTTTCTGGAGGTTCATTCGGAACTTGTAAGCAACAAATATCACTTCAAAGCAAACTGTTGAAGTGCTTAATTCGATTCGAGAAGACTCGCATTGTATTCGAAAAATGAAAATCCTTTCGCTTTAAGTTTGTGTAAAAGATGAAATCTGCACGTAGAATCTAGAAAAAATTAAAGCAAAAAAAATGCAACACCTTTTGCATTCATTTCAAGTTGTAGAACTACGTTTGAGATCACTCACTTCAATTGCCCATAAAATTACGGTGTATTTTATGAGTAAACGCGCTTCTACATGTTTTGATTGGAAAAGTGGCTGAATAGGTATGAAACTTACCAAGGACTACATCCAACAAACGTTCACTTACTGGCTAAACGTAGCTCATCAACTGTGAATGAATTTCGCAGGTAGGCCTGCTTTAGTGAATCATGTAGCCATAGTTATTAATTTCAATTATGGTACCTATTGTGCTCCCTCAGCTCATCACAAATAAAGAATTTACTATTACTGTTAACAGCAATCGAACTTAACAAGAAAGTGACCATTTGTGGCCAATGGATCGTCCACAACAGCACTCATCAAAATGGCTTGTTCGGCTTTGAAGTGCGAGAGCAGCAAATGCGGTGATCGAATGAAGCGCATTTCGTCTTTTGAAAATGGCACAGCATCCGCCATGCACCAGAAACAACTTCCGCTATTGCGTAGATGGCGATGTGTGCGCGTACTTCGTAACAGCCTTCCCCCTCCCACAGCGTGACACTAACCTTACTAATAAGATTGCAACAGCCAATACTAAATTCTCTTCACCTACGAAGCATTCCGTTCTGACTTTTGCATCGTTGCTCTAATTTGTGCAATATTTTTGCCTATAAATTCAATCAAAATAAAGCTCCAAACTGATGAATTCCGATTCTGCATTTTTCCTTTTCATATTGCTCACGCTAAAAGAAACGGAAGCATATCAGACTTGTTTCGATTTCTCTTTTTGCCCATAAAATGATTTGGACCTCATTTGCGTTATTTAAAGCATAAAGGTTAATTGATATTAAACGCACATTTCAATGAAGCTCGTCTAGAATGGAAATGATGTGAAAGGTGTCAGCCAGGTAGTGATGCGATTCCCATCGTTCGTAGTTATTTGCACCAATACAGAATGCTGCTATGTTGTTCTAGGTCATTTTTTTCTACTGACCTGGAAATTCGTAGGGTAAATTTAGAAAGCCGATTCCGTTCCAATTCAAAACTTATGATCACAATTTTAAGATCTATTTCATGGATAGAGAGAAAAGCAGAAACGTAAATGTATAGCAAAAGGCTGTTTCGGTCGTATTTTTGAGTTGGTTTTAGAGAAGAGATAAAAAGTGCTCTCGATCTCGTGCAGGATTTCGGAGCATCGTTATAGCCTGACGCGGAATGGTTAACTTGCTGTTATCAGTAAGCACATGTATAAAGCGACCAAGAAATGCATGAGTCAATGAAGGACGAAAGCCTACACTTAACAAAGAAAGAGAACATTCTAAGCGCCGAGAACAATAATGATCGCCCACGTCGCGTCCATGGGCTACCTGCTTATTGTGTACTTAACGAAAAATATATCGGTGGAGCTTCTCCTCCTCAGTCTCCGACACAGTAGAGATCGAACAGAAGCAATTACGCCTTGTTGGTCTGCCAATAACCAGAATACTAAAAAACCTTTTGTGAATCATTTTCCATCACTATTTATTAGTTCTGCGCATTGCAACTTTATTTGTTTAACGGCTTATTCACCTGAAAGAAGTTCAACAATGTTCGATTAGCGAAGTGAACACTTCAGCAGCGTAACTGGAAGACAGACTGAAAGCCTTATAGAAAGCTCTCATTGGTAAACCTAATATGACGAAAAAATTTGCAATACAAGCACTAGCCTGGACGAAAAAAAAAAACAACATGGAAGCTTTTCAAAGTTCTTTTCTTTCACTCATCGCTTTTCCGTGACTGCCCATGCTCGCACTTTTTTCGGGCACTCAAATGAAAGGACGACTATTCGCCAGCAAGAAATTTGCGTCTTTTGGTCAATGGAAAAGCCGACTGCACTTGTGAATTAAGCTTTTGAAGCCTAAAGGCATCAAAGATCGGTCGTCATCTGCTTCTCATTTCGTCTGCTCTTTCACTCGATCCTTTAATTTCGCATAGCCATACTTCGACACAATACATCGAATTATGAAGGACATCACATTAGGAAGTGAACTTGCAAGCATTTCTTTGTTGGGAGAGTCCTACCATAGCTTTGATGTTAAGAGGAAGTCGAAAGTCGCTTTTGAGATTGGAGGGGTATGAATAGTTAAAACTCAAATATAGAAATACGCAAGTAAGTTACGCGACAACTGCATTTTATTACCAACGAATTCTGTATGATATTGCTCTCTTCTTTTCATTCGAATTTTGGAGAAATTTGCTGTTTTTTTTTCTATATTAAACGAAATCAGCATATGAAATCGAAAATTACTGTCTTAATGTTTGTTATAGGTAATTCGAAAATCTTAAGGAAATAGAGACCAGTTTGTTATAGGCATGTTGATTCGGTGATTCCAGTGTTAACGCCAGCACAAATTAAGACAATAATTTTCGGCTTCATATGCTGATTTCGTTTAATACAGAAAAAAAAAACAGAGCAAATTTCTCCAAAATTCGAGTGAAAAGAAGACAGCGATATCATAGAGAATTCGTTGGTAATAAAATGCAGTTGTCGCATAATTTACTTGCCTATTTCTACATTTGCGTACAGCATCTCTTTTGAAGATCGCTTGACTTCACAACGCTTGTAAGTAGTAAAAAATTCTTTTAGAAGTTAAAATTTGTAATCTTGCCTCCTGCTGCAATATATCATCGTCTTGAGGTTTTATGCTGGCGGCGTAAGGGCAATGAGAAGGGCATCCATTTTATCCTCAGGGTTAAGAAATGGCTCCCCATTGGGAATTATGGACCCATTTACAGTGTTTTCATTTTCAGGCTGGTCGAAGTAACCACCAACGACCCTGACATGACGGATCTTGCTTAGAACACCCTATTTGTTAGCTGGTGACAAATTCCACCTCACGAAGAGCAAACCCACATCTTCGCAGCATGTGATCCAGATTAGTCGTTAGCCGGTGAAGACAGGTGTCAACATGCAAACAGGTATGACCTACAATGATTACGTCAAGTATCGCGAAATCGCGACCCTAAGATACATCCCTCAAGTAATATGAAGAATGGATTAGATGTTCAGTTTGTTCGATGTAAAGACAAAGCGACGGTCACAGGAAGCAAGAGCCTTGCATTCATTCCCAATCATATCACCGTCTTGAATCTCACTTGCAAGAATAATGTCCCAGAAGGAATGTCAATACAGTGAGAAAAGTACGATTCACACAACAATGGAGAAAAATAGTGCGTCACAAGTCCACCTGAAAATGAACAGTGATACAAACGAATAAAAGGAATGGCTGTCGCAAATTCGCAGCATCTTCTCTCGCCTTTACCGGGTCACTTCGACGCCGGTTTACTACAACGCCTTCCCCTTTACTTCGCAGCTCTCTCTCTCGACCTCACTAGCTTTCCTTGCGACGCCGGAGCTATTCCCCTTTTTCCCATGCCTCGCCTTTACTGGCCCCATCTTCAACGCCGGTCTTCAATAACGACAAGAGGAAATCGTCACCCCCGACTTTCGAGGTGACAGCCTTTTTCCGACCACTTGGGGTTCAGCCGGTGAAAACCAATCACCGGCTGAGCTTCCACTTGGCGACGACAATCAATCACCGCCAACAATAATCAAACAATCAAGAAATGGGTCGCGTTGTACACGTGTTTCGTCACAAGGGCAGTGCATCTTGAGGTTATTAATGGTATGACGTCACTGACTTGCTTACAGTCCTACCGCCGACTTGCCATCAGATGGGGACCCCCGGAGCATGTCTGTAGCGATAACGCAGCCTAATTCATTGTTACATCTCAGCTACTAATAGACATTCAGTGGGAATTTATAACACCGAAAGCGCCTTAGGAATGAGGCCTTTACGAATGTCTATTGGCGTTTTTTTCGTGTTATCGGTAGGAGCTTATAAGATGAAGAGGAATTGCGGGCTTTCCTTACGAGATCAAAAGCGTGATTAACTCCAGATCGTGTCTATTAGTAGCAATATTCGTAAAGGAATAACAAGATGGAACCGAAATTAGTGGAATGACAGCCAAAAACTGTCAAAAGCCGATAACAGAAAGCGATGTATAACCAAGAAGGAAAACAGTGGAAGCATGCGTCCGTACGAAGTGGCCAGAAAACCATATGTACAAAAGCTTTCTGGACACTTGCGCTTAAGGTAACCCAAGATGGAACCGAAATTAGTGGAATGACAGCCAAAAACTGTCAAAAGCCGATAACAGAAAGGGGAATTTATGCGAACAATACGTAAGTCCCGCTAAAAAAAATCCGAGAAAAGAATGTGGGAGAGCAGTGAGACAATCGAGTATTCATTGGTTTGGTAGGAACAAGCAGATATACAATATCCAACTTCTTCATGGAAGAAATAACTATGAAGACCCAAAGCGGTATTCATATGATTCTTGTTTTTCTCCAGATTCGAAGATGCGCTCTAAATGAAGGAAGACGAAGGTTCCAAGAGAATTCTGTTTGGAATTCAACTGATGATGAATCGTAAAATTACGGTCGACATGGCTACTATCAGGCTGAGGAAACCACTACATTATTCCTTTGATATAAGCCAGTTTTATAAGAAGTGGAAAAAAGCGAAATTTATGTGCTGGCTGCAGAATATCCAGTTGCATCGCTTCTGAAAGTGAGTAGATGCTTTCAGTCAGAAGAAGAATGAGAGGGGAGAATTGGATCAAAATAACCAGAAATTCCAATTCTTATACGATAGGCTTCGAATCAAATTAGAGAATGAATTACGTCACATAAAAAGCCAACTGAACTTTTTGGTCAGCTGGATGATTAGAATCGATGCTGATGCAGCAGGCATGATTTTATTGCTGAGGAAAGATGTAGTCGCTAGGTGCGATGGAAAGAACCTTGTGGCATTTCCACGCGTAAGTAAAGAAATCCAGTTACCACCGCCTTCTTTGAGCAATAAAATCTTACGCGCAGTATTCAAGGCCCCTGCACTCACCAAACGAAACACGGAAGTAACTGGAGACCATTTGCAATCCCTTAGAAGCGTAGAATCAAAAGGCATATCCTCCAGCTCCAGAAAACGGCGAAAAGCCGGTCACTAAGCCTGAATGAAATCTCGGCAAAACAGCGCTAGTCATTGAATCAGAGGTAGAAGAAATATTATCCCGTTGAGAGATGGACATATCTTAATCATCTCCATCCTCGGCTTCTTCGCAATCATTGGACTATGCCCGTATAGCTAGTTATTTTTTCTCTGCCGAAAGCTCTTCCCGAAAAGGCAGCAGTAAAAGTCAAAAATGCAACACAGTCAGGGTCAGTGAGTGAACAAGACTTCAGCGTCCTTGAAACTACGATTAAGTTCATTGAAAAAAGAAAAGATCAAACCAATGAGAGTTTCTGGGAAATACCTCTAGTGAAATATTCCAGAATTACGGAATGTTGAGGATCAGTCCACCTCAACGGAATGATCTCAACTCAATGTCAACTTTACCTTCTTTGAGGATGGAGAGTTTCCATTTTCCTTTGCTATCACGAAGAATTTTCAGTTTCCTTGTCTCCC
Source organism: Ascaris suum (assembly GCA_013433145.1). Taxonomy (NCBI): domain Eukaryota; kingdom Metazoa; phylum Nematoda; class Chromadorea; order Rhabditida; family Ascarididae; genus Ascaris; species Ascaris suum. The sequence goes on along the minus strand of CM024187.1, from coordinate 13,047,007 downwards.
TACTGTTTCTTTGCTGAAGTTGGAGTTTTTGTTTCCTCCATTTCTTTAAGCTTCTTCTAACTTATATTTGTTTACTCGCACTACTGCTTTTTCAGTATGCTGGAACATTTCACCATTTAACTTTTGTTTGCAGCTGCCAGCAGCCATTATTATCTCTGATTCACCGGTGTCTGCAACTTCGCAACCTCCTCTCTCGCCTTTACCGGTTCCATCTTCGACGCCGGTTTTCTACGACGCCTTTCCTCCTACTTCGTACTCTCCCTCGACTTCATCAGCTCCCCTTGCGACGCCGAAGCTGTTCGCTTTTTTCCTTTGTCTCGCCCTCAATGGCTCCATCTACAACGCGGATCTTCAATAAAGACAAGAAGAAATCGCCAACTCCGAGTCTTGAGGCCGAAGGCGCAAGATGAGCACAGTATTGTTGGTTGCATTGCTGGATTGCCTCGTTTCTTACTGGTCATACCTTCGAGGTCTTATAGAGAATTCATCCTTCCACGAACGTCTTATAGGAACTACGTATTTTCTAGTTAGCGTCGTTTGCCTGCTGCTTTCTTTGGTTTATATGAGCATCCACAGAGCTACTTACCAGTAACTCTGTGGATGCCCTCAAGAGTTATTGCCCGAGACCACTGATCCCTACATTATCACGAAAAACAAATCCAGACTCACTTGCAGACCAACAAATCGGTATCAATGCCTCTCGGCAGCACCTTGAGACGCCCAATGGATGATCAACAGCTTTTGGGCTGAATGCAAACATATGGAAATGCCAAACGCTTTCGCGTCTTGAGCTCCTTTTAAATTAAAATGTTACATGCAACTTGGACATTTCATTCAGGTAGACATAAAGAGGAAAGTCCACTGTCACCATATTTCCGAGAGAGGTCCATAAGTGCTCATTACTTCCTGTTAAGCGTAAAAGTTTTCAACACTATCGAAACAGATTCGCAGTGAACTGTCTTTCAACTGACCCTTTTTTCTATACATCATTCTTGTACAGGTGCAGTTGGTATGGCCGACATGTTTGAAAGCTCAAAAGACACTAGTTGAAGGTATTCACGTGTACTTTATAAGTACCCGGAAAATCTTTTCGAGACCTTCCAGTCCGACTCTACTGCATATTTGATTTGAAAGCCACCACGATAGAGATACAGTGAGTTCTATTTGATTCTCAGCTATTAAGCGAGGCTGATGATATACTGCTTGAATTTGTGGTGGCCTGGCCTCAACCCACGGCGAGTTTATCATCCGCTCCTCGCCATGAAATTCGGACGTCTTCCAACCTCGAGGCCTCATCGCAATTTTACATACCTCCTGTTTCGTGCCAAAACCTATTCTGTTCAGAAAATGTGTCGGCGTTGTGGATAGCAGCAAATCGTGCATTATTTATGCCGCACTTTTTCTTTACGCCTCCTGTTCTCCTTGTTTGCTTATTATTCCCTCTCCTTTGGCTTAACCGATCTTTCACCCTCATTTCCTTCGCTATGCCCTTTATAACGATGTCCGTATGGAAAAAGAAACCTTGCTGAGCTCGTGGAAAAATGCCGCAACCTTTGCTCTTCTGCTGGCCAAACACGTTTGATAAAAATGGGGTGTCCACAGTTTAAGGCATGAGATTGAACATGCGAAAACTGATGGAAAATTTAGGCTGTTTTGGTTAGGGCGTCAAATTCAAACTCAAAGATCAATCCTCGATATATAATGACTAGTAGACAAGAAGAAGTGCTTTGCGGCTTCGTAATGGTCACGTCAGCAAACCACCCGGCATCATGTCAAGTTCCATCGATTCTACCGGCAAACTTTCAAAACTAATTTTTCCTAACTTAGAATCTGATAGCAGCAAGACTTTCTTACATTTTAACTTCTGTCGGCTAGATCGCAAATAATTTCACCAATTAAATTTCGATCTGGGGAATACTGTTTTTCAAAGTTTGGTGGTGGGGGGAGGGGGGTGGGGGAGACTTGATCGCCTAATTTTTCGGCGTTTGCAAATTCGGACTCATGGGTGCGGGCAATTCATAGTTTGGTGTAGCGGAATTGTGTGAAGTGTAGTACGTGGTGAACTGAGTTGTGGAATTCCGGCTGCTGGTTAGCTACAGGATTTAGTTGAAGATGATATAAGGAAGAATTTGAGATGATGAGTGGACCGTGAGGTTAAACGTGAGATGATGAACAAACGGCTAAAAGCATGACAGTGAGATAAAATATGGTCGACTGTTGGAGGATGGATAGTGATTGCAAGGTGCAGCTAGAGGTGGACAGTGGACTAGGGGATGGGCTAGTGGTAAGCGATGAGTTGCTGGGTTAGTTGCCTAGTGGTCCTAGAGATAAGTAGAGACTATCCAATACTGGTGTGGGGGAGGGGGGCGAACCCACTTAGGCGTGAGCTCGCAAGTAGCGGGTTGCAGAGTTGGGTGTGAAGTAACGCATTGTTGGTCGCGAGGTGATACAAGAAGTGACAAACACCGGATGTGTGGTTAAGCGTAAAATGGTAAGCACTGGGCCGCACGGATGAGTTGTTGGTAAACAGCGGGTAACGGGTGGTGGATAATGGGTTGGGCAGTGGATTATGGGTTGAAGTGCGGATTGATAAGTGGCGGGCGGTGGATATGAGTTGGTAGATGGATAGATTGTACGAATGAAAATGAGCGTTTAGGGTCACCTGCGCTTTATCCGTATCCATCCTCTCCCCTTCCCCCACCTCGGTCACTTTCGCCTCGCCGATTTACTCTTCCGCTGCCTGCGCCTTGAATACTTGCTCCTCGCATCTTTCAGCAGCTTGGTTTGAAGGTTTCAGGTGGAGAGTGCGATATCTACGGAGACTTGAATAGCTGACTAATAATTGCCTGGAAAATTTTTGTAGATGTGAACTGAACCAAAAAGTGGAAGCTTCAGTTAATCATGAAGGAGACATATTGGTCGTCACTTTGCTAGCTAGCGTCGTTTTATAGTAAGCGACTCTTCTTTCAAGCGATTTTTCTCAAGAAAGTTGGATGCCCATAAAACCTCACTGCCCGTTCAAGCATTCTTTTCCATTTTAAGGCTTTCCAGCACTGTTGCCTGCCTAATCGAGCATTTTTATTTCACTCGAGCTCACTTGCTTTTTAGATTCGCCCGCTTGTTTGCTTCCTTGTCTGTGCAAGTTTTGTCGGCCGTAGTTGATGAGCCGCGGTTTTATATCGGATGCAGCAAAGGAAAATTTGTCTCAAGAGGGCTTGTTTGAAGAATTGTGAGATTAAAAACATCAAATATTTGTTCCCACTTCTGCAGAGCAAAAGATTATGAATAAAACAAGGGCCGAAGTTCGAACTTCGTTTTGCACACGCTCAGACCACAACGCGTTCAACGAAAACGTCTGTAAGCACATCCCAAACTCCGTATCCACGAGAAGAGAGGGGATGAAATGTCATTTGCCATCGTAATTTTCGAGTCGTACAAAACTCTCATATTTCTCTTCCTTCCCATTTTTTCTCAATGATCTTCCGTCAGATAGCCTTATAGAGTAAAGATTTCAACGTTCATTCATTCGCTTCTTAGCAGAGAAGCTTACGGGCATTAATAAGCAGAGCGCATTAGGAAAGCTTGAAACATGACCACTTTCAAATATGCGTGAAAGGCGCTACGTTGAATTGGACGCATTTTCCTATTACATTGCTAACAGCAACTTGTGCAGCACAACAGTCAACGATTACGATTGCCCTTTACGGGCTACAAGTAGTGTTCTTTGAAGGATGCCTTTCACAGAAAACGCTTGTAATGTTTTCCTATGTTCCATTTTGTCCAACTTCTGACTGGATGAAAAATTGGCTTCAAAGTTGAGAAGCCCAGCCATAAACTGATAATAACTAGGAGGCAAATATTTCGATCGCTTAATTCTACTCCCCTCCCTCGTCCCCCATACCAAAAAAAGTGTGGACACCTTGTTCTGATGCATTTAAATCATCTCTCCGCTCTTAGCGCTCTGCTGAGCACTAATCTGTCTCAAAAATCTCACAAGGTATACCCAAGGCGGTAGAGAATGGAAGTTCTTGGTTGACGAATTACACCCATTCACCTCTGGACCTCCTTAATCGTGCCACTAATCGCAATATTTATAAGACTTCCGGAATGTTCATGACGCATATGTTCATATTTCAAAGTTTCACTGTAGAATTTTGCAAACTACAGCTTCTATTTCTACGAGACACATTAAGCGTTTCCGTATTTCTGCAGAAAGAAAGCATCAAGACAGGACGAGTTTTGATGCATTATAGTATAAGTAGAACTGCCGACAAGAATTTTGCATGATGGCCAGCCGCACTTATAGCTGACATTTCTGCTAGCCGCAGAACATCGAAAATTGGGTCGGCTGAATCGGGACACCCTTAGAGGACATCAAATGTACCGCTAGTGCGTAGATTCCCCATCTAAAGTAGGGGGATAAATGTGCGAAGACATTTTAGCATACCAAGCAGCTCAGCCTAGAGTTCACCATAGTTATGTAGTTAAAGCAACATCTCATTTCCTGTGCAGAGCAATCCATTTTTCTGTTCCATTATTGCCCTCAACTGCTAAGCCTTGTCGGATTTTATGTGCGCTTCACCTGAGAATACGTCAAAGCACTTTCGTTTGCAATCGACGAAAGTTTTTTTTTTTTTGAGTAAAAACAGCAACAGAGTCCCTATCTACTGCCGAATCAACTCATCAAATAAGCTCCTCAAGGCCAAATGAAGCCTGTCTCATAATGTACTATATAAATATGCGGTAACTAACGAATGATGCAAAGCAAAGGAAAGAAATAGGAACCCGACATTGCTGGCAAAAGGATATTCCGACGGCCAAGCAGTTTCATTAGCAAGGGAAGTATCCAAAGAAACAGCACCACATTCTAATAAACTACAAGATTTCAGCTTAGTAATTTCTGCAACCTGAGCGTGATATGGTGCTGCATATTCACCGCAGATAACTGAAGACGCCTCTCGAGCATGTTTCAACTTATCATTTGCAACTTATAAGCATTTGAAAGACATGAACACGGATGGCCCAACAAAATCTATGAATGTGCACTATAATCGTAAACACAACGAATTACCATTCTTTTAAGTGAGGTTCATATTGTTCATCAAACTGTTGATTGTTTTGTAGTCATGAAATAAATTTCTGACATATTCATGCGACCAACGAAAACATCATCAGCATTTTGGCGAACAATAAGGTATTTAATGGACTTTTTGGCGTTCCAACTTTCAAGAAAAAAAACAACTTGCAAGCGATCTCTTCGAAAGAATTATGTCGCTAGTGTATGGTTGTACACTTGACTGCGTAGGATGTGGAAAAAAAGCCATTCAATGGTGTGACAGTTGTTTCTATGAAGAGGCAAGCGCTCAACGTTAACTTCGATTTCGTTTCATCATAAGCAGTGGAGGGTTTCAAAATCAGCAACTCATTCATCGAACTAATTTCATCTTTGTGAAGCGCTATCTGCCGCACTTTTCGATGAGCAATCTCCTCGAATTAAATTGACCAATTTTAATGCATTATTTTTTGAAGTATATAACAGAAAGAAAATTTCAACAATTCAAGGAACATTTCGAATATTTTGGTTATTACCGTGCGATTTCCTCGATTTCTAGCTTTCTCATCATAATTTTCAATAGAATCCTTTAATCAACCAAAGGAAAACCTCGAATTCATACTCCTAAGCGACTAAAATTCCTAGTTTTAAATGCGTTATCTAATCAATTTCTGATCTTGCCTAACTGTAAGTTCGTGGTCACATTTATGTTTTAAAATCTTCAAAATTATGGCTCATAGGACGTTGATAAGACGAGCACAACACTAGCTAGGCGTTTTTACAGTATAATATTCAGAATATACAAAAATCTTTGCACAATGTACTAGAAAACGAAAGAAAATTCATCAGCAGAAGAGAAAAATACATCCTAATTCTACTGTTGATAGCTAATATTAATCCACTTCCTTAGTTACTTTTCTAACATACTAAAGATAAACTGATAAGCTGTGTGACCACTGAGCTCCACCTTTTAATTTTTCTTAGCACAAGTTCCCCTGCAGAATCCTTTCACCTTTAGTTTATTAGGAGAAGATGAAGTGAATCGAAGGAATAAGTGAGGAAATATTATCAACTGTTAGAATATGAATGAATTGTTATGAATGCAAACCGCCATGAATGAGCCCACAACTGAAGAGGAAGCATTTGCCTCGTCGAGCTAAGGGCTTGTGGGCAGTGCTAAAGCATCTCAACGATGAATCGCGGGCTTAACGATCACATTCACTCATCGTTTACGAGTTTAGTGATTCTTATCCATACATCGTTTGCATCTCTCTAGCGCTTTATCTACTCCTTCTGTCTTTCTCTCTTATTCCCAACAAAAGCCGCTTGACAGTGAATTTCATCAAGCCGCCTTGAGCGTTTATTCATATTCGTCGATGGTTGACGAATATGCATTTCGAAAAAGAGCTGACTATCCTATTCAAAAAGTTACGTGTTTCATCATTTGGAAATCAGCTGTTTACTTCAAGACAAAGCATTTCGTTTCAAGTACAAAAATGTTATTACTGCTTGGAGCGATGATGCACAATCTTATCTCAAGTTTTGTTTATCAAAGTTCGTTTGGTCACAAGAAAGAAGAACGATGACGTAAAAGTGGATTAAGATTTGAAAATAATAGCAAAGAGTATTTGCCTGAGGGGATTTTTTCTAAACGAAGAGCACAAAGCAATGCGAAATCCACTGCGTGCTTCTAAAATATGGCTGCAAATGCAATTTAACCTACACCGCTATCATAGCGAAGCAGTAGAATGTATTGATGAAAATTTTTATACCGCTATAAGTTCTTCCATCACTAGAAGCAAATTCCCAACCTTTGAGTCTCCAAGAATGTGCACAACTACTTATGGACAATTCATCCAGTTTTTATTAATGGGTTAGTATGGGAGGTCTTCGTCCTCACCTCTTATCGCAGACACACTCTCTCACCCTACGAGACAATTTCGGCGCACATTACCTTTGCATAAGCAAAACAATCTAAGAACTGAAACACTAAAGATATGAATCATAAATAAACTTCGAGAGGTGGGAGGGGGAAGGGGTGGGCACTCTTATGAAAAAGAACATTTCGAGGGTAATTCAACTGCTTTGTTCGTTACGAAGTTGCAAAGTAAAAATGCTCTTGAAGTGGATACGAAATGAAGATATTTTTTAGAGAGTAATCTACAAAAATTGCCAGAACAAACTTTTCCAAATATGATATCAGTGGTGCCATTATCACACTGAATCAAGTTGGAGCTATAAAGTGCAACTGGAAGTGAGAGTTGCTAATAGGAATTTTTTTTTTCAACAAGAGCAAAACTGATCGTTCATAAAATGTTGACAATAAAAGTGAAAATTTTTCTGCATCGGCTATGTGGCGCTCAGTTTTAGCAACGTCACAAATGAGGGTGCAAATTTGAAGCGATGAAATCTCATTTCAGCTCTAAAGGGCACGTAAGAGGCGAATACGAGCAATCACTCAAATAAGTGGAATTTGAGATCGCAAAAAAACGTCACCGCTGAACTGAAATTTGACTAAGACCTCAAACACCGTTGCAACGAACATACACATTTATAACAGTCATTTACTCTTTTTTTCCAAAAAAAGAGGAAAATATTTCCTCTGAACACTTCAAACAAGTACGCTACATAGGTAAGTTTTTACTTTAATGTATTAGCTGACTTTCACTTCTTGCAAATCACCTATCAACTGTTGATTACTCATTAAGTGTTTGCAGTGGTGCTATAGCTAGAAGATCCTCAAACAAGCTAAAAGATAAGGAAAAGAGTTGAGTAACCTTTAAGCAGCTAAATGACTAAGTTGCAGTCCCTTCCCATCCTCAACATTCACCTCTTGGCCAAACAAGTAGAAAAGCATACCGAGCGACTGCAGCATATGCGTGTTTGCAGTTCGGCTCGCAATTTCAACCCATCCTTCAATTATGCAAAAACACTGACAAATCGCCTGGAGGTTTTGTTACGAAACTGATCGGTCCTTGCGTTTTTAAAGGCGCTTTTGTGACACATTCAATCGCTAGTAAAGCAAATTTAATTTACAAATTTTATGGCGCCTTTGAATATTTAGCAATAAATCATGTAGTATTCAGCAATGAGTATTGGTAAAAGTGGGAATGCTTTGCTAATAAATTCTGAAACTATCAGACAAACACATACGCACATACATACGACAGTGAGTCGCTATAATGCGCTTTTGTTAAAATTTCCGAACGCTTACGAAAATTATTTGAAGCCGATATTAGTTTACATTAGTATGGCAGTACGAAAGCACCCTCATCAGTTATATTTGCGAGGATGGGTTAACTTCCATCAGAAATTAATAGGCAAATTGAACAAATATGTTCCAATGACGCTAATGTATCACCTCGAAAACGTCGAAAATGCAGTATCCAATATTAACAGAAAACGTTGCATTTTATTGAAGCAACCTACGTTTAACTTCTCCAAAATTAGGAAGTGGAAAAGCGCATCGGAGAGATGAGCGCAATACGTGATTTTATGCTTCACCTTTCTGCTGAAAAATGCAAATATGAGCAAGCATGCAAATTTTCTTTTCTAATCAAAGCAGGGCAATTCACAACAACACAAAAATAATAGTCATTTGCACTTTGTGGTAAAGAAAACTTTTCTTATCGTAAAACTTGCGTCCTACTGTGACTGATATAATTTTCTCGGAAAACTGGTGGATCTGTGCCAAATCAGTTTTACATTAGCCCTCACTTTCATTTATTTATTTTCAATTTCGTTTCCATGTCAACCATTTTCAAACTCAAATTAAATTTAAATTTTCGATGAATTTTCACTGAGTAAATTCTCAACGTCAAAAATTTAAATATTAATACGTACGGTCTGTAATAAATAAACATTTCAAAACGATGCAATATTGATGAGATCAGCGAAAGAAGCCGACTTTCGATGATGGCAAGAAATGCGAAAAAGACGCAGTGAAGTGACACCAAGTTTTTGCCATCCCCCTCCTTTTCCTCGTCCCAAGCAAGTTGTCCCTACCGTTAACCAAACAATTCGTCTAAATAGGTCATATTCCCGCCTCCCTCAGAGCGCTGACAATTTGATATGCAATTTGCATTTCATTTTCTTTAAATAAATGTTTAGCACAATAAGATGATGCTATCTCATTGTAATTTCCATAAAATGCTCGTTGACTGCCATATGCGACTCTAATTAAGAAAACTTCAATTTTCTAAGCATTTATTTTAAGCGTTTGTGTTGCGGTGTTCCATTTAAGTCCCATTCCGATGTTAATTTTGGTGACGCAATACGGAAGAACATAACATGGGTATTCCAAAATTGGAATAACAAATAGATTCATGGTTCATTTTATAACGTTGTTTTTTTTCTGTCTATTTGTGCGGTGTTCTGTGTATGGTTTTCATGGTGTTTCTTGCGGTTTTACATGTTTGGTTTTGCGTTTTAGTGTGTGGTTTTTAGGGGGCTCCCTATGTACATGGTTTTACGGAATTTTTTGCAGACGACTTTTGCACTGTGTATGTCTTTGGAGATGTCTATGAGCGTATTTGTTATCTTATAAAGTCGGACACCTGCGCAATGGTTCGCAAAGGCCCAAACAAGACTACTTCTTATTGGCAGATTTTTGTGGAGCATCCCGAAACTCCTCGACGCTGTTATGGCCCTTCCACTTAATTATAGCAAAAAAACGTCTTGATGTTATCCGACTTCTTAAAGATACTGGATAGATTCGTTACAAGTAACCCCAACCTATACAGGTTACTCTGCGGTGAACCAGTATGTCCCACGTACTGCTGGAAATGAATAAAAGGTCAAACGCTTTCAATCTGCATGAATAGAAAATATAGCTTCTACCTAGTTATTCACTTAGACAGAAAGCTTTTACATTTTGCGATCCACCACAGTTAGAGGATGGGGTATTTAGAACAATATTCGAGAAATTCTTTTATACCCCATTATAGACAGAAGAGTTGGATGAGCACCGCCTGTCTACATACGCGCATATTCAACGTTGACCTTCATACGTCTCACTGATAAAAACTTTGACATTCATCGCAGTCAGCTAGTCAACAAAAATCGCATTTCATTGTTTCTTTTGATTGTTTATCCTAGATGACAACATCAATTAAAAGATTTACAGCGTTCCCAAAAAAAAAAGAAATGAAATTTTTGATACAAGCAAATCGTTTACAAATAACTAGTGGATAACTGAAAGTTACTTTTAAGTTCATCGAGAAAAGTTGTCAAATTTCAGACATTTCCGAAACGTTTTAATACGCAAAAAAATCGAATTCGCATAAATGAAAGAAACTGATCTTGCAGAACAGGTGAATCACTTGAAAATAATGTTAAATATTTTCATAAAATATGTGACGTTATATTCTTTTCAACGGCCGCATATGTAACGAATAAGAGTAAAAAGATGTGTAAAACGTCTCGAGGATGATAAGCACTCTTATCGACACTCGGATCATCGTGTTAAAATGACAAGAATGGAACAAAAACTTCAGTGAATTTCAGTATTACGCGAAAAACTATACGCTTTCATATGAAAGCAAAGAAAACTTTTGGGATAATAACATCAATAAGTGATCATCAAAATATATGCCTCCATCGTAGATTTTTCAAAATCTTCAAATGGGATTTAAAAAATCTCTTATAATCAAGCAGATTCGGCACTTAAGTAATGTGTTATGCTAAAATGTCATGAAGAGGGCGAACAAATGGATGCTATTTTATAATAAACTGAGAGAAAGGACTGCAACAAGGCTGAGCAAGAGGCCAGCAGACATCACAGCCGGCCACCTTTCCAGCTTGATTGAATAGCTCCGACTAAATCTTTTTCATGACTTGCCATCTCCGAGCATGCAATAGTGCTAATCCAGCAGCCATTGCGATCTTTTTGTGCACATCTTTATACTCACCGATTGCACAGTTAAGTCTCGAAAAAGTGGAAAGATGTTTCACTTTTTATGTGATGGAAAGCAGAAGGAATTCGTTTGATGTACTTTCTTATTTATGATCCATAGGGCAGCATATTGATCTGGTCTCACCGTCAAACCTGCTTGAAAACAAAACTTCTATTGTAATGGGAACTGTTTTGGACCTCACACTGAAACTTTTGGTTCACAGCATCCTCCAACAACTGCGAAACGTTTATTAATTATTTCAAGAACTTTTGTTTTGATAAGAATCCCTATCCACTGCTTCCTGTTGCATTCGCTGACCACAGAACACCACAAAAGATAGTGCAGAAAAATAGTTTCAATTACCTGTCTTCCATAGCATCCTAAGCGCTGATTTGCTTCAGAATCAAGAGTTCTTCCTGGATCAGCAGAAGATGGTAGGCCCGCAAACACATACTCTACCCTTGGAGACTTCTGCTACCATAAGGGCTTTAGTCTAAAACCTGCTTGAAAAATGGGACCTTGGTCGTTCGCGAGTTTCAGGTTCTCCTCGTGGCGAAGAACGTTTAGTGTTTGATTCTTGCTAAAGGCCCCTTACTGGGGACGGACAGCCGATTCAGAGTTTAGTAAGCGTAGATAAAACATGAACTGTCATTATGCTTTATAAACGGAAATAAAACTATCAGCAGCAAAAAATGAAAGATAACGACAAAATAAAACACTACTAAACAGCAAAAAATGCATTGTTAAACAAAAGAAGCAAAATAAAATGATAGAAACAGCGCTTCCAGCGGACAACGTGGCGAGAGAGGCTAAAGTATGGTTTCACCGCAAGTTCCATAGCTTTCGTAATGAATCGCTGCAGATATATCCTTGCTAATCGTAAAACGAATTTAAAAAGTGCCATTAAAATTTTGAAGCGTTTCATTAGACTAAATTCGCGATTCCCAGCTCGCTTCTAACGACGATGTGTAGCGTCAGCTAAATAACACTCCCTCTGAAACACACGTCGGTGATTCTTCGCATCGACATATCAGCTGTCTTCTAAGGAAGATTCACTGCCTCACATCCAACAGCTGTCACTAAACACGCACGTTGGTCCAACTTTCATGGCGCTTTACATATGCAGTCAAACTGTTTCTGCGAGAGAAACATCTCGTTGATTAAGCTTAGTTTTGCATTTGAAAGTGAGCCTCCATTATCAGAACACCGGCATAACTTGAACGATTACGATAGCTAGAACAATATACCAGCCATTTTTTGAGGCAAGCCAACCTGTCATAGACCAAGACTCCTCGCTTCACAGTCTGCACAAAAATGTAGCAGTGGAGTTACTGATGAGGTCACCCTCCACTCATCATCATTTCTATATTTTCGCACTTCATATATCTAGCACTTCTTCCCGACTACACGTTGTAGGTCGCTCGTGGACTCTTTTTAGGAATCTCTTGTCCGAGCGAGACAGAACGAGCTCGACGCACGATAGAACGATAGAACCCTTCTGAAACTTCGTCCTCAGCTGGAATGTTTACTTTTAGAACGTTTAACTGAATAAATTCAAAACCCTCCGCGATTGCGTCATGGCAGCGACATTGAACTCATTACTAAAACGTGTTACACTCATAGCTGCGATCTCTCCAAAGAGCTATCTTCCATCATAATTTCGAGGCATATGAAACCGATAAACCCGATGGCCCTCAGCAGCTCCTAGCATCACTAATCTCCATTTATGTTTTAATTATCGGTGCTTTTACTGCATACTTCCATTCGCTATTTCCATCAACGTCGTTGCCGGCGACAGGCGAAACACAGCAGGTTCTAATTTTTTTTCTGTCAGAACATACTCGATCAATCAGCTTTTCATAATCGACATAGAGCAATATTCGCTGACGAACTGGAAAGTGCCACGCTCGCTTGAACAGAATGCGCAATGATCGCAGTACAGTTCTTCATCAGTTGTAGAACCAACCTCTTTCTGGGATTAAAGGCTCCTAAAATTTTGAGGATTTTGGTGGCCTTCCCAACGCCAGGGAGGTATATGGTTCCATAAAAGAATGCATAACTCGCCTTCGACATCGAACTTCACAACCACTTTTGCAATGCTGCAAAAATTGAGCTGTTGAGATTCATAGAGTTTTGCAAGAGCTTTAACGATTAGACGACATCTCAGATATGCAGGCGCCATCACCACTTTGGACCACAACCCATCAAGAGTTAATCTCTAGGACGTTTCTCAACCACTGCCGCACTTTCAAGAAGCCACGAAATATGGCTGGCTTTACCACGACAACACCCAAAATTATGCGATCAAGTTCAGGACCGCTGCCTGAGTAAAACTTTCTGACCGATGAACCCCTTTACTGGAATGGAGACGAGACGTAAAATCTTTCCTTTTTCGTTTAGACAGCGCACAACAAGACAGACGCGATCACCTACACGGGTTGGGAGCACCCAACACTCCACATAATCTGTTCTTTAAACTTCTCCATATCACATGCTTCTGCAGAAAAATCTCGTCCCTGGCAAGTTCGAACTTGGAACTTCATCGAAGAAAAGGGTCATAAAACTGCGATGCAGGAAGAAGAAAAACAGTGATTTTGAAACGCAAAGGGTATTCACGCTGTAATTTCTCCCGAATCGTTGTGTCTAATCGCTAAACGACATAGTCTTCCCCTCACACGACAAGCAAACAAACACAAGGGTGCAATGATGAGTCATCCATAAGGAAGGACACCGCAAGATACTCAGCTTTTTCTGTTGCAGCTAAGATTCTGCAGTGTCCAAACTTTTCACAAATATCGCCCAAACTATTTACACATAAAATCGCCGTAAAAAGAAGCAATTTCATGAGCGACCTCATCTCTAATTAAAGACACGAGTCGTAGCTACGTATGGCACACGCTCGCCATTCCCTTTTAACCAGGGAGATTTCGTTTCATCTTCACAAACACAATGCGCTACGTCCTCCACAAAGAGGACAATTTCCTTTTATGAGTCTCAACCTCTTGTTTCGTATCGGAGACGCCAAGCATATTATACCTTCCACCCTAACCAATATCCAGAATGTCAAATTGACTCATACGAAACATAGCTTGGACGAAACTAGTGACGATTAGAGATGGCTTGATGGTACTCTCTCCTTCCTCCTTCTTCTAATGGAAGTTACTTCAGGCCACAGTGGGCCCCAGTGTAACAAGAGCCTCATACAACAAACGTTAATTAACGTATCAAACCATCGCTAACTAAATCTGCGGTAACTTCCGCACTTTCCCACTTTACTCTTTGCTCATTTCTTAACAGCATTACTAACTAACTCCAACTATGGTTTCAGCTGGCTCACATGCCACCACTCCTCTGCGTACTCAGTAAGTGACCGTCAAGTTGGAATCCAGAAATCGCTCAAGTGGACTTAGTTTTTTCTCAGTGACAGAAAAAAGAAAACGATCCACAAAGCGTAACACCAACAGTTTCCGGATAGAGATATTCGTATTCGCTCAACTTGTTACATAATTAGCACAGATCAAAAGCAAACATCAAACCTTATCACCCAACTGAATGTATTCATATATTACAATAAACAATATCCAACAAAGAAATAGAAATTATCAGTATTGGCAGTGGAAAAGAAACGCTGCGATAAGAGATGAATCAAGTAAGTGCACTCGAACGAGGAAATAAATATTCCATATGCAAATAGTACACCAAAATATTCAACGGCGAATACAAAGCACATTACTCGTCAAAAATGATAATATTCGCCATAAATTGCTAAAACAGGAAAGAAAAGCTCGGCAAATTTGAATACTAAAAGAAATTGTGGATGCAAAAACATCCGCCTCACTGCCGCACACAATCGGCAACTGATGCAATTTTATTTACAATCGTATTATCAAACGATGACCGATGATGAAAGAATTTTGCGGTAATCAATCACTCGGGCAATGTTTATATAGTACAGCTGAAGCTAATCATTGTGTGGCCAAAGTCGACACTTAATTCAACTCATATCTTTGAGCTGTTAAAGGAACTTTTCGATTGTGGCCAACAGACAACTTTCTTCTCCACTATCGAAACATGTAACACGCAAGTTGAATTTTAGCCTATTTCAAACGAACTATTTGCAGTTGCGAGAAAGCATAACAAAGACATTTTATTATGAAAGGAGTAACACACCGAGGAATAAGAAACTCGAAGTTTCGTTGATACTATAAGGATTGCAAAATGATTACCCGATAACAGCATACCTTATAGCTGAAAACAATCAGCAACATTTAGAGTGCAACCTTCTTATTGCAAATATCAACATCAGTGTCTCATATACATAACCGGAAAAAGTTTCATTTAATGCATTCAATTTTCCCAACGAATCGATTTTGCAATGTGACGTGAACGAACGAAAACGACTCCAACTCCACTCCACATCTTTTCACTCCGCAGAAGTTGTCCTAAACAACATCTGAAACAATCTTACTTAACTATCACGAGGACAAGTGGGTATACGCGCACGGTAGGATGACACGATTTGTGCTTTTGCATTCCACTCATTACAGCAATCAATTTCATTAGTCAACAACGAATTATTAAGCACGCCGAACAAGGCGTTCATGCATTAACCAATTTCACCGCCGCTTAAAAGATGCGCCTTTCCGCATCCGACCGACCTCAAATGCAACCCAACTGATCATAAAAACGATATCAGTTCTTGGTGCCATCAATCACCTACAACTCTATTCGTTCCTGTGGAACAATTCACAAACTGCTATCGGAGGTTGTCTCATCGTGTAATTAATGGCTGCCAAATTTCGCAATTCGACCTTCACTTATAGCTGAGCCGAAACAGACAAACTGACAATCAGATAAATACACGGACATACATACGAACAAGCATGGCCATGTCGTAATGTGCATTACAAATGTAAAATTCACGGAAGCACATAAAAAGGACAGCCCACAGCGAAGATATTAGGAAAAATAAACACGGGATCTCCCACTTACGCGAAATTTTACACTTTATTCCAGCGGGAAAAAAGTCAAACTATCGGAAAGGACTGCTACAAAGATGAATACCTCATCCGCAAAACAAAGATAAGTAGTTACGGCACAGTACAAAACATGATGAGAAGTGCATAACAAAGTATCATAAAGCCACATTACATCTATGTTGTGCGCGGAAAAACAAACTCCTGAAATCCGGAAACGGAAGTAACGGTCTTCCCTTCATTTCTTTTTGTGATTGCAGCGTAAATATTTCTCTTTTTATGACGAGAAAAAACATTCCCGCACAACACCGCTCATTTATCAAAGAAGTAAAGAGGCACACTCAAAAAGGGTCCAAGATAAGTGAGGCACCGCCACAACGAGTTGAGTGTGAAAATTGCCGAAATGGACGTTCTAAAATTCTTTCTTCGAAATTGCGTGAGATTATCAGATGTTTCCATCCCTTCTAACCTTATTCCACGACTCGAAATGCTGGTTTCCACTGTTTTAAATTTCCTGACGACCTTCCTCCCATTTTCGTTCCAATAAGAAGAGTAGGGGATAGGAGGAGATTGTGGAGGGTGGGAATTCTAGGTGTTTGGCCATTCCACAGAAAGGCCCAATTTCATGATAGAAAATCATTGCGAAGACTAGAAAGAAACATCAGAGAGAACGGAAGTTCGAAGTAAAGCTCCTTTCGAGCTTTCATCTCAAATACGAAATCAACAGACCATCACCAGTAGCTACTTCCGGCATGCAAATGGGACGTACGCGCAAAATACTGTCGATCCAATAATAAACAGAAGAATAATAAGAATTATGAGCGCGATTAAAATGCAGATCTTCTTCTGAAAACATCTTGGTGTAAGCCTTTATATACAGTGAACTGAAAAAAAAGTGAAAGAGTTCCTCTCTCCTCTCTCTCCCCGAAAAAAAAGGCGCGGATACATGCTAAATCACTTCCCCCTCGAAAAAAGGCACGGATTCATGCTGAAACCAAACCCCTTCCTCTTATCTAGCCGAACAACTCGGGATCAAAACTTTCAATTGGAATCTCGAGCTTGCGCCTTTTCGTGAACTGCACGTTATAACGGCAGCTTTCACCGTCGTGACAACTTTTAGCAGTCTCTACACTCCACCAATGCCTTCCATTGAAGACAGCGCCACTATCACTGCTGCTGGGGTCAAGGTGCAACAAACGCAGCAGGGCTGCTCAACTGAGACTCGAGGTTGATGCCTGAGATGTTTCCTTCCCAAATGCGATAAAAAGTTTTCCGTTTTGAACTCGCCCTTATTGCACAGAGGTGCAACAAACCTCATTCCAAGACTTATACTCTGAAGTATCAAGAAAGGTAACAAAATACTTCACAACTTGGAAGAACCAATGTTTGCAACAACGAACCTTTCTTGCACTCGTTTGTATTTCCTTAGCCTGCTTGACGTTTCTATATGCTTTTGTCGCATAATCCACCGCACTCTCCACATTTCGCTCGATGTGGTTTAGCATTTCACCCTAAACCACGTCCATCATCAAAATGCACCGAGTGCCAGGTTCGTCTACAATATGACGGAAACTGCTGACTGAAACTCTTTCTCTAAAGCACCTTCTGTATTTGGTTAAAATAAAGCAGCAGTCGTTAGCGACTGTTAAACGCGGTGGCTATTAAAGCACAGTTCTGCTTTAAAGTAATACGATAGTGACATTCTTGGTAAAATGCAATCGTGGCAAACTGAAGTGTCAAAATGTCAACGATCTCATGTCTTCAACCTTCAAGCGCTGAGAAATAAAAGAGGGAGGCAAAAGCAAACATTACAGTAAAGTTAAGCAAAACGAATGCCAGTAAATGGAAAGTCACATCTTCACAGTCCAACTTCCCGTAAGCTAATGGCAAATCCTATTTTAAGGTTGACATTACGTGTACTTCCTCCTGTGTCGGCTCTAGCGACCCAAGTTAACCTTAGAAATCACCTATACGGCCTGGGCGCTCCTGAATCTTTAGCGATAGGTACGAAAGATGCTACATACAATTCAAAAGATGTTGGTTATGACGCTGCCAGAATGCCAGTACTTATCTTGCAGTAGAAAAAAAGACAACATTAAAAACACCTATCGCTATAATTTGACAGCAGCGGAAGCAGATAAGCTGGTTCCTACGCACATTAACAACTTGACAAATGCGAGCATGATTCCGCTGTAAAACCATCAGTAATAACAGTGCGACTAAATAACACAGTAATCGCCTACTCAACATGGAAGATAGCATGAAGCAAGATGGCGGTTCAGTTTTAAACCGCTCTCCTCCTCTCCTTACAGGCTCTTTCTAGACGGGTAAGAAAGATAATACAAAAGTACAACCTGACTCTCCAACAACATCGACATATCCTGAAATAAGTCGTGAAGTTCTCTTATACTGGCTTCGAGCCTGATAATATCCTCGTGCCGGCTCTTCACTTCGTCGTACAAAGCCCTTTTATCGCGCTGAGCCAATATAAGCTACAAAATTCAAAGTAAAAAGAATAGCATGGACCATGCATCGGCCATTCATCCTCGACAATATAAACCAGAGAATGAGTTAACGCCAAGTCTCAGCCGTAGTAAACAGTGAGTGGAAATACTGGACGAGCGCACGCAACAGCTCCATGAAATAAGACTTCCACTCTTTTTTCGACATCCACCTTTGCTCCACTTCGCATATTCCTTCCCACATGCTTTTCCACCCGCTACATATTCTTTTAAAAAGCCCTCTGTATCTTTACCGAAATGCTTTTCCGCGCCTCTTTCAACTTTAACACTAATCTTAACCCCTCAGGCTTGTTCGCCTCTTACACACTCAGTTCTCTCACTTTCTTTCGAATTGTTTTTCACTCTTGCAATCGCTTCATCCATTTTCCGGACGCTTTTCATCTTCTCAGTCATTTTTCTTAGGTTTTCATCTTTGTTTCGTTGTTCTTCTGCTACCAAGCAAGGAATTCCTCTAAATTCAAAAACGACCTATTCCACATTCTTTTTATTTAGTTTTTCATGTCAAATGCGACAGTTCCACTCCCCCCAAAAAAACGATCCGCTGATCTCGGTTCTGCGTTCCCACAAACAGCCCACGTTAAGCGTTTACTACTTCCTTCCAGTTCCGCACTTGTTTCTGACTCAGTACCATGGGTAGAATAAAGGATAAACTATACAACTACACCTATAACACTACAATTAAACGAAAACGGGCGCGTGCAAAAAGCAGCCCTTGCCATTTCTAGCAAAAAATTACTACAGCGGTAGCCGTTAAATGAATTAGTTCTGGACATGTTTAAGACTAAGAAATGTCTCATAAAAAACGGCACAAAATGATCCTCGGTGTGCATCAATACTTTTTTGGCCCTTTTTAACTGACTGAAAGACCACATCACAACTATGAAAATAAAAGCGAGACATAAAAAAACACCGGTTCTGTCTGGAAAAAATAAAAGCGCTGGCAATACATGCATTTTTTGCTCTCATAAACCCATCAGGGAATGTAACCGATAGCTTTATGGAGTGAATTCTGAAAGGAAAATGGAAAGTAATTTCCAATTCCATCCACCACTTTTCTCATCACACCTTTCCAATCCTTTATTCTGGTAAAGCAGTTGCACGTGATATCGATGGAGCGGTATCTCAATGCTGATAAAAAGAAACCAAGAAAGAATGACAAAGCACAAACCCCTTTGGTATAATCAAAAAGTTGTCCACTTTCTATCGCTTTATCAATATCCTCGTCTGGCATATTACGACCAGCTGTAAACAACAAAAAAAGTTTAGAACAAACAAAGTACGAAAACTGGAGCCCACATGCTTCAAAACTAAGGTCCACTAACAGCAATACAACGGGCACAACTCACGAAACAACAAACAACAGCGAGAATACTACCAAAGAAACCTGCTGGAAAAACACGGCACTATCTCCGCCTCTGCATCTTCCTCCTCGCCCCTCTCTCCCTCCACCTCTCCTCGAGAACTATCCCTCATCTTCTCCCAAAAGCATTAAAGACATACCTTATCTATCGTCCGGATATCCTCATAACAGCCACGGTATTCTGAGGAAAGTACACTTCACATCACAAGCAAGCGGCAAAGAACATGTAAACATGATTGATGATGTGAATACCCTCTAAGATTCCCGCTCACTTATTCGGAAATAAAAGAGTTTCTATTAAGAACTACGGCTTCCTTTTTCAATTCGCATTCAAACTTCAGGCCTAATTGATATTTTAAAAGTCATCGTTACCATAAAATGCTGAGCAATCAGTAGGCGACCTAAAGAAATCAAATAAAGTGATAAAGCAATGCGCTGAATGCGGTAAAAAGATGGCAAAAAATGAAACCGAAGAAAAAATATAGTCGCAACCAGAAAAAAGGGAAAGACTCTTCTCGCCAAAAGTGTTAGAGAACCAAAACTCACACTGCAGGAAGCGGGCAAAAAACAGAGAGTGTGGAATTAGGCAGATGAAAACAACCGATTATTAACTTTGCTCTTTGCTTAATTTCATCATTTTATGAAATCTAATTTCCCCTACAAAACATCTCAATCATTCCTCCCCTTCTCTATCATTCTGCAAGGCTGAGCAGTGTTGTAATTTAGCTTCGAATGCGCCGGCATAGGCCACATCGGAAAGTTGTAAATGCAATATTTATATAGTCAAAACGGAAACTCAGAAAATCATTTCTAACTACTAATGAATATTTAAAGCGCTGAAGAAACACCTCTGAAATACCATAAGCCTCCACCTTCCGAGAAGTTTAAAAAACAAACAAACCATAGATCTCTTTCAACCCAAAGCATTGTTTCAACACAGCCCTCCCGACTCCCTCGCAAAAAAAGAGAAATTTGAAGTTTTGGAGCTAAAATGTACGAAAAGCAGACATAAAATTTCTGATAATCTTACGCTGACGTACAGCAACTCAAATAAACAAATAAAAAGCAGAGGTACAAAAGAGGCAACTTACAAAGCGAAAGATAGGAGGTGATTTTTTGCTTGCATTTCTCTTTATACTTCATCTGCTCGTTATTAAATGCCAGCAGAATATTTTGAAATTTTTTCGTCATTGCCATCACCTGAAAATTTTTAATTAGTAGTACTGTTATTTCTCAATCACTATTGCTTATGTTAGATTTTATTAGATGCTGCCCGATACTGCCTGTCTGAAGCATGAGGAAAGTGCTTCTGCGTGCTACCACTTTGTTCCTATCAAATATACACTACACTGCACTGAAGTAGTCAATGCACAATTTGTAATACTACACTCTGAAGCGGTGCAAGTAGTAGGAGCAATAACAAAAGTATTTGCAAGCAAGTAGTAAAGCAGCAGTAAGCGATCCTTTTTACAATTATAAGTGGTCACATGAACAACGTTATACGGCTCTATAATATACTGCGCGCTATTTCAGAAATAGTAGCAGCCAATGGGGAGCATAGAAATAAGTCTGATAGTACTACCAGAATAACAGTACTACTAATTAGTTTAGCGTTAATAAGTAAGAACAAATAATACTGAAAGTATTAAAGGTAGTGGTAGTAACATTAGTGCTGTTTCTATAGTAACATTCGCACTCGGAAAGAAAGGCACTTAGTGACGATAAGTAACAACGCAGAGGCAAGTAATGCAAGTGGTAGTTAAATGGTACTTGTTGCAGAAGTAAGCAATTACAGCTAAGAATGAAGCCAGCAATGACAACAGCACAGAGACGCAACTCCAGATGGCACAAAGTACAGCAATAAGTAGAACCGGACGTATTACTAGTTCCAGATGTACGGCACATTACAACACAAGCTGCACATAGACAACCTCAATTTTTTCTTAGAAGAAGAGAGAGGGAGAGAAGGAGAGAGAGGAGGAGAGCGATGGGAAGGGGGAAGAGAGACGGGACAGCTGGCAACAATATTCTTCGCACGCAAGGACCGCTGCAACAATTTTGGAGCTTCAAAACTGAGCGCATTGGCCTAGCGTGGTTTTCCGCAGCAAACGATCCTTAACACAGTCCCTACGAAGTTCTAGCGGATATGCAAAAAATCAAAGATTTACTGAACACAAACCACAAGTCATTCTCGTCGCTATCTCTTCTTCATGACTGTATACTGCAAAGCCTCTTTCATAAAGTTCCTCCACCTGCCAATCCACATATTTAAAACCCTCTTCCCTGTGTCTGCGAAAAAGGAGCCCAACCGCGTGGAGCATCAGAATAATGAAAAACCAGCAAAGGATTGCCAACTATACAAGACGCCGATCGATTTACGTAGACAAAAACAATTTTCATATTTCAATGACACCTAAAAACATTTTCAATAACCACGCGATTACGTCCACTAGAACGAAAGCGATCAAAACAGGCATATTACAACAGACCATTACTGCTTTACAAGCGAAGCATACGAACCTGATTTCTTTTAATGCGTGCATCAACACCATTCACTGAGTAATCCTTCGGATCGCCTTTCAATTTTTGAACTTCGGCGTTCATTTCTAAAGAAGAGCGTTTTTTAGCAATACAGCATTTCAAATCATCTATTATTAATCAAGTCGACAACTGCGCAATATGCAATCCGTGCTTGATTCGCCATCACTTCTGTGGATATTATCACTTATACGGCTTCCTCATACCACCCTTTTCAATTTCATACGCCCTTTATTACTTCATGCAATTCATAAATCATGAAAGTGGAATTGCAATTTCGACGATGATATCTCTGCCGAAAAGTTGAATAAAACCACTATCAGCAAATGCTCATTGGTATTTTTCTCCTTATTCCTGCACTTTTTGCCACTAGTGAAGTTCAAATCGTTACATTCTCTGGTGACGATAAAAGTGGCATCAAACAAAGTTGACTCTATTTCACAAGCAATCATTACCGGCGAATTAGCTCCAGATCTTATTAAAGCACTTCCGGGGATATTCAATATTTGAGACGGTACAACGAAAGCGGAGGTAAAATAAAATACGAAAAATTATGGAAAACAAGGTAATCATCAAACTCCTCCTCCATACTCGTCAATGCAGTGTCCAGATAAATTGAGTTTTCTGTCAGATAAGACAAGCAATGCGGCTGAGAGGAAAATGGGATATTTCATTCAATTGAAGCATAAAAACAAAAGCGCTAGTCGTACCCACATTTGCAAAATATTTCTAGAACTGAAAAGGAAATGTCCGATCATTAATTGCGAAAACAAATGATCGTCATCAGCAAGAAAACTTGGTTATTTTTCATAAAAAAAGAAAAGCGTGCCTTATTTTCATAACAAATCCCTGAAATCTTTTAATGGTGGGACCCTTAAATGGGTTTACGTGGAAGCACAAGTGCTTACGTCGAACAGCTGTCTGCGTCGCATATGACTTCACTTTAAAAGATTCGGTCGCCCGGTTCAAATCATCAGTGAATTCTGAAAATTCGAAACACGTCGGCAATCTACAGTGTTATATGATGGAGAGCAGGAAGGCAAAATCAGCGACAGCGATGCGTTTTGTGGTTATCCCAATGCAAATGTCGTTCACTCTCGTTTCGTCTCACCTTCGCCCCCTTCCTTGTTACATCCCACGAGGAAGTGAACGCTTCCCAGGCCTGCCAGCATCACCCCATCCCGCCAACCAACTGTCGTTAACACCTGCACCAACTACTTAACAACTGAAGAAAACAAATTTTGCACACTCAAATCCTCGAATGATTTCTTTAACAAAACTCTACTCTAAAACCACTACAGCATTAGCAAGACTGGAACAGGAGTTGATATTACAGTTCGCATTAAAAAGTATCAACATCCTTACAGTAATGACCGGCACCATCGAAACCCAACAGAAGAGCTGCGGGTTCTGATCAAATGTGCGTCCTATATTATGTCACTGTGCCGCTACGAGCAGTAACATAAATGGTAACGTTAACTCTGTGCTGACGTTTCGATTATGGAATCACCATCATGACGGTGGAAAACGAAACGGAGACCTAACAGAGGTGTAGTTTAGGGTCGTTCACAGAAGAAAACAAAAAAGGTCATCGATATAGCAAACATATTTTAGTAATGATAGTGAAGCAGAGAGGGGTTTGTTCGACTGATGCAAAGAACAGGACACCAAGGACTGCAGCCAGATAGTTACCCATTCCTAGGCTTCGCTTCCTGCATACAGTTTTCCACACAACGAAAAGTACGGAAAGCATATATGAGCTCATGCGAGTTGAATAAGTGCCTCTTCTGGAAAACGTAAAAATAGACTTCTGACGACTATTCATCTGAATAGTCAAGGATCAATGAGAAAGTCGATGCACAGGTGACTTCAATGTACAAATTCAGCGTATCGAAATTGGAAAATGAAATAGAATCACCATGTGATAAGGAATTATTCATGTTTTGATGGTGGGAAAGGTGGGAAGATACGTTTTTTAGATGTGATGAATAAACCTGAGAAGAGGATGTAGTATACAAGACGGGAAGCAGGCAATACGTCTGTCACAACATTAAATAGTAGGGCGCACGACACGTCAATAAGCACCAGTAGAAAGCCAATTGAAATTTGGCTTAAAACTTTTAAACAACGTGTACAAAAGTTTTGCTCAATGTTCTCGTAATGACTTTATAGTGGTTTAACAGTAGGGTGATTTATTTCTCAGTATAGAGCTGTATTACACAGATCATAGAGACAATTGCTATATCTAGTTCATCTATAACCGAGACATCGGCACGAAGATGAAATTAATATTCCTGTTCGTTGCTCGCAACATCGCAGCGATAAAACATACAATGCGCATTTGATCGTGCCTATAACTCTTCAGCACTACCATTTCCTCTTGCGTCTTCAAGACCGGCCGGCCACTGCACACATTCATCTCATAACACCGGTTGAAACCATGACTGGCAAACTGCGAATCAGTTAAAGAAAACTCGCAACATACGTGGATGCACTCCAGGTTCGATTAATATTTGTGAATGTTTGATCTTTATTTCTTCCAGCAATGATTCCATATCGCGCAGATCCTTCAGCACTCCGTTCACGCGAGCCAGAAACTGAAAACCCGACACGATTACAACTCGTTGCGTTGATCTACACCTCTCGACGAGTGTCAACGACCCCTTACTATGGAAATCTCTGAAGGCGAAATATATCAGTGTCAGATGTTGTGTTACGCTTTTATGTGGTAGGCAACCAATGCTGTTTGCTACTTTTAAGAAATAGAGAAGAAAGAAACATCCTCGACAACACACTTCACAAAATTTTAAGAACCACTATTACTCGTTTAAACGGCTATGAACTAATATTTCATACCACAGGTAAGTGAACCTGCTCGGAAACCGCCAATATCGCTTGATTTTTACGTCAGGTCGCGATCCAGAAGACATGAATTGAAACATTTCTTTTAATCGCATCGATGCACCCTGACCTTTCAGTGGGTCATTAAACAGAGATTATGATACAAGCAACCGAAAGGAATTCGATATAAGCAATCGAATGGAATCGATACCCCTATTGAGATGCTTCGCTTCGTTGATGGAAATAAGAAAAGAACATGTTGTGTCGCTAACACAGAATATACTGAGCGCTCATGCACTCGAACGTGAGATACACTTGTGAAGATAAAACCTTACAAGTGAAGATCTGTGAATCGAGAAGGGCCGTAAGTCAAAAAACTCTGAGGCAACGTCATACGAACCGTCATCGTATGGAAGCTTAGGCAGCGATTCAGAACGGTATGAAAACACTACGAATCACTTTTAAAGCATCTTAAAGCCAACTTGAGAAGAGGAAAGGAGACCACCTAACTAATGACAGTAAAAACATTTGTTAACTGCTATGTTATGGTACGATGGTAGATGAAAGTGGCGAAGCATGCGTACGCATGAACGATTGAGACTAATGACGTATCTAAGTAAACAAACTTGGCTTGCTCCTGTGCTGCTATGACAACCGCTTTTAGCCGTAAACTCCCACATTGGCGCAGCATTGCCATCAACACTTAAGATCGTACCATTCTGTAGGAACTTAGCGGAATGGTTGTCGTTTAATAGGTACAAACTTTTCTCCTGGTTGCCAACGTCATCAAAATGGAGCTGAATAGAGTTGATAAAAAGGAATCAACTGATGCCAAAAAATGCCGTCGCACTGTTCAACAACTATTACTTCATTGATGCCACAGCACGAGGAAATGTATCATAAAGCAAAACCAAAAATACTGTAAGCAGACGAACGGAAATACAAGCCAGTACTCAAATGAAAAAATACAACCCCATTTTTTTCGACAGGCACTTGTCATGCTAAATGCTTTCAAAGCTGTCATTCCTGCTCCTATAATGAGCTGTCAATATTTTACTGCAAAACAGAACTCAAGATAAAATTACCGTTTCTACACTATCCCAGTGGTCCTTTGAAAGAAGAAGCGCCTCTTCACTGGTGGCTTGCTCATCGTTCAATCGATCGTGCAGATCGGACAGCGTCCTGCCCTTGTCGGCTTTCTACAAAATACTTGCCGATATCAATGAGTCTCAGCACTGACCTTTCATTTTATTGAGGTTGGCCTCTCTCCAAACACATTTCACTGCCATCTCGAGTAATAAAAGGAGAGCGAAGAATCGTCAGGCGAGCAAATAATTTGTTTTTTCTCTTTTTTTAATATCATTTTTTCCCTCTCGATTGCGACCTTAGGCTGCAACTCAGCTTCTTCATCCAACTGGGCCACAATTATAACTTGGTGGCATGGGTGTTCCATTTAAACTCTCCAACGTGGAGCATAAGAACGCAAGCACGCTAAGAATGGCACTTCATTTTCAACTCACCGATATTTTCTTCTCTCGAAGATCGCAATGGACAGCCTCAACGATTGGCCATAAAAGAATGAATTAAAATCTATAATGCGCGCTTGTTTTCGAGCAAAAGCTGCTAATATAGGCTATTATAACAAACCATCCTTTTAATTATCAAATGACTGCAGTTCCTTTGAAGGAATATCCGTTCTTACGAAGTCCACTAATCATTGCGAAATAAGCGTTTGCAATGCAAGGAAATGAGCTGAAACACAACAAAGCACACGTACTGCATTCAACGCAAAAAAAAATTGAAGAAATAAAGCAAATAAAACAAGGGGACGCTGAAAGCGTATCATGCATCAAGTAATGCCGTGAAAAGATAAGTGCATTTGTAGAATGTAACGCAAAAAACGAACCCGCTGCAGCTCGGCGAGACGATCCTTCATTTCTCGCCGTCGTAAGGCAGCCAAAACACACTTCTACGTGCTGCTGAAGAAGCACGTAGGTGTCCCCAGTCCCTATCCTCCTGAAAGCAATGACCAATCTTCAATGCACGTGCCTGCTGTGTCGCCCCTCCCATAGGCGCATAAAAACGCTCAGAACCGAAAACACTACTACTGTTGTATGCCTTACCGACAGATCCGAACTTATGATCCTCAGATTTCCGCCATGAGTTGCTTAAGGAATTTTTCCGACAAATGAACAAGAGGAGCAATTTAATTTTTGGTAAGATCACTTTCGGGGCCTCTGAATTCCACTCCCCCTTTTCAGACCTTATGGACTGCGCTCAGGGGATAGGGGTCCAGGATGCTGCCCCAGCCAAGAACAGTTGGTACTTGAGCTCAGCACGACTGGAATCACGACGTAGTCAGCACGACCACCCGAACAAGTTCTAGAGCAAATCAAAGATCAAAAGGACATGTCGCTATATGGGATCCGACAATTACATAAGGCAGCAAAATCACTGGCATTTGGAGAACCTCGCACTCGAAAACTACCGTTGAAGTTAGCAAGGTGACTGGACACAAAATGTGACGACAGATCTGTCAAGGTTGAATAACATGTTAATGTGGAAGAAGTACGATAAGCTCCAAATGTGTAAAAATAAACACGATACAAAGGATTTGGGGCAGACGATATAACATGAGCTCTTCACATTCTAGTTTGTCAACGAGGATGGCTCATTTCACACACGCGAGGTTCCAGGCCGCGTTTTACTCACTCCCTTAAATGCTTGGAATGTTCGATACAGTGCTTAGGTTTTTTACAACTGAGTTTTATAATATATTATTGTGCAGGTAAGAGGAACAATCCTGTAAATTCCGGCTCAAGTCCGTGGTCTCTTGATAAAACATGAGGAAATAGTTTTTGGAGTGTTACCAATATCCTTCTTGGATGCCCAGTCCTAAAACTTCGAAGAAATAACTTCTGTTTTCTCAACTGGTGTCAACTTGACTTGTAATGAAGCTCTGAAAAACAAACGCAAGAGAGACTATGGCATAGAGGAAGGAACCTCGATCTCATGCAACCCGATGCCACTTCAACAAACGCTTCCATCGTAGTTGGTTCTCCTCTCCTCTCCTAATAAAGGAAGTTCCTTCAAGCAGTATAAAACATTACTTCGATATACCAAAGGAGCACAATAAAGGGAACTAAAGCAAACTTCACTAGATGAGAAATTAAGTAAATACCATTCGGAGTCGACGCACTTAGCCACAAGCGCAGGCGCAGAGGCAGATGGAGAGAGACCGCCCGCTTCCCGGCGAGCGGTGCGGTAGTCGTCACTCGGCAATAAAATGTCGCAGTAAATATGAAAATATACCGTAAGGAAACAAAATTCGAAAGACGAATTTCAGCACATTTTAAAGAGCATTGAATGCTCTATCAGAGTCGTTAATAAGCTGAGACAAAAACAAGAACTTTTCTATAAGATCAATTTCTTATGCGACGTGCAATTGACATAATTTGCTGAGTTGAAGTACATGCGTTACAGAGATTGACGCATGTGGACACTGTTGATATATGCGAGCGATTTAAGAAGGCAATCGCTCGACGAATTACTGAAACCCCATCAATGACTCGAAGTGGCAACAGATGTCGTTTCTCAACAGGATCGTGGGTGTCTTCTAGAGATCTGAAGCAAACATCTGAAGTCTCAGATATGATAGGGATTATGGCGAAAAGACGTTATATAAGTAGCGGAAATTTTGTGTTGCTTCAATTACGAGCGCTTAACAAGTGATCCTCTCTCTGTCTTGAAACATCGCGAGTTTGGTGCTACTTCAATTGATAGCTTGTTGTGGGAGAAATCAGAGATGTGCTGTTTGTGTTTAACGAGATGGCGAGGAGAAGGATGTAAGGAATGTGGCCTATCGAGCCAGATGTAGCTGTTTCTTCGAAGTATCCCTGTCAGCCGGAACAGGCGCAAAACAAGGGGGCATTAGTTCCCCGACATCCTTATCAACTCTCGAAGGACTATTGAGAAAGATGGAGACTGCAGATGGTTTCAATGTATTCAGCAAATAACTCCAAATGCTTCTCTTTGCGGACGAAGTAGTACTCATTGCCGATGACCCAAAAAACTTGCAGTATTCAGTGAACGAGCTCAAGAAGAATGCCAAGAAAATTGGGCTTAGCATTTGCAAATGCAAAACGAAGTGGATGAAAAATGCGTTCTGTCGTTAGTTTCCCATGAAGCTCGACAATGAAAATATCGAACTTGTGGAACAGTTTGTACACTTAGGATAGACTTGCAGGTGAGCGGCGATTTGGGTCAGGAATTAAGCAGATGAAAAAGAGCGCATTGGTTAATATTCACCAAGCTCAACGATATCTATTACGACACAATGATAAAAATGTCCGTAAAGGGAGAACTCTTCACTTTGACGCCCATCCCTGTTCTTCTGTGAGGAGCGAAATGTGGAATATCAGACTCGCTGAAGAAAACAAACTAGCAGCGACCCAGCGAGCAATAGAAAGGCGAATGGAAAGTATCAACAAATTGCAACAAACCACAAACGAAGAGTTGCATCCTGGATCCGCTTTGATGGACATCTTTGAAGAAACGTACAAAAGAAAACCAGGGTGGGTTGATCACGTAGTCAGGTTAAATAACTATAGATGGACTAAGTAAATCTTCCAGTGGTAACCAAGAGACGTAAAACGATCACGCGGCAGGCCGCAACAAGGGAGGAAGACCCGCTGAGGCGCCTATATGTTGTTACTTGGATGCGGAGGGCTCAGGATCGCTATAGATGGAGGAGTTGCCAGCTGCATCGATGGGGGAACGACGATCGACGAAATCACGGCTGTTTAAAGTATTCAAAGTAAAGTAGCCTTGCCAGACTCCATCCGTCGCAGTGCACATATAGATACCTAAGTCGAAGCATAGCGCTGCAGCCATTGAGTCAATGTCGGCTCCCTAACGCAGAGTAGCCACAGCGTTCAGCGCTGTGTCCCGTTTCTATTACAGAACTTCGCCCACACTGTTATACGTTGCCGTTTCATGAGCATCTCTGAAATCTACTCACACTCATTTATGACCTCAACTCTCATTTCAACGCATCGTTTAGGGACTCCTCTGAAGCAGTGAATTGTTTTGTAACATTAAAAACGGCAACTGTCCAAAGCGTAGTCTTCTGCGATATGGTGAAAGTGATGAGAATCGATCGGATTTCTGGGTGATGATGTTTCGGCACTGTGCAATAGTGGCTGCCCATTGATATTCTGAAGGCTCAACATTGCAGGCAGCTTATGCCGTTCCGCTTATGCCGTTCCGATCCGCTTTAGCCGACTACATTAATAGGTGGCGTTGTTGAGTGCGCAAATTTTGTTTCGACAAGCTGTGCTCTTGGAACGCTTCGGATGCAAGAAACTGCTTACCATGATGCTGGGCGTAAAAACAGTGGCCATCACCTCTGACTGCAATCGTCGCTCATTCGCCTGGTTTCTGAACGACTTGGAATGAACATGAGCCGGAGGACAGGTAACTTACAGATGAGGAAAGTACTTCTTCCGAACGTTATTCAGCCATTCTAGATTAGTGGCTAGAAAGGAGTGCTCTTTATAGCCCCATCTTCTTTATGATCTCCTCCACGTCTTCTTATGAATTAGCTTCTTTGTCTAGAGTTGCGCACTTCAAATGACTGCTTACGTTGAAGGTTTTTTGCTTTGTAACCACTTGTGCTGGCCTGCCATGTAAATCGTAATTTTTCCAATCGGGAGCGAGTCTTCTTCGAGCCGTTTTTTTCTTCTCACTTCTAACTCGTCTATGTCGGAAAGCAAGTGCTGCATGCAATCAAGGTATGGCAATGCAAAGTAATCATGTGCTGAACGTGTCGGTTGGCTTTTTACCATCAAGCGAACTTAAAATGCCCATTATCGGTATCCCCACACGGGAAAGAAATGAAATGAACGAAACCCGGAACTGTCGAATTGAAAAATTCTTAACCGGTGCATATAACAATCACATGAAAGATCCATTCACAAAGAGCAACTGCGAGTTCAATGCAACTTATGAACGATTTGGTCATTTCATTAAATCGTCGAGGGACGTTTCATTAATTCAGTTCGCCATTAAGAACGCAATGTCATGAATGTACAAGAATAACGCATAAGATACTGCATAAGGCGACACTGCAATTTATATCAATTGGACGTCATATAAGGAATTGATGTTATAGAAAAGTTCTTGTTTCTGTCTCAGGTTATTAATGATTCTAATAGGGATTTAATGCTCTTTAAAATGTGCCTAGTCAATATTCCCAAGTCTTGTTCCATTATACACTCAAGCATAGCACTTCTTTGGTGCTCGGTATCCGTAGCCAATCCGAATGGTTTTTCTTCGAGAAACCTTTGAAGACGAGCAGCGTTCTATAGCTCAAGCAGTGTAGGTTTCGTATTTCTTCTGGAATTTTCCGGGTCTCATCTTCGTTAAGAATGCTTATATTAGTAAAGTACTCAATTAGTTCACCATTTTCTGCCCTCAAGCATAAGACGCTGTCGTGAACTGAAGAAAATCTTCTGGCCCAGAACTATGGTCTGCTTAACGAAAACTGGTTAATACCACTGAGTCCTCACAAATTGCTATGTGTGCGGGAACGTTCCCTCCTATTGCTTGCTATTTCACCTTCCCCCTCCAAGCTACTTCGTGAAAAATATTGTTCGCCTGTCCTATAGTTTTTCTCGTTGTATTTACGTTGGTTGATTTTTATTTTTACATATATCAGCGTTGTTTCTATGAGGTGAGTAAGCTGGACTTTGAGTATGCAATGCCAAATGCAACGACAACTTTGAGCTATCCTTGTCGACCGTTTATTTCACAGTAGCAAACAGATGTTGGCTGTGCGTGAACTTTTCCATTCCATCTTCCTATTTGCGCCATGTGCACTGCATATGATGTTAATTGCCTACTTTATTAAAGGATCTTTTAATAAAACGTGACAACTTTTTGTGTAACGATACTCGTACGAATTGACTCGTGAATATTGAATGACGTTTCACGTTTCATTGCTTTTCTTTGAATCCTCTGAAGTTGAATGATGTTGGATTTAACATCGCTGTGATATCTGTAATATCGCTTTCCGAATTCGACAGTTGTCTTACAGCCTTGCATCGACTTTCTCAATGCAACTGTACAGTCGTCTGTCTTCTGTAGTAGGGGCTGAAACTACTACATTGTAAGTTTTAGAGATTTTTTCTTCGTTTTTGTAGGTTCTCTTCTGTAGATCCTGTGGGTATAGGAAACAAAAGATTCTTATAGACAAACTACACGATTCTGTAGTAGGTTCGATGAAGAAAAAAAAAACGAAATATTTCGGACTAAAATTTTACCTTCTTTGCGGTGGTTCGTAATGACGAAAGAGGCGTCGAACCAAGCCTCAAAAGCCGAAGTTGCTTCTGTGCTATCGAAATAAAAATGTAGGGCAGGAACGGCGCGATATGGAAGTTTCAAAAAATACCGCACGCGTAGCAGATTCGAAGCAAACGATTTTTTTCGCTCAGATCTGTTCAGTGATACTCATGTGTCAAACAGGAATTTCAAACCAGATAAGCAAATTTACCCGCTCTAATTACCTTACTCCTTCCAAATAATTACACTAAAATTACCTTTCAAGAGTTTGCAGTGCTCTTTTCTGCAAACTTAACTACCTTAATCTGCACTGCCCTTTTCTTCCAGTGCTTAATCTGTAGCCGAATTTTCAGCGTTCAGTGCATCTTTTCAGGTATCTCAGGTCGATATCTTTGGTTCTTCATAGCGGTTCAATGAAAAGATCTCTGAAATAATCAGAAGAAGCGTCATCTTTTCAGCGTTCAAAAGAAGCAGGAATGTGAATAGTCAAGAACAAATGCATACTGCACATTTGCACTTTCAAATCACCGTGATGAAATTTTCAGATCTAACAGAAATAAAGGTTAGAGATGAAACGGAAGACTATTTGCTGTCATGCTGCCAATGAACATAAAAGTATGTGCTGATTCATCGGTAAAAACCCACTCAGTTCCTAAAAAACTTGTAAACTTCTTCATTATTGAGGACTTCATTTTACGCATTTGCGGTTATGATGCTGATCAAAAGTGACGTGTAATACAAGAAAAAACTTCACTGACGGGAAACGACAACGTACAACTGATTGAACTAAGAACACCAAGAGTAAAATAAGCAACGATAAAACATGCAATACAATTTCAGCGATATCGGTCGAGTATCCGAAAATGCAACAACCACGTTATACAAACTCATCGAAACCAGGAAAGTGACAAACATCATGGCCACATACGCCTAGCCATAAAACATTATTTGGAAGGAGTAAGGTAATTAGAGCGGGTAAATTTGCTTATCTGGTTTGAAATTCCTGTTTGACACATGAGTATCACTGAACAGATCTGAGCGAAAAAAATCGTTTGCTTCGAATCTGCTACGCGTGCGGTATTTTTTGAAACTTCCATATCGCGCCGTTCCTGCCCTACATTTTTATTTCGATAGCACAGAAGCAACTTCGGCTTTTGAGGCTTGGTTCGACGCCTCTTTCGTCATTACGAACCACCGCAAAGAAGGTAAAATTTTAGTCCGAAATATTTCGTTTTTTTTTTCTTCATCGAACCTACTACAGAATCGTGTAGTTTGTCTATAAGAATCTTTTGTTTCCTATACCCACAGGATCTACAGAAGAGAACCTACAAAAACGAAGAAAAAATCTCTAAAACTTACAATGTAGTAGTTTCAGCCCCTACTACAGAAGACAGACGACTGTACAGTTGCATTGAGAAAGTCGATGCAAGGCTGTAAGACAACTGTCGAATTCGGAAAGCGATATTACAGATATCACAGCGATGTTAAATCCAACATCATTCAACTTCAGAGGATTCAAAGAAAAGCAATGAAACGTGAAACGTCATTCAATATTCACGAGTCAATTCGTACGAGTATCGTTACACAAAAAGTTGTCACGTTTTATTAAAAGATCCTTTAATAAAGTAGGCAATTAACATCATATGCAGTGCACATGGCGCAAATAGGAAGATGGAATGGAAAAGTTCACGCACAGCCAACATCTGTTTGCTACTGTGAAATAAACGGTCGACAAGGATAGCTCAAAGTTGTCGTTGCATTTGGCATTGCATACTCAAAGTCCAGCTTACTCACCTCATAGAAACAACGCTGATATATGTAAAAATAAAAATCAACCAACGTAAATACAACGAGAAAAACTATAGGACAGGCGAACAATATTTTTCACGAAGTAGCTTGGAGGGGGAAGGTGAAATAGCAAGCAATAGGAGGGAACGTTCCCGCACACATAGCAATTTGTGAGGACTCAGTGGTATTAACCAGTTTTCGTTAAGCAGACCATAGTTCTGGGCCAGAAGATTTTCTTCAGTTCACGACAGCGTCTTATGCTTGAGGGCAGAAAATGGTGAACTAATTGAGTACTTTACTAATATAAGCATTCTTAACGAAGATGAGACCCGGAAAATTCCAGAAGAAATACGAAACCTACACTGCTTGAGCTATAGAACGCTGCTCGTCTTCAAAGGTTTCTCGAAGAAAAACCATTCGGATTGGCTACGGATACCGAGCACCAAAGAAGTGCTATGCTTGAGTGTATAATGGAACAAGACTTGGGAATATTGACTAGGCACATTTTAAAGAGCATTAAATCCCTATTAGAATCATTAATAACCTGAGACAGAAACAAGAACTTTTCTATAACATCAATTCCTTATATGACGTCCAATTGATATAAATTGCAGTGTCGCCTTATGCAGTATCTTATGCGTTATTCTTGTACATTCATGACATTGCGTTCTTAATGGCGAACTGAATTAATGAAACGTCCCTCGACGATTTAATGAAATGACCAAATCGTTCATAAGTTGCATTGAACTCGCAGTTGCTCTTTGTGAATGGATCTTTCATGTGATTGTTATATGCACCGGTTAAGAATTTTTCAATTCGACAGTTCCGGGTTTCGTTCATTTCATTTCTTTCCCGTGTGGGGATACCGATAATGGGCATTTTAAGTTCGCTTGATGGTAAAAAGCCAACCGACACGTTCAGCACATGATTACTTTGCATTGCCATACCTTGATTGCATGCAGCACTTGCTTTCCGACATAGACGAGTTAGAAGTGAGAAGAAAAAAACGGCTCGAAGAAGACTCGCTCCCGATTGGAAAAATTACGATTTACATGGCAGGCCAGCACAAGTGGTTACAAAGCAAAAAACCTTCAACGTAAGCAGTCATTTGAAGTGCGCAACTCTAGACAAAGAAGCTAATTCATAAGAAGACGTGGAGGAGATCATAAAGAAGATGGGGCTATAAAGAGCACTCCTTTCTAGCCACTAATCTAGAATGGCTGAATAACGTTCGGAAGAAGTACTTTCCTCATCTGTAAGTTACCTGTCCTCCGGCTCATGTTCATTCCAAGTCGTTCAGAAACCAGGCGAATGAGCGACGATTGCAGTCAGAGGTGATGGCCACTGTTTTTACGCCCAGCATCATGGTAAGCAGTTTCTTGCATCCGAAGCGTTCCAAGAGCACAGCTTGTCGAAACAAAATTTGCGCACTCAACAACGCCACCTATTAATGTAGTCGGCTAAAGCGGATCGGAACGGCATAAGCGGAACGGCATAAGCTGCCTGCAATGTTGAGCCTTCAGAATATCAATGGGCAGCCACTATTGCACAGTGCCGAAACATCATCACCCAGAAATCCGATCGATTCTCATCACTTTCACCATATCGCAGAAGACTACGCTTTGGACAGTTGCCGTTTTTAATGTTACAAAACAATTCACTGCTTCAGAGGAGTCCCTAAACGATGCGTTGAAATGAGAGTTGAGGTCATAAATGAGTGTGAGTAGATTTCAGAGATGCTCATGAAACGGCAACGTATAACAGTGTGGGCGAAGTTCTGTAATAGAAACGGGACACAGCGCTGAACGCTGTGGCTACTCTGCGTTAGGGAGCCGACATTGACTCAATGGCTGCAGCGCTATGCTTCGACTTAGGTATCTATATGTGCACTGCGACGGATGGAGTCTGGCAAGGCTACTTTACTTTGAATACTTTAAACAGCCGTGATTTCGTCGATCGTCGTTCCCCATCGATGCAGCTGGCAACTCCTCCATCTATAGCGATCCTGAGCCCTCCGCATCCAAGTAACAACATATAGGCGCCTCAGCGGGTCTTCCTCCCTTGTTGCGGCCTGCCGCGTGATCGTTTTACGTCTCTTGGTTACCACTGGAAGATTTACTTAGTCCATCTATAGTTATTTAACCTGACTACGTGATCAACCCACCCTGGTTTTCTTTTGTACGTTTCTTCAAAGATGTCCATCAAAGCGGATCCAGGATGCAACTCTTCGTTTGTGGTGTGTTGCAGTTTGTTGATACTTTCCATTCGCCTTTCCATTGCTCGCCGGGTCGTTGCCAATTTGTTTTCTTCAGCGAGTGTGGTGTTCCACGTCTTGCACCCTTACAGAAGAACAGGGATGGCCGTGGAATTGGAGAGTTCTGCTTTTACGAACATTGTTATCTTTGTGTGGTAATAGATATCGTTCAGCGTGGTGAAGATTAGCCAACCTGCTGTTTTTCTTCTACTTAGCTGCTGGCCCAAATCATCGCTCATTTGCACAGTCTGTCCTCAGCATACATACTATTCCACGAGTTCGATATTCTCACTATCTGTGCCCGATTTTCTTGGCAATTTTGTTGAAGTCTTCAGTGAATACTACAAGTTTTTGGGTCATTGACAATGAGTACCACGTCGTCCGCAAAGAGAAGCACCTAGAGCTCTTCGCCGTCTACATTGAAACCATCTGCATTTCTCATCTTTCTCAACGGTCCTTCGAGAGCTGATAAGCATTTCGGGGAGCAATTGTCTCCTTGTTTTACGCCTCTTTGGACCGGCAATGATACTTTGAAGAAATAGCTGCATCTGGCTCAATACGCTACATTCCTTACATCCCTTTCCTCGCCACCTCGTCAAACAATCATGGACAGCGCACCACTGATTCCTTCCACAAGAAGGTATCGATTGAAGTAGCGCCAAACTGACGAAGATTTAGGAACGATAGAGGATCACTTGTTAAGTGCTCGTAATTGAAGCAACACAAAACTTGCGCTACTTATAAACGTCTTTTCGCCATGATCCCTATCATATCTGAGTTTTCAGATGCTGCCTTCACATCTGCATGGATCCTACCGACGATGTTGCTGAGAAACGACACCGCTTGCCACTTCGAATTAATGATGGGGTTTCTGTAATTCTTCGAGCGATTGCTTTGTTACATCGCTCGCATATGTCAGCACTGTTAACATACGTCAATCGCTGTATCGCATGTACTTCGACCCCGCAGTTTTTGTCAATTGCGCGTCATATAAGAAATTGATCCTACAGAAAAGTTCTTGTTTTTGTCTCAGCTTATTAGCGATTCTGATAGAGCATTCAACGCTCTTTAAAATGTGTTGGAACTCGTCTTTCTAATTTTGTTTCCTTACGGTATATTTTCATATTTACTGCGACATTTTTATTGCCGAGTGACGACTACCGCACCGCTCGCCGGGGAAGCGGGCAGTCTCTCTCCATCTGCCTCTGCCCCTGCGCTTGTGGCTAAATATACCCACACCGTGACGAGGTTTGTCCTTTTTCAACGATGCAAATTTTTTGGCAACTGGCAAAATTCCTATACTTCTGAAATAAGCGCGACACATGGCATAAGCCGAGAAGCTGCTTAGCAGTGGTGGAGAGGATGGCGCAGCTGTGCGCTTTTTCTGTCCCAATCACCGGGTAATATAGATCCTTAAAATTTCAGGAAGATCAGTCTGTAGTTTTAATGGAATTTACTCGAAAATAGAACAGGTATTCGAATTAAAAGAATGAACGAAGCTGCAACAAGCATCGAGTTATGTACAGTATTTAAGTAGAGTGTTATACTGAGGTTCCTGTGAAGGGGAATAAGGCAAAACTTGCAACTTTCCAGCGACCTTATACGCCTTCGAATAAACCTGTCTGCTTTCAAACTACTGCGATTGCTCTTTCGAAGGGTTTTACAAGACCTGCTGTAAACGGTGTGCGACAAATGCG
Source organism: Ascaris suum (assembly GCA_013433145.1). Lineage (NCBI taxonomy): Eukaryota > Metazoa > Nematoda > Chromadorea > Rhabditida > Ascarididae > Ascaris > Ascaris suum. Next base: position 13,008,743 of record CM024187.1, on the reverse strand, counting down.
CCTCTGACAAACCCGCGCCGGGCAAATGCGCCCCACTGCTATTGCTGCTTCACTTCGGTATTTCCTCATAAACAAACAGCAGCACCGATAAATACGCCGCGCTGCAGTCGATACCGCATCGAACAAAAGCATGCAAAAAGAAAACAGAGCAATGAAAAGATCGGTTTAATTCAATTCTCTCATCAAATATGTAAGAAAAAAATTTATATTTATTGCACTACCGAACAATGTCGTGTGTGATATACAACAATAGAAAAAAAAGAAGAAACTCACGAGCCTAGATAATTGTAAGGCGCATTTGCACATGACAGCAACATGCGATGCGACAGTCGGATGCATGTTCGTTGGACGTGCTTTCTAGGAAGCATAATTGTCCCGCAGTCCTATAAATGACCGTCTTAAAGGGACTATTGAAAGCTATGTTAGCACATCGTATGAAAAACAATTTTGGTTGTGTTGATTATTCAAGCTCTTTCATCTCGTTCGTCACTTGAAAAACATACGTACTCCAAAGACGTACCCAACTACCCAAAAAAACATAGTACAATTTCACTCATACTTACTGAGGCAATAACGCAGCAGTTACTTCATGTTAAATGTTCTATATCTCCTTCTCAACTACATGAGCAATCATAGTGGCCCACTTAAGACAGCCTATCAAGGCCTTTAATTTCCATGATGCCTACATAGAAATAGGAAAGTTTAGCAGGAGAGTAGACACTGGTTGAAACCAGGTTGTTTCCTGCACTTGCTCCAAAGTGTTCGTTGCGTTTTAACTCAGAGAGTGATTTTACGAAAAAATCTGTTATATCAAAAGTAAAACTGCATTACTTATTTCCTCTTGTTGAAAGAAGTGGTTTCGCACTTAGTCCGCTATTAGTGAGTGCAAAAATTTTGACCATTTGTCACCGACGGAAAGCTGTTTCAGTCGTCTACGAGATTCGGTGTCCCTCAACCGAAGCCTCGAAAGACCGATGGTCAGCGATATTTTGTTGGGTGCAACCGACCGTAGGGGTATTTGGTGGCCAACTATTTCGTGGTTATGAAGTGAAGTTTTCGGTCGTTACTGACCAAAATCCTTAAGGGTTACCGAGTTTGCATCTCCACCGACGCCTATCAAAAGCGGAAATTTGGTATTACTGTTAAGATGGGATTTTGCTGCAAAGACCGAACATGGTAGCTGAGGATAAAGTATAAAAGCGACAAACGCATTAGGCGCATGCATTTGTAACTCAAATATATAAAACTGAGGTGGCAGTAGTTCTCAGCAGCACAATATTTCGGGAGAAATAAAAGACAGGTACAATAAAAGAGCAGATAAGTTCGACAACATCGATTCGGACGACGTTAGTGTGTGTTATTTGCTACGGACGTGATTAAAAACTACAACGGTGGTAGCAAGGGATAGAGCATGTTGGGTTTGCTGCAACGATTTGCACTCTTGCGGTCTCGTTGACCGCACCAATCAGTTTCGTGAGGTGTCACAATCTGTAACAATTCGCAGTACTGGTTGATAATGTTAGCTGAACAAACTGTCAATAGAAATCTCCAAAGAAAGATTTTCGACTTCTCTGAAAGTTCTTCAACGGTCAGACGAATTTTGATGGTGCTTTATTGCTGATGGCAAAAGTTTTGCTTGATGATTATTCAAATTTCTAAAAGAGATAAAAACGACAGAAACAAACAAAAGCACAAACACGATCACCCTATAATGTTTGTAGACAACGCTTAAAATCGTTTTCATCAACAATATACAAGGAATTGAAGATGTACAAAACATCCGGTCGTTTTCAGAATTTTCGATCCGCATTACAACATGCGACTCGACTCCTCCGAAAAAAAAAAACAACCCAAATACACAGTCAGGCACACAGGCACAGACGCATAGACTCGCATACATACATGCGCTCACAGAGCAGTACAGTCATAATTTGACCATCGCAAACTGCGGCCACGATTTTCCGAATCGAACAGTTTACTGTCACTCGAGGCGACCAAAGGGTTGTTCGAGGACTATCGATATTTGGTAGCCGCCGAGTGAAGTCGGAAATATCAGTGATCACGGATTCTCGTCACCACTGTCTCACTAACTACTAGTCTTCATGTAGTGCTTTAGCATAGGTTTCGCCGAGGCAGCGGGTTTCTTTTGAGGTGGCGTCAGATGTCTTTTTAACGTGCATTTCTGATTGACTCGTAAGAACTGCACAGATGTTCATTGATACGATCTCAATTCGTATGGTGGTACACGTCAAAGCATTTAAAGCTATCTCGCACGTGATCGCCATCATTTTTTCTTATGTCTGCGGTTGTTAAGCTGTCCCAAAGGTTTTTGTTAGAAGCAATAATGAGTTGAAACCTCTAAAAAGATAATTACCTGCAAGCTTGTATAAACCGGTTTTATATCGATTGGGAGTAATCATAGAACTCCTCGTTATACCGCATATTTTTTAATTTTCTCATACGATTTCGATGATGGCACAACTTTAATAAATTATAAACTTTTACTGAAAGGACAATAAAAATTGATATGAAGTAAAAATAGTGTGAAGCAACTAAATTGTTAACTGCGAAAATGACACAAGTTCATAATCAGAAGTCAACGAGGTAAAGTTGAATGAAAAGCTCATTGTGGGTGACGTGTATTTGTAATCTGAAGGAGATGAGAGTCAATAAAGCACTGCGTTTTTGCACGTCATCCTATGAGGAGAAAGTGCCATATAAAAATAGAAAGAGGAAACATTTAAAGACCTGCCCATATAAGAAAGGATTTTTGTATAGAAAAAGAAACAATAAAGAGCAAAAAATATGTTGAATAAATAATTAATAATATAGCGAAAACGAAATATAGGTTTATGAGTGGATTTAATGGGCGATTTTGCGTTATCGATAGCACTTGTTCGGTCGTTCCGCAATATAGTTCCGTCACGTTTCCGCATATTACACGTAATCGCTATTGAGGGCAATAATGTGCGCCGAGAGTGCCCAGTTTTACATGCTTGCCCATTATTCGTCTAAAATAGTTGCCAGCTTTGATTCATATGTTTTACGATACCTAGTCGCAATGCTGTATTCGTTATAACTAATGCTCTGAAGAGGCTTTCTCGATTAGTGTTCTCCCTCCTTAGTCTTTCATATTTACCACTAACCTTTAATAATTAATTTCCACCGGAAGCTCTGCATTTACTGTTTCACCGATAAGAGCGACAGATTTTGAAATGGATGCAAAAAATTTCTTTAGTTAGAGTGAATGAGAGGGAGGATTTAAAAAGTTTCTAGTAAAAAATTTGAGAACAGTAGCATACATGTAAAGTGAAAATGCGAAGAGATGTTCACATGTCTTGGCAAAGTGCGGTTACAGATGCAAGCATCGGAATTCAAAGAAAAAGACGAAATTCATTCAAATCACTTGCTGTTGACGATTATATTCAACACTAGAAAATGGTTTTACCAAAAGAGCATTGCATTTGTTTAAGGCACAGATTTCTCTTTCCTAGAACAATCGTACATTGAAATCAGCGAGACAAAAACTTCTCGAAGTGCTGTGATGTTCGAAAATTTTGTGTCAGAGAATAATCTCAAGCTTTTTTCCTTGAAAATCTCCCTTATTTTGGACTGGAAAATTCATCATTTGAACCCTTTGGGTGCTGGTGCCAACTGCGATCGTTCACTATCCCCCTCCTCCCATCCTCCCCTCTCCCGTGCTTTACTTGCAGCCCAAAGTGATCCGCTGTATTCAATTGATGTTTTGTAGAATATTCCCTCACTGTAGTTTTTCTGTTACCTTGAAGCCGATCCGTTCTTCCCTTTTCTGTCTATTCGAGTAAGGCATTCCACGCGACCATGCTCAAGGAAGTAAAATATTCCTAACCTTGTGAACTTCTTCTCATATGTGATTACGGCTGCTTCCCTTTATGACTTCTCCTTAAATCCTCTTGTACTTTTTGAAAATTTCCCGGGCCATTGACCTCTCAACGAACTTAAGTTCTCTCTTGAGGCGGCACATATTGACGTCGTTATTTGAAGTGTTGGCAGGCTGAATTCTGAAAATCGCAAGCAAGTTCAAGAAACAAGAACCCATTTCTTACCTTCAAAACACCCATTCCATCAACGTTATTGAATAAAAGTCTCCTCTCCAAGTGTGTGTCCAATACACGTCCGTAATGAAATTTGCGAGTGGCATAAGTCTTCAGGTTCTTCAGGTCTCTTGCGGCTCCCGCCGAGTATGCTTGAGAAGATTCAAATTCTTCAAATCAGACTTATAAGCGAAAAGACGTAATGGACCAGTAAATCACTGCAACATAACTGGTCGTTGCTATTGAGTGATTTCAACAATCGTTTAAGTAAAGCTTTGTGTTTCTATTGGGAAAAGGTGATGAAACGAGGCTGCGGTGTGAAAGCCGAAAAGCACTGCATGCATCGTGAATGTCGTCGTTCTCATGTGTGGGAATTTCACGCTATGACGCCTAGGTGATCGTGTTTTGCGTTCTTTCTTGCTTCAGCATTGTTTCGCACCGCCAGTTTACTCGCTTCGCTGCACAATAAGCGTCTAAGTGTCTAGCGCAACGCGTTGACCACCTTCAGCGGCAAAATCGTTTTCCGTAGCTTCAGCCTCTTCTTACATCGCCGACCGAACTCATCTTTAAATATTCCGCAACGATCTTGATCTAATAGTACGGATTCTTCCTGAAACCGTCATATTTTAAGGCTCTTCATTTCAGGTCTATAATCTGACAAATCGCTTGGCAAATTTTGAGGGCTAATTTGTAGTTCGGAAAATTGCGCAGCAAAAATTTATCTTTTAGTGAAAATACTGGTAACGACCCACTGAGATTGGCGTGAATTTTGATTCCACTGTAGATCACAACTTCAATCGGTTGATCTTGAAAGTGAAGAGAAACTAAACGGAACATTTTAGATATGAGTGCGACGAACCCCGTCTCCTCGAATATATGTTCCGCTTCTAACCCAGCGTATGCTGAGTTAAAAAATTTATAGCAGATTTTAAGTGCAGGAGCACTTTGACAGCAGCTTGATGACTACTTCTTCGCTTACGCGATCCTCAGAAATTTCCCATTTTCCCTTTCACATTTTCGCTTGAAATATTCGTTTGTTTTGAAACTTAAGAAGGGCATAGTACCCGCATTCCCAAAAATATGTCATGGAACTTAACAACAGAGAAATTGGATATACAACCGCATTAACAGTTTTGTTAATATGAGTGGAGATGAAGCGCAATGGTGTGCAGTTGGGTGATTTGTGAGCCTGGAAAACGAACGCCGCGCTGCGTACTTGAGAGATGCCAATATCAGATTGCGCATTTCTTGAGTTGAGGCACTCGTAAGCATATCGCGTTGCTGCTTGCTTCATGAAGCTTTTCGGTGGCCACTTACAACGGAGCAAAATCGAAGAGCACCCCCGATGTTTCGTTTGTATGCAATCCCCATCAATGTTTTGATATGCAACAAATATCGAAGTTACGCAGAGCAACTTCCGGACTAGGGAGCGAGGAAAGTGGGGGTATGCTTGTCCTCTGTGCTCACGGAATATGCTGGCCTCATGAACGACGTTCGCGTTGCTCCGAGTTTCTTAACAAGCGATCATGCGTTGTCATCCGCAAACTATAAAAATTTCTCCTTCTTACTTTGCAAATAAGTGGCCCATAAGTGTGACGCTATCATTTTTTAATACTGGAGAAGAGTATATTGCGTCACCCGCTTTCCACGACGTGTTCAAGCTAGCGCATTGCAGTTTTTTTCACAGCTGACTAGAACTATAAATGAGTGGATCAGTGCGCTTAGTCGAACAATCCGAACTAATATCATATTAGATGCATGTGCTGTATGGGCTTCATGTTGGAATTAATCAATGCTTTCTTCTTAATCGGCCCTTCAAGGTGAAGGCGTCAGATTCTCTTGCGTGCACCCGCAATCAGTGCCGTCTGTCGAGGAACCGCTTAGGGGCTGTTTCAGCTTTAACTTTACATGAATGATGCATACGAGCTGAAAATACACTTGCACTCAAATGAGCCCCTCTTTACTCCTTCTGCTCCCTTCCTCTCAAGAATGTCCACGCTCTATAGACAGATTCTGGCAAGTTGATTAATGAACTTTGAATTGTGTTGTCATTGAGAAGATAAATCATATGATAAATGTTGTCTCTTCTTCGCAAATGGTCCGATCATTCTTTTGAGGAAGGCGAAATCCGCGACTTCGGAGCGAAATTCCTACTAGCCTGCATGCTTCGTCCTAAAACATTTAAAGGTGCATATTTCATTCTGCATGTGCATTGAACACTACTGTAAAGCGTCTTTAGTGTACTGCCTGCGAACTTCAGAGTACTGAGCTCAAGTGTTGTACCCTCATTTTATTAACGATTTTAAAATTATTTCGCTTCTAGAGCGCTTCCTTGAACTGTTTCTTGAATCTTCAGGTTCGATAAAGGTTTTCAAGCATAAATGTTTAGGATGCGCTAAGCTTATATCTGATTAGAATTACAAATCACTTCTTAGGCATGCTTATTGATATCACTTCCTCATACATCCGGAAGCACGAGAAGCCAACTCATCTTTTTCAATTAGAGAGAACTTTGCAAACGTAATCATCCACGAATTCCGCTTTGCAGTTGCTCAAACTAGAGCACTTTTCTTGAGGATATTCTAGAAGCACAAGACGTATTCATTCTCGCTTGATCGAAGAAGCATCAGTGACGTCATCTTTCCGTTTGAGATGTGCTTTTCCTGCATTTCAATTTTTATTTATTAGTATCAGAAATTACGCCTTTCTTATAATTATGTTGCCATCTATCCGTACGGGCATGATTGCCTCTTCACTGGAGGAATTGAATCAGCACGTGAGAGGGCTTCTAATTCCACTTGTTTCCGCAGCAGCGGCAGTATTTATATACATCAAGTGCACAAAATTGAGGCCGGAAGAAAATGATTAGGTGAGGTGGATCATCTTCAGTAAGTCGGGATCGAAGTGCAACGCTTGATGCGTAGCTTGTCTATCGGAAAAAAGTCGATTATATTTCAGAAGACTTCTTTTTCCTTTCTTTTGACACCTTTCACGGTTCTTTCATTCTCTTCTATGCTGTTTTTCACTGCCATTGCTATCAGTTTTTTGTCGTCAGAAGCGTTCCTGTAAGTGTATGTACTTGTACTGATCACTAGCAACTTGTACATGTTTTTGCTGCTCGTATAAAAGTCTTTTCGGGCAAGAATTCTTCTTATTCTTCTTCTAGCAGGGTCTTCCACTTTATGAATTGCAGCTGAGATAAGTACTGCACATAGACCAACAAATGAGAAATAAGAACCAATTCGGTATCGAAAAACAATGTACACCGATGTGACTCTGCCAAATAAATTAAGCAAGATCACAAATGTTCTTATTCTACTTTTATGTAGGGGTAAATAATTTGTCTTCGAAAGCACTAATTCTTAGCCGTCCTGCTGTCGTATTTACGCTGTCCATCTGGATAGAAAGCCTATATTCTTTCGGAGGATACTTGGAGCGACTAAGAAGGTGACGTATCCATGTGCGTTCTGACGAAGTTTTTGCTGGTGTTCCACGAAGCAAACACGCAAAACACTCGATATAGGTATTGGCTTTAGATTACAGGAAATATTTTTTCCTAAAATAAATGATCTTGGAGACTGGGCTGAACAGTAGACTATTCAGTTTTATAAAGGTGTTTTTGACCCACCAGACAACTATTGGCAAGTAAAGTGCCTTTTTTTGCTTTCGCCAAAATATTAAATAGTGTACCATTCATATGAGACGTTTTTTGCAACAGCGAAAATCCTTTGCACTTTGGTCGAATGCAACTTGCTGACCGCAGCAAGCACATGTTAGCATTAAGTGGGTCTTCATATAGGAAAAAATATGGCATCGTCGAGTGCCACCAAATGAAGCTCGTAAGCCGATCCATTCTCAGGCAAATTTAGTTTCCTTTAGTACTCATCACTAGATTAGCTCTAGTATGATAGCATGCTTAGTGGTTTTTTTAATATCAGATGCGATGAGTGCTCTTGTCCATCCTTATAAATAAAAGGTTTAAATCTTCCTCGAGTACCATTCGTCTCAAATGTAATGAAAATAAATTTAATATGTATGCCTTTTGGTTTAGTCACTGAGTCTTTAAATAAGCCTCGCATATTAGGCGTAGCACTAAGGCCTCTTCAAAGACTTAAACCATTTAGCGCAAGCAGCATTGGAATGGTTTCATTTCATAGCAACAGTTTCGAGGTATATTGCACATTTGATTACGCAGAAGAAGCTTAGAATTCTCTCATACGCATTGTAGCGATGCTTCGCTCCAGTTTGAAATGGTGGAAGTGAGTTGTGATGATTTGCTTCTGCGGACTATCGGTAACGAGAAATTCCAACTGTTGCAAAGTGTATCACCTACAGTAGAGAAAAACTATAGTATCGGCTACTACATCGGCCCCAGCAGTATACTCATCGTAGTAAATCGCCAGATTTCCAATTAAGTAATGGGAGGAGGGAAGAGGTTGGAGGGACAGGTCAGAAGGTTCAGGCAAGAAGACCGAGGTAATGAGTTGCAAGAAAACGATGATATGAAGCGGCTACATGGCGTGCGGCCTCCTATTTATATTGTTTATGATGAGCAGTGGTTATATCATTGTTAAGCAGACTTTTTTACATATGCCTGCTGTTCGCTTAAAAATTGCAGCTGATATGTTTTATATTTACATGAATTAATTTACCTAAAGAAATGCTCAGTTAATGTGTTCCGTTATTCCGCCTCGTTATCGCGTAGACACTGAGATTTAAATGCAATTTAAACTCATGGATTAGCTGAAGGTGCTTCGCATTTAACCACGAAAGCCATTCGGAAGCGTCGTGTAAACTCATGGACGCACATCGATTCTGCTTAGATTTTCATAGGCTCTCATGAAATATTCGCGTTGCGCGAGCATTCCAATCGCCCAGATTCATTTGTTCTTGAGCCTTTCTTGGCAGTAGCGCTCCTTCAAATTCACTCTTCGAGTGCTTATTACCGTCAACGCTATCATCATTTTCCGTCATCTTGCTCCGCTAGCGATTTATTAAATGCCCTGTCTCCATTCTGCTTTTGAAAATTCGCATTTATGCTAGAAGAAGAGACCGGAGCATAGTTCTAAGATTTTCGTTATGTGATGTGGACCATGCGAAACTATTGTTATTGTTACAATCAACTCATCTTACTGTTCCATTCGTTCTAGCGATGCTACTTTGACTTTGTCGAACCATTCCTTCCCTGAAATTCTTCTTCGAGCGATAAGGACGTTCCGCATCTTTTCAGCAACAAGCATATCGAACATGTAGTTACAAACAAGGAAACGGGAAACTCACCAAATTATTCATCTCTTCTAATATTATTCTTATCTCTCAGCTTTCAGAAATTGAGACGCGACTATTATATGTCCTATCGACAAAAGAATACGAATGCTTAAACCTGCTCACGAATTCATAGGCCCAACCTTAACATGTAGCTGTGTTATATTCCCTGAATATCCTTGAGAGTAACAGGTATGAAAAAATTCACTTAGTAGAAATAAGAAAAAAGCGGTAAATACTGCAGCATAGAATGAAAAATAACATCACTGCAAATGATTGAGGACTCGTCTACTAGCTTCATTCGATAGCAATAATGCATCTCATTTTTGAAAACAACACTCATTTATTGCACCATATTTGTGAGAGATCGTTGACAACGCGACCTATTCGATTGCTGTGCATCATTTCGACACAGCGCCGTTTACGCCTAAATAAATAGCGGCATTTGAATGTTCAGTGTTTGAACTCCCGAAGAAAAAAAATGTTGCTGCTCGACATCGACATGTTGTTATTATTGGGGTATTGCATTCAGCATGAATTTTCCTCAAGTTTTTTTCCCAGTGAGATCCATGTTAAAACATGGGCTTATTGTGGGCTGTTATTAATACAATCTTGACTTTGCTGAAACTATTCGTTACGGTACTACCTTGACTCACTGGAGCCATTGCTTCTCCAGAATACTTCCACAAATTTTTCAAATAATGGATACTCCTAAGCCAGACTGTGGACCTCCCTCAAAGCTAGTCTGTTCCCGAGTGAACGTCTATTAGGATTGAAGAGCGCCTTCAGTTGGAAAGTGGGGAAAACCTAAAGGTCCTGGTAAATCCATTATAATAAGACCGTTTGCTTATCATCTATTAACTGCTGATTAAATCAACTTCATTACTGCAATAGGAGATGATTTTCCACGTGCCATCATTCTGGTGCCGACAGTTCTTTGTTCCTATAGTGCTGTACACTTTATATACCATTACGATGCAATATTAAGTTTCCTATCACGAATAAACTCAAAAGAATTATGTGGTTGTGAAATTACATCATTCCACATCAGTTTCAAGAAATAGAACCTTCTGTAAATGATACGTGTCGCACTCGAGCATCTGTCTATTATTTGCATGTTTCTCTTCATAGCTTGTTAGCGAGAAACCTGAGCGCTGTTCCCACGTCTTTGTGGTTTCGATGTTTCTCTCGTCGAGGCGTCTAATGAAATATACCTTTGCTGAGTTCAATTACGATGGTTTATTTGCACACAAAATAATGACCAATTTACTATTTGGTACTGTTAGAATGTAATCAAAACAAAGAATGTAATTATTTGTATGACTCATGAAGATTGATGTTATGTGTTAATCACTCCTGCTTCTGTTTAATTCTGTTATTGAATCACTGAAGTACTAATATGAATTCTCAACGAGAAAGATGTCAACATTACGAAGATTCGCCGCATTGAAATGCTATCGAAGTAGTCATATATGCAATTAAATCATATCGACTAGCAAGCGTTGCTTTGCGGCATGCGAAAACTGTAGCCTTAGAGAGGACCTAAGCTCACGACTTTCTATTTTTTGGGAGAATGCTTTAGCTTAATGCGGTATTGTGGGCTCTCATACTCAGCATCATTTGTTTTCTTAGTTCCGTCACTTCCGACCGATATATCTTGATGTTTAAAGTAACTTACATCTGATAGTTATTATACGAACTGGTGTGAATAAATTTCCGAATTCATATGTTCTCTTTAAGGTGTCGTTGACCGGTGGGCTTGGTGAGTACGCATCGAGTATCTATTTCTCTTCAGCCATTGAACGACTTGAGTTTATATCCTCCTATGCGATGATTGTGAGCACCATTAAAATAATTCAAATTGGGCGGCCATGACAATATTTTATATGAACATTCGATTCGTATGATTGATTAGTCATTCCAAATAGCATAAACTTACCGCACTGTGGCAGTTGTCAATTTTTAACAATTAATAGAATGGAAATTTCTATTCTCATAATGTACAGGATTTGCCATGAGATTACATTCAGCGCATATCATAGTTAAAGGTTTCGGCTGCTCGTTGATAAAAACACTGATTTTCAGCAATATTTTGTACCCTTCGCAAATATACAATTTTCCGTAGCTCTTCGTTGGTGTGATTTCTTCAGCAGGTTGTTCAGGTGAGTTGCTCCATCATCAGGCAGCAGTTTTGTTTAAAACCTTTCCAAACTCTTATTTCACCACTTCCTCGATTTTGCTCCACTTAATTTTTTCTTCATATGTGGAGAGCTGATCGAATCTCCCAAGTTTTAAATTCCTCGAGTGCTACTGCTTATAATTTTCTATAGTATAGAGATGTCTTTTTATAAGGCATTTAATTTTTGCTAGAAACAGCCTTATTTTTGACACAGCCACACTGTTCATGAGAAATTTTGTACTTTCTATCAAATAACAGTGGTCATACTGCTTCTGAGTGACAAAGATTTTTTTAAATTCTTTTGATCCCTTAGTGAAATGATGGTCAAATGAGAGTGATTCCTCTAGTACAAGTGTGGGCTTTTAGTGTCGTGAGTGCCCTTCTCAAGGGTTATGCATTTTCATGAGGCCTTACATGTTTGCTAGGAGGTTTCATTTCTACTAGTAATGGTCTTTTAATGTGTGCTTTCAATGTACACAGATCAGATCAAATTTTTTTTGCACTACATAAGACATTATTGTTGTATTGAAATGTTTATTTCGCAAGCAAGATAAAGAGCACTAAAAATATAAAACAAAAGAAAGGACGAATAAAAGCACGCGATCACGATTATAGAAAAACTGATGTCACTTAAACACAAACTCATAGATTTTCCCGAGGTCTACAAAATCAAGGTGATCAGTGAAACCAAAGACATTAGGCTTTGGGACGACATCAACAGGAAATTTATTCCACACTCTGATGTCCAGGGAACAGCGAAATTATAAACTCAATTCGAGGATGAAACTCATGGAAACAACTAAAACCTCTGAGATGATTATAAATAATGTCGGTCGGAATTTGGATCGTCGAATGGAATTCAGTATCAGAGTAGCCCTTAGTAATTTCAAAACATACTACAAGGTATAACTCAAACCAATGATATTCGAACAAATCAGTAGCGATTTTGGACGGAAAATGCGCAGACGAGTTTCATAGTTTGGACCGCATGAACCCGGGAGAACTTCAAAAAGCTATTCTCGTGAAACGCATTCGCACATTTTCCAACATCTCTTTTTCTGATTTAAAAGCGGCAACCAAACTGAACAAAAGCGTTTAAGAATAGGGTGGCAATAAGCAGTGAAGGCCTTCTTATAATGTTGAATGCAGTAGTAACGAATTATCCTTGGAATGCGATTCACTAAACTAAACGCCTCACTTGTCACCAACTCATAGTGAGTCCTCCATGCTAAAGATTTATCAACGAACTTTACCTCAGATGTAGCAAAAGGACAGGAAACCTCGGAGAGTAGTAACATGCATTCACGCTCTAAATTAATGTGCAATAACCGATTTTTAAACTTTTAATATCTAATTCCCAAGCGTTGGACCGTTAGGTGAGACGATCTGAATCAAATTGTAGCACTCTAATTGCCACTGATGGTACCAAGTGATTAGAAGATGGATTCGCCCACTTTAATTCCAAACTTTCGACCACTCTGAAAACAACAAATCCTATTTAGAAGCTTCCTCAATACGTCAAAAGAAAGCGGCTTGAGTAAAAGTTTCTCATACTTGGTGCTATCAAACGCTTTGTATAATCGGTATACACGAAATCAGTCCGATTTCGATCATTCAACGCCACGGACTCAATCATCGAAGCAACTCAATTTTTGAGAAACCGTTGACTTTCCTTTAAGAAACCAAACTGTTTCCGAGTGAATAAATTTCTTAGAACGAAATGTTTCTAAAGCCAATCCTGAATTACTACCACCGTGACTTTGCACATTGATGTTGTCAAGGAAGTAGGTCTGTAATGAGGAATTCCATTCGAAGGGGTCTTCTTGAGCAATCGAGTGGTTACTGAAGCTTTTCACTCGGTCTTGTCTCAAGAAATGACCTAAAAAGAAGTGACAATAGATAATATACACCATCAGAGCTCCGCTTCAAGATAAAAGAAAGCACACCAACACCAGTAAAAGGTATTTTATCATTGCAAAATCCCATAGTATTAGCAACGATGGCGAGGTCTATGAAAATACTCTTAAGAGTCACTCCTGTTTGGGTTTCGAAAGAAGGTACGGTGATGTTTTATTGCAGTCTTTGAAAAGCTTTTAAAAATATTCTGTAAACAATTCCGCCTTTGCAAAGCCATCAGAAATATTTTTAACATACTCACTATCACATACGGTCTTTATCTTCCCCCCCGAATATCTGTAAAAACGATTTACTTTGTTAGAACAGAGTTCAGAGCACTTCGAACATTTGTCATGAGGTATTCTCTGCAAGTTTTTCAAAGGCTTGCAGACCACCTGTAGATAAACCGTTGTAAGCATAGGCGAAATATCTTTTCCATTAGCCGAGATTGATAAAAAGGAATAGACTTACCTTGGGAAAGATATATCAATTCTGAGAGTATGAAAGGTTTTGTCCTTTTTCTCGAGCACCGATTTCGGGTTTTAGAAAGCCTTCTCATGTGCAGCGACAGTATCCGTCGTTCATCTTCTAGAGGTTAATCCTTCTCTCTAACATTTTTTCCACAGGTCTTTTTTCGGCCATTAGATGGCAGCTCAGAACGAGCCTCCTAGCACTAGTCTCAGAGATAAGCTTGAACAAGGGTTAAGGGAAAAAAGTGTGCAAAGGTATTCCATTCTTCGGGGCATTTTCTTTTGCTTTAGAAATCCTTGAATTACTGTGGGTGACTTCTGAAAAAGTCACCGGTAATCTCATGCAGTTCGTAAAGTATTTCAAATGCATATAAATTATGAACATATTGATAGATGCAGTGTGCATATGTGCGCATCCACATGGCCTTAGGGCAATCATTTACACGTCTGATTAGCAGGTAGCGTTTATTGCTCCACTGGTTTAACATCTCTTCATTTATACCTATATTTGGCGCCGTGAACAACACAGTTTTAACTTTGCCAAATTTCTTGTGAATTTGAAAGACGGCCATCATCGGGTCAGATAGATTGACGATTACAAGAAAAAATTTGGAAGGTTTAGCTTAGCACGCCAAATTCAAACGTAGAGGTCCGATTATGTTCCAGGGATGGAACGATAAATGTTGCTAAATTAATGTTCCATTAGCTTTTTTCATGAAATGCTATACTTGCGTTCTGCATCTACAAGTAAAAGCCGTATAAGTACGACTACCGCCATTATATAAGTTCATTTGCATACTTGTTTCTGATGCAGCCGACTGTCGTTCATTTGCTCATTGAATAAGAAAGATTTATTAATTACATTCTGTTGCGGTTTGCAATCGGTGGATATTACAACCGATGAACTCGTTTCCTTATTTTACAAGAATTCGGCGTGATCGCTCACCTACGTAGTTGTAAAATGACTTGATGAACACAAGAAAATGTACTCAAAAATTCAACTGGAACCTTTGTTGAAATCCTTCATTTTCGCTATGCCTTTGCTAAGCTTCAAAAAATTCCACTGTTTAATGTTCACCTCATTTTAGTTGGCTGAATGTGGTGCATTTCCAGTGGAAGTAAACAATTTACTGCTATAGCCAATGGATTACATCAAACACAAATCAAGTAGAAACGACTGACTAAATGAAGGAAGGAGATAGGAACTGTAACAGCGTAGACAGCAATCTATCTTTGGCGTTCACTCGGCTTTAATGAAATATTACCACATTATCATGAGAAATAGGCCCAATGTAACCGCTTAAATCAATTGCGTCTAATGTTTGTACGTAACAACATCTCTTTCCAAGTCTGCACTCACAAATCTATCTACATTTGTTAGACAACAAAAAGTGGATAAGTATATAAGGGTGGATGATCGGACACAAATATTCCGTCTTTTTGAACACACATTCTTTTATACAGGCGAGATGTTTGCAATGAGCGTTATAATAACACCAGAAATAGCTCTTAGTTGACTACTGTGAAAAGATTACACATTGCAGATCCTCCACACGAAAATATATTTCCCTGCTAAATTGTGAAGGGCCGGCTCCTTCTTTGTGGTTTATATGATTTTCACCTTATGTTGGGAAGATTTCAGAAGTGAACTTCGTACAAGTATTCATTTATCGCCCCACAGAGCCACAGATATTGCCGCATTTTGTGGACTAATGAGTGCAATGTGCTTACGACCTTTCGTACACTAAGCTCTCAAATTTTAGGCACACATACATGTACAGATACACCATACGATATATATATATATATATATATATATATATATATATATATATATATATATATATATATATATATATATATATATATATATATATATATATATATATATATATATATATATATATATATATATATATATATATATATATATATATATATATATATATATATATATATATATATATATATATATATATATGCAGACGTACACACATACATACATACATACATACGTACAGGACATCCGTTAAAACAGCGCACATTTGCATGAGCACACCCAAACACGCACACAGACGCAGAGCGTGCGAGGCGGCACGGTTGTGAACGGTTCTTGAGGATCGATGTGCAAAATTACTCGCCCGCAGTAAGTGAAGTGAGACAAATTCCCGCTTTCCACGTCCTCTCATTGCTCAAAAGCGTCTTGGTGTAGATGTCGATTCGTCGCCACCAAATTATCTCAAGATTTCTTGAAATTTCGTACTTAGTGAACGATGCTAGTTGCTTGAAAGTTTATTTACGAATATCTTTAAGAGGATATAATCTGTTTAAGAGACTAAAGAAATAGTTCAGAAAACGTTTACTGCTGTCATTTCGTATTAGTGTAGTTTTAATGCGGTGCTCCTCTTGTTCGAATTGAACAGTTAGTGACTGAACTTCGTAAGCCCTCGAGGAATGTGAAAGCGCTTCCCATTTGTGGCACTCGATTCGGAAGGGCGAGTTGCTTAAACCAATTAACAACAGACCGAAGCATTTATGAGTGCCAGGCAACTTTTGCTCGGAAAGTTATGCCCTTAGACTCTTTAATTGCACTCCACTATGGTGAATTTGATACAGGTCAGTAGGTGGATGATAAAGCAACTTAGTAGTGATGTAGGAAGCACTGGTAGGTTCAGGAACGATGTAGATGGAGGTAGTGATGGTAACGGTAAGTAAATAACTTAACAGTCATAGCATATATACCGTATGGATGAATTATGTGGCGAAGGAAAAAATGTTTGCTGCCGTCTCTGACCTCCTACAAAATGTCCAGTTCTTTAATCGCTCAAATTAACGAAGTTCACTTCACATTGGCTGACGAAAGTGGATTTTGTGCTGAATATGGATACCTGCCCACATGGAGTGGAGGGTCGCTATCCAATGAAACGTGCTGCTTTCTCGCGTCTCCATAACCGTCAAGCTTTCTGCGTGTTGGTCACTATCCAGTAGAATGCAGCAACATTCGCATAGTTATGCTTGCCGATTTCTCACCCGCCTTATCTTTGCAGTTTTCACTCGCTCATCATACGCGCTGCGAAGTTTGCAGCTGCTGAGCTAGTATTTAACGTTTATATTATTCATCGGGATTTATTATGCGCTACCTGCCCTGCAACGCATTCTTCTGCTGTTAAGGAGCTTTAGAAACGATTACTGCATTGTTTCGCACATGTTCTGCTCGGAAATATTGATAATTACCAAGATCACGTTGGATTTTGCATATCAGCGAGATGCAGTACTCTTTTGAATGTGCTCTTCAAAACGAGCATAGATATGAAGAGGCAACTGCTATCCGAACCTCAGCTTTAATAACTGCAGGTCACATGCTTCATTATACAGATATGCGTCTGTGTAGGAGTGTGTAAAGATGACAACACTGCCAAAAGCAAAATGAGGGAAACAAATGCGCTAATGAGTACTATAAATCATCTGCGGTTTGGTTATGTTAGTTTGTTATTCATCAAAGGGTAACTGATCTTCAGAGGATTCACGTATTAAACGATCATTATGCACATCACACATATCGCACAAATGTAAGACATTTAAGTGAAAATTTTGTGAGAGACTTCCACTTTCAAACAAAGTCACGCTATGAACATTTTCTTCGAGGGAATGATGCTTGTAAGTGAAAGCATAGACATGTTAGTGGACTGTCTCATTTGAAGAAAACCTTTATTAGGGTAGGCTTATCAATTGTTCAGAATAAATGTATTCTGCTTCCGCTTAGAAGATCCGCTCATTCAGGCGGTAAGAGGTAAAATGACGTCTGTTGCTCAATTGGTTTCAGTTGGTCCAATTGCTCAATCTTTCATTGCATGAAGCGGAAGTCAGTTTTACGTAGAACAGCAAACGTCAGGCAAGCTCACTTTGCTGAGAATTGCCGATTTGCTTAGTTGAAGGCCTTATGGCCTGAATGCGGTGTTACGATGCTTCAAATTCAGTTGGTGTCGATGAAGGATAAGCGTGATCGTGCACGACCAATAAACGCTCTAGGGCCGCAGGCGCTCATCGTCGCGAAGTTTTTGTGTTGAGAGGCACCATAATTTAACGCGTCCTTTCCACTGAATCTGAATCAATTGTCGACGTTGCGCCATCACTCTAACGCTATCCACATGCGGTACCTAGTAAGAGCCTTCATTCCTTCATTCAATGGATAGTTCGCATTAAGTTGGATTTACCTACACCGTTCTCATTATATCGTCTCCAGGTGTTTCTGTTTCTGCTAGGCAAATTTAAGAACCATAATAGGCAGTTGAGTTCTTGAGGTCTTGAGGTATATGAGCAATTTTTGTGGGTACTGATGAGATATTATTTAAAGGAGCGCCCAGGCAAATATTTCTAGCGCATTATTTGTTGACATTAGCAGCACTAGCCTATTCGTTGACCGTACTAGCAATTAAGTCGAATGTTTTTCTTCACCTGAAATTGCAAATCATTCGAGCTGAGTATAGTTCTGTTGGACCGAGACAGTTCACCAACTTGTCAGCACAGCGAATCGAGATGAAGTCGTGGCACATGGCTATCAGATCGCAACAGAACACTGTAAGCAGGAGTGAATTCGCGTTGAATGATTAAGAGCTGGCTGCAGTATCGAAGTTTTCCTCTCTATTCGCATCCATTATTTGTTATTGAATCCTCTTGTTTCTGCACACTGATACGATTCCGATTCAGTTGGATAATTGCTTCTTAATTAAATCGCCGCAGTATTGCCGGCAGTGCAAAACGGCAAGTTAAATTCGGAGGCAAAATTGTGTTTTTAATCGGAAAAGCCTAAGATGGGTGCTGTCAATGGCACATCCAGTCTCGAAGTTGTGCGAATGACAGCTTCGACGGATTGCAGCCAAACGAATTCAGCGCTGAGTAGCCAAACGACCTGTTGTTTTTGATTTTGACTTTTTATGCATGGATGAATTGCGTTGCAAAGTGATACGCTGTCGAAAACACCTGTTTCTCATTTTCCGGCGATATGAATCGCATGAGATGTGAATCAGACGACTTGTCATCATAGAACGGATTGAAATGAAATTCTGAAAGCGAGCGACTTGTGATTTCTTCTGCTATGATCAGAGTTCGCCATGTATGAGCGCTTCACTTTTTAAACTAAATTGTTAAACACTTCATACCGAGAAACATATCAGGAAACCGGAAGTCTAGTGCGCTGCAACTGCTATGGGTACCCTGTCTCAATGGGGAATGATCGTTATTGAAGATATCAGGAGTGTGTAGCCAGCTGGATTATCCATGTTTTGGAAGGTTGTTGCAAAACACACGAAGAGAGCTGTTGCACTTGCTTCAAAATCCTTTGCATGCACTTAATAGTCATATAGGTGGAGTTTTATCATCGAATGCTGATGAAAAGTTTGTGTTCCAAATTTAAAACGCTCTTCTTTCATTCAGTCGGCAAGTCGAATGATTGTCTAATGTGATGGAAATATTGTGGCCATTTACTTAAAGACTGTCATTGCTCGAGAGACGTTCGTTGTCGTGAGTGAAAATTTGTAATACCAACGATAAATTTTGCTTCTAGGAATAAAGATGAAAACAGGGTGCAAACTCCTTCTACAGTCCACGAGCATCTGCGCTCGAACTTTTAAATTGTCCTAACTGTGAGCATTTGAGGCAGTAGCGTTAAGGGTGACAAAGGTCTGTATTTCATTAAGGAGTGTATAATCTTTTGTTTAAGTCTAAGGAGGAGTGAGCCTATGAGTGAAAGAAGAGTGTGCACCCCGTCAGTTGAGGCAATACTGAGAGATCTACACAGTGCAAGTATATGCGCCTTTCTGCTTTTGTCCACGATGTTCACGATGTGTGATTTCGCTTGGCCTGATATGTTCAAAGAACTTGATTGAATTTCCTCCAGAGATCATTTAGAGTGCTGACTGCTTGTTCGTAAGATCTGTCATGGAGACATATATGGTATATAGTAACCTGGCGATCTGATTCTCCCACATTAAATAATTCTTTTGCTCGCTGATTCTCCTAATCGTTTTTCTCGGTCACAGGCCTGATTCGTCACTTACCGAGTGAACTGTTGATAAAGACGAAAGCAGTTTTGCTGAGAAATCATCATAAACAACAATTGTTGCAAAAATCTTGGTACAGCTTTTGAAATCACTCATTGGATTCATATTGTTTCGACGCTCATTTACCTGTTCAGCAAACCGCCCATTTAACAGCAGACTCTATGAAACGATTATCAATAAGGTGGTACTAGAACGAGAGGTATTTTTAGCCAATGTTTGTCGAAATCTATTCGATATAAATTAAACTGCAGGCTGATTTCGCTCACGTTTGCAGTACTGCTCTTCAATTCAAATGCTTTGGCGTACTTATTGCAAACTGTTCACTCTATCACATGCTAAGTTCATGCCTTTTCACTTTACTTAGAGTTGTGCTTGCTATACAGACTTTTCGGTCACATGGCAAACACTGAAGTAACGTTTCCCTCGCTTGCATCATTTCAAGCGCTCAGAAGTGGTAGTTTGCTGCTTCAGTTATATCATAATAGTGTTAGAAGCGACATGCTTCTCTCTATGCAGCGATCGATGATCCATTTTGAATTTCCCTTCGGTCAAATACTTGGCTACAAAAGCCCGATTCATCAAAAACTAAGGGAAGTTGGCATTGAAGCAATTACCAATAAAAAATCACATTATGTTAGGTAATATGGCAAGATGTGCACGGCATACCTATTGCTGATTTTGGTGATGTTGCTCGCAGTATCGCACTTAATATCCTTGGTCTCCACATAACCTTTCAACAATGAAAGAAGTAACATCTTGCCGATCCAACTCGTGTTGCTGGAGCTGTTTGGCATTCAGCGTAAAATTTCCCTTGTTATTTCTCTATTAAAATGCTCTTTCTTTTCGAAAAAAATTCTTATAGAATTTCTCAGAAAATTAGTTCTTCTCACTCCTAAAAATGCTCTCCTTTTTTTACCGTTGCAAGAGAGCCTTCTACGTTTAAGTCGGGCTGAATTTAGTAACGAGATATGAATTTCAGAAAAGAACAATGACATTCGCCGAGCTAATAGCTAAATATCAACAAAATCGAAAGGTGCTCCTCTTTATCGTCTATATTGCGCTTTTTCTCGACAATATGCTGCTCACAACAGTCGGTTTGCGTTTTCTCTTTTACTAAATAAAGAAAAATGTATCAGTTCCTACCGATGGCTTTTCATGCAAAAATTTTCCAATCAGTATTTAAAGAATTTTCTAATTCCTTTAATTCCATGTTCCTTTGCTTCAGATTATACCCTTAATATTTTTATATATTTCACATATTTGGAATTCATTTATCTGCTTTATTTCTCTTTTGCTTTCTTTCCTTTCACATTATATTTGCTTCACTTTCAGGAATTGAATTTTATTTTTATGGGCTTGGAAAAGAAGTCTGCGTAACCTGCTAAATTACTTGTAACTTCAGCATAATAAAATGTGATCTTCTAGTGCCGATTATTCCCGAATATCTTCTACGGCTTTCGCATCCGAATTCTACCGATCTGCTGTTATACAACAAAGCTCCAATACAGCAAAACCGTGGTAAACGTGAAACCGACGATTATAATGAGCCAATGGTATGGAGTGATAATGCTTGGGAAGTGCCCTTCGACGGGGGCGAAACGAAGATAAATTGGGAGGAGAGCCCACTGAATCCAATAAAATATACTACCAGGAAGTCGAAAACACATAAAGGTATAAATTTTAGTCTTTTATACAATTTGGTCCGTTGTTGATTTATCATTCGAATCGATGCACATCGCTTTATTCATGAACAGTTTCATACAAAAGCTTTGGCAGACGATCGCTTTTGCGAGAATATGAATGAAAGGTGAAGCAGGAAAATAACGAAAATGACTAATGAGCACAGAAAAATAATTAAATAAATCTAGTTCTATGCAGCAGAGTGCATCTGAAGGCCATTTCCTCATCTTTTCAAAAAGAAAACGATGAACATTCATTTGTTTAAAATGCATCTGCGAAAGAAATTGAAGGGATTTTACAGCAGTCACAGGTAAACGCTTACCTTCGTGAAATTCCACCTTCTTCTCTCTCTTCCGTTCCCTTTCCTCACTTCTTTCCTCCTCCATAGGCAATAAATTTGTTTTTCATTCAAGGTATGGCATCATAGTACGGCCAAAACATGCATTTGCTCTAAATTTGAGGTTTTTGTAATTAAAGAAATAAAACATCTTGAGCATAAGCACATTCTCATAGTGACAATATTTGAGGTTTTAAGTTTTCCACTTCTAATAAATTAAGGTGGAGTTCTGAAATGCTCTCGCTGCTTAATGTTTTGGTGATAATTAGTGCTCGAAATGTCAATTCTCTGTAGTATGTGGCGAGATAAATCGCGATTACAAATTAAACACTTTAGTGCTCACTCGGCTCTTCGCATTCCAAATATCTCAAGGTGCCACCTCCACAGTGAGTGGCAGCGGGCGATTGTGAAGTTATGCTGGGTAGTCGCGGATATCAAGAAAGGGTTTGACAACCTACACTGGTGCCATACAATCGTTCCAAAAGAAATGGAGCTTTCTAGACATGAAAATTGACATGATCATTTATATACATTGCATCAGGAATTGTTTGAGCTAAGTAGTTGCTTAACAAACTTGTGAATATTGAATAGCTGAAAACGAGGTTATAGGTTCCAAAGGATCAAGAAAACATCAACCAGGTCGAGGTGGTATGCTCCCACCCACGACGACCACTGAATCGCCTACAGAAGAAGAACATCCATCGGTGGTGGAAGAGGAGCCCACTGAAGAAGAGACACGTCAACGTCACGAAACTCTTGCCGAAGAGAACGTTCACGTTGGTCTAATGTTCGGCTCAAAGGCACTCGTGCAGCTGGTCACGAATCCGTGGATTGGTCCACTCACTAACAAGTAATTTGTATTGTTTCGCCTTGGAGCCGTTCTCGAATAGAATAGAAACCAGTGGAAAGGTGGCCAAATGAGCTGCTTGCGGTACGCGCTTCTGCTGTTTTGCTTTGAGACCACCAGTATCGTAAACTGCCGATAAATCATATGCATTCGCTCGAACCAACCCGAAGCGACCTCTCCAGTTTGCCTAAATAAATCACCAATTTCCTCGACAAAATCACCTGAACCAATTTATACTTCACCATGATCGACTGCTCGCACAAATCCTCTGGAAGTGATTCGTCGTCCATTGGGATCTGTTGTAAAATGCAGGTCGACCGTTCGCAAAATGCGCGCTGATTTCTAGGTGCATTTACTGCCAGTAATTCTTCTGAAAGTCTATGCACAATATTCTCGGAAATACTAGCTGCAATAGTGGACTTTGTATGTGCAACTTAGCAAAAACACGTAAAGTGCGCAAAGTTGAATGTCTAACATCATTTTCAATTGGAGCTAGTATCTGAAGAACAATGGTAAAATTCGTCAGTGCTTGTGCCATATTGCCACAAATGAATGCCCTTTATCCTTTTGCTAGAAAAAACAAATTCTGACACCTGTTTTCACCATTCAAATAACGGAGGAGGAAAAATGATGACTTATTTTCGTGAGCCTCAAGCGTTGTGTGTTGCTCTTATAGTTTGACAAATTTTGAGAGAAACGGCTCCCTTCCCTCATCAGTTAAATTCATGCCTCTATTGCATCACCAGTCTTTGTCGAAAGTTTATCTTTCCTGGAGATTTTATTACATTATACAAATTCAAATCTCATTTAACACGTTTGTCTGAATGAAAGCGAAATTATTTAGTGGCTAATGGCCATCAGTGGCCATTAAATACGACTTACGTATTGAAGGACATTTTTTTAGAATTGGTTACACCATACCGATGTTTGGAGGCTTTTGTATAATGTTTCTTTCGACAGTGATGTTCGCATTTGGAACGTCATTTGGGACGCTGTGGTTCGCAAGGGCCCTTCAGGGTGTTGGATCAGCGTGCACAAGCACTTCGGGTTTGTGAAAACTGTTTTTTTAAATAGACACTCTTTTTTTTCTTTCTTTTTTTTTTGGTGAGGATGATGTGATCGTATGAAAAAATTAATCGATTATGAAGAAATCTATGCACAGATGTAATCGAAATGCAGGAGCAGTGAGATGAAATGAATCTCCATTGTTTCATCGATCACGAGACCTATCGCGCTTGTTAGATTAACCATTTGTTCAACTTAATGATGTCTCTTAAGCTGGTTTATCACTGTTGCAGGCATGGGCATGCTCGCACAAGCCTACCCCGACGATATGGAAAGGGGAAGTGCAATGGGCATCGCGCTGGGTGGTCTTGCTCTTGGTGTCTTGGTTGGACCTCCATTCGGTGGAGTCCTTTATCAGTGGTCTGGAAAAGAACTGCCATTCCTACTATGGCTATGCTCGCATTATTCGATGGCTGTTAGTTTAACATTACCATGATTCGGTGATAAAAGGAGGAGGTATTGTGTCTGTGCACTCTTCGGCTATAACCTCCATCAAACAGAAACGATTAGAGCGCCAAGTTTCCCTTTGCCCTTCGTAAACTATCCATTCGCATAGCGTTTTATGCGATACACTAAGGTAAGCTTTAGCATCAGTACATCAGAACACCCAAATATAACTTGAAGTAGATGGGCGGCACGACAAATTCTTTACCGGCTTAATTGTCAATTAACTGTAGACATGAAAACTGCCAATCGAATTATCATTTGAATGAAGTTTTAGTGTAGCAACTAAAAAAATCCAGAAATAGTGTCAAAAAACTTTCAGCTGCGGATTGTTGTCATCCAGTGTTGTTGAACTGAAGTTTTGGCAACTGGAATTTTATGCGTATGAGCATGAGTTGATTCAAGTCCCATGAAGAGTCAGCTCCAACGTTCTTGCTGCTGCTCGTTCCTCTCTTTTCCACTTCTCGCTTTTCAGTTCCCAAAAAGGGTTGCATTCCAGGTAGTAATTTGTTGATGATGACCGTGATGCGTTGTTTCAGCATCAAATTTTTAGTTAATTTTGCATATTGACCATGAACAACCTGAACCTGAACCTTTTAGTGGTTCCAAATACTGATAAATGTTTTTCCATTCACAAATAGTTGTTACAAAGCTTTAATACGAAAAAACTCTTCGTCTCCGTGTTGCAGCATTGCAGTTTTTCGTTCTTCAACCACGTGTAGATCGAGGAGAACAAGAAGGTACTGCGATGAAAGAGTTGACTACTGATCCGTTTATCATTATCGCTGCAGGTACTTGTCAGATAATAACGCTAAAAACTTATTCCTGTTCCTATGGAAACATTTAACAATTTAAATCATAGCAGAAACGTCCACAAGTTCGTTTATTTTGAGAAAGAAAGGAAGCATTCTTTTGGGACAATATGTTGTTCTATCATTAACTTAGTAGATGAATCTAAAGCTGTTGCTTAACTATGAATGAATCGGTTTTTAAATATATGCAGCACAATGGTGTCAATCCAGAATTTTCATTTATTTGCGCAAAGAAATACTTATAAAAGTTACCATAATTAACCACTCTGCTCACTTTGTGATTCATGCACTTCTATTTAAGTCTAATTCGGCATTCTGCAAGATGAAAATTTTGAAATATGTGGAAATGATTTTGAGCACCGAAATGTTATTGTGCAGTTGGAAGTTGCATAAGCGGGCCGAGCTTTTGGCAATAATTTTTGACGACTGTGAGAACGAAAAGATTATCATACATTTAAGGAGCGATTACGATTGGTAATCTGGGAATAGCAATGCTTGAGCCTTCACTACCACTGTGGATGATGGAGACGTGGCAAGCTGGTTCGTTCGAGCGCGGCGCTGCATTTCTTCCAGCCAGCATCTCCTATCTCATTGGTACGAACGTGTTTGGTCCACTCGCTCATAAGATTGGCCGGTTAGTTTCCCATAACACTATACATCGGTAATTGCCCACCTTTTTTAGCGTATTTTGCTGTTAAAGTATCACCACTAAATATGATTTATTTACTAGTATCTTTAAAGTCATATAATACGAAATGCACCAGCTGAACTGTCCCGTTCACAGTGTTATTCACACATCTAAATGGAAGGATAGTTTTTTCATTCCTGAGATATGTTCACCAAGGTATCGAGAATTTGCGGCATGCTGCTCCACTATATTTTCCTTTCGCCGCCTCCCTTTTCCCATTGTCTATAGAAAAGCCCGAGATGCAAACGCCCCGGCATCTCTGGTGCTGCTACTGCTCGACTCTCCGCAAGGACTGAAAATTCCAATAATTCTGAAGAAATTGGGTCTTTAGTTCCCGGCCACCCAAAGATGCTTCTCCGCCTCCACTCCCCTTTCCCAGTTCTTCCTCCTGTCGCTAATTTTGACAAAATTTTGAAACTCGTCTACAGTTTCTAAAATTTCAACCTAATTTGTAGCTCATTATCTCTGAGTTTGTGGCTAAATGTGCTGGCCCAGACTTGTCAAGCTCTATTCGGCAGGCTGATAGTGATCACTTTCTACAGCGTAAAAATGAAATTTGATCAGTAGCCTAATTAAGAAGATCATGTTTCTGTGAATCGGAAATGATGGACCAGAGTTGCATGGAAACTGTTGCTTCAACAATTCCTACCTTTCCAGTTCTTCACAGAGGTTGTCTCCGCTTGAATACAGTCCAAGTTATGAAAACCACGACATCCTTCGCTACTTGTCCCCTCCTTCAGCCCCTCCCCCTTCCTCTTAGGGTCATTTTTAAAGTGAAGCAGGTTAGGATGGACATAGGAGTGGGTGCAGACGACATGTGGCTTAAATGCGCCTGTTCAAGCACAACAACGTGGCTGCGTCTCAGTTGCTCATGTTTTCCGCGTGTTTTTTGAAATCTAACGTCCTAGAAATCCCGATCCGGTCAGTCCGACGAGTATCAACAGTCAGTCATCGCAATCACTCAATCGTTATTGTGCATACGCTTGGATATTGCTCGTAAACATTACTAAATGCTGAATTTTCCATTTCTTCTCCGTTTGACAGAGAGTGAAAGTTCGTCCTCACGAAGTGACCACGTAGCAACAACAGTCTAATCATTTACAAGTATTCGTTTCTCGAAGTGATCAGGTAACCTTTGTTCCCATTGAGAAATTGTCATCATCAACTAATACACTTGCGAAGGTAACTTATTTCAGATGGCTAAGCGCTTTTGTTGGACTTCTTGTCATCGGCATTTGTCTTCTCGCTGTGAGTGACTCCCTTTGAAATTTTTGTTCCTTGCTTTATATATGCTGTTTCTTGATGGCAACCACTGGCGTTCTTTTCAGATTCCATCAGCTAGAGGTGTTGGAGGTCTCATCTTGCCGAACTTTTTCATGGGTTTCTCGATCGGTAAGAAACCTTCTTGCCTTACGTGCATATAACAGCAATTAGTATTACAAACTAAATTTGTTCACCAACTCAGCCAACATTGGATTGATCAAATAAATATCGCTGTTTGAAAAGTGCGTCCTGTCCTCCAATTTCATCAACTACATCCACCAAATAATGCAGCTGCAAACTTTCATCTGCCACTATCTGATGTTCTGAGCGTCGTCAAAAGCATTAGCTTGATCGATCAGCGATGAAGATTAACAGAACTTTCAGCTGAAAAGCTATTTGAGTCACCAATCAAATCGTTTATTCTTGCTCTGTTTTGCACGAGAAAGATGTTCAACCTACTGCAAATGCTTTTGCTCAAATTAACATAAGTATAACTCTTTTATATTTATTGTTTCATAAATGAGTCGTACTTCACGCGCCAGGATGAAACTACGTGTATACATTATTCGACCGTACTGGAATTGTGTAGTGTGGGAAGACTTGAAAACTTCTCCAGTCTCATATCATTTTTGAAATCAGCTGGAAGTTTTGCAATGCGCTTAACTAGTACTAGTCTATGTGCTTTTCCCTTATAGACAAGTCATTAATTCACGACAAGAGGGAGAGGTTTTCGTTCTTCTGTGTTTGGTGTGAAGGGAAGGGATGAGAAGGCGAACGGCCAACAGCAGGAATCACAGCAGCAAATAAGATGAAATGTAATACTTAACATTCAGTGGTTTCATCACAGTTAAAGCATGCAATCTCAAATCCTTCGAAGCGAAAATTCTTTCACGAACCACCCAAATTCTCTTGGTCCTAAATAAATGTCAGATTTTGGATTACTGATTTTCTATACATCTACGATACAGTCTACTTTGTTTTCTTCTGAAACGAACACTTTATTACTGCTACTAATATATGTAGTCACATCATCCGTTTGCTTCGCACAACTGCTGGGAAGGGATTTTGCGTATAGTATTGGTGATGCTCCTGTGTCACTGCATTGCAGGTATGATTGACGCGTCAATGTTTCCGCTAATGGGCTATCTGGTCGACTTACGCCATGTTGGCGTCTATGGATCGATTTATGCGATTGCCGACGCAGCTTTCTGCTTCGCTTTCGCTCTTGGCCCTTTCTTCTCAGGACCACTCGTTCGCTCAGTCGGATTCCCAACGTAATTTAAAATGAGTAGTTATTCTTGGAGATAGGGATCTTTTCATTCACCGGCAGTCATTGCTTTGAGTTCGCTATCGTGCTTACGTCGAGTAGTGAGCTTAATTTCTTACTTTTGCTGCAGTCTAGAGAGGATGAGTCGTGTGAAAGCAAAATAGTTCATAAACAGAAAAGAATTCTCTTCCCTTATTTATTTCTATTCCTCAATTGCATACCTGAGTGAAGATGTCTGCAGTAGTCTCGAATATTTGGGTATGTTGAATGCGATGACGGGTGACTCCAGGAATTGACTTCATAACAGATTCAAGGTAACTTCCATGAGGAGTCAAAATCAGCGAACTGACTTCCTTTTTCTCATCCATATCATCAGTGGAAGTTTACACAGTTTTTATTGACTCGAAGTTTGGATTCTCAGTTTCGAGCACCACACGAGTTGGAATCGTACTATTTTGCCTGTTCCTCCCATTCATTGACAGCATTTTCATGAGCAAAGTTTTCCATTCTGCTTAAGAAGGGGCTGTAAAGAAGCATTATTGAAGAAGAATATGCGTCAAGCAGATATTAAAAGAATTCTTTTCAGTATGATGTACCTAATTGCGGTGATAAACTTCATCTACGCTCCGCTAATGTTTCTTCTTCGAAATCCGCCGGCAACCAATAAAATTAAGGAGGTGAATTTTCCATCTCATACCGTAACTTCATGATTCATTATCTATAGGGAGACTATTTGCTATGGTCGCAACATTTTTTCAGTTAAGAAAAAGTGTTGTACTGAGATAGGCTGAAAAAATAACACGTATTGCATAAGACAGTACATACGACGCGGATGAGCGAAATTTTCCTCTAACAGTGAATGGCACAAAACTTCAGGTAAAGCTTGTACTGCATGTTGTGTACGCATACAATGGAGAATTTTTGAGCATTTATGCAATGTCGTAACGTGCAGTTCTCATAGCTACAACTTTTTGCGACAAATGTGCTTTTGCGAACGCGTTTAACGTTTTCAACTTATAAAATGCCAATTGTTTTATTGAAGGCGTTACATGATCCAAACGCTCCTCCATCGGCACTTGATGGACACTATGAAAAGTTGGACGGAGCAAGCACAGCGGATGTGACAAGGATGCAGGGATATCAGTACGACTATTAATAGAATAATAAATGCGATGTTCTGTTAAGATTCGAATAAGCTTGATTCTTTTAGCTCTAACCTGAATATTCAATTTCTCAAAGCAACAATATATGCCCTTACGGTGATGTTGCTCTCACGATACAAGTGATTGTACGAAATAAGAACTTTCACTCAAGTCTCACTCACAGTGGTACGCCACATGTATAGCGAAATGTGAAGCGCAAGAGGTCACGTTGCCTGAACCCCTCAATGCTTTTCAATGCAAGCACTGATGAAATCCTGCAAAACACCAGGGTATCCTTCTATATTCTGTTAACTAACAATCTTCCTAGTGGAACCTGCACTATTCTCTACCGTATTCCCTGCAGTGGCGTTAATTGCAGTATATCAACTAGCCAGGTGAAATGTTGCTTATTTCTTTGCACGACTGGAACTGCTAATTTACTTTCAGCTAACTTCATTTGCATAGTTCAGTGACCAACCCAAAAAAAGCTCGCCAATGCGGAACCCCAAAACAACACGTCTTCAGTTGAAAATGCCTCTTGGAGTACTTCAAATTGTACAGTTAAAGGCAACTGAGATCAACTCCTCAACGCTTTCTCAACATGAAACGATGAGAACACGACTGCATAGAACGAATGGATCAAAATCACAACCCCTCACTATTTGTATATATATATATATATATATATATATATATATATATATATATATATATATATATATATATATATATATATATATATATATAAAGCATATATATATATATATATATATATATATATATATATATATATATATATATATATATATATATATATATATATATATATATATATATATATATATATATATATATATATATATATATAAAGCAGGTCTTAGCTCGATATGAATGGCGCACATATACTGAATTGAACTTATGAGAGCCTTTCAAACAAGCACATTGAAGTAGGACTTGTGATGAGCAATGACGATTCGAAATCCAACTCATTGGTCGCCGTTTGTTAGATTCACGCACTCCGTTGCGTGAGATTTGAAGCTTTTCTCATCGCTGAGTTCCTCCAGAACCGCCTATACCACATTTGCTGCTGCAGCATTTGTTTCATTAGATCGGAACCTAGCACGCTCGCTGACGTCGATGAACATCACAGAACACCAACGCTTCTTTTTCAAATGGTCTCGGCATGAACGTGTCGCAAGACTACCGTAGACCATGTTCACAGACGAACTCTGTTTCAAATTTTCATTCGCCTTCGAAAATTACACTTCATTTGGACAGACTCAAAGAGTCGGGTTAAAACAGGTCAAAGCATGCTATGGTGTTATGGACGATCTATTTGTTAAAATATATTTCAACTTTTAAGTGGGTGCATAAGGTCCAGCAAACGTAATTGCAAAGGCAAAACATTGCTCAGCATAGGAAAAGATAAGGCATTTATAAGAGATCCTCCCGAAGATGACTACACAGCACAGGAGCCGTCTAATTTGATGGGCCAAAAACTATAATCTAGGTCGCGAAAGTTTGCATTCACAATTCTCACCTTTTAAACAATTTTGCTTGCATTAAATTTCTGGTTTACTGACTCTATTCATCTCATAATGTAGTGTGGGTGTTAGTTCCTTCATGGTTTTCTTTCAACATCGACAGTTGGTTGTTCAGTTATCTGCACCACGACCTCGATAACTCAGAACGCAAAAGCGCATATCACAGGAGTGTACGCGGTGCACTTCTGTATGCTGAACACCTCCGTCGGTAGTATTTTCGCATTTTCTTACTTTCTGTGACGATGTAGCCGAGTAGAAGACAACCCTCTGGCTCGCTGATGCATTCTGCCTTCGTTAGCGTTGGAGGCGAACAAGTTAATAGTGCAATAAAAGCGACGTGGGCATTTTGTGGGTAGAGTGTGGTGTAGGTGGCGGTATTTGTGTCGTGGTGTGAGGAGGTGAGTAAGTAGCTTCTATGCAGCGGGGTGTCTGCAAACAACACTTTGGATGCTGTAACCTCTGACCTCACTGTTCCCGGAAATGCCCAGTATGGTCGACGCTTTGACTCAGGACTTCGTAGACCCGACATACGCATTCTACAGTCAGTGCGCCCCCTGATCGTATTTATGTATAGCTGTCTATAAGCCATGGCGCTGTCGCTTCAGTGTTGGTGGCGCATTTCCCTACCAGTCGAATGTATTAGCTGTTTTAGAGCAGTCCAACGTTGCTGAACAACTCCGTGGTTTGTATTTTCGAATTTTCTCACTTTCTCTGGCCGAGGAGAATGCAACCCTCTTGCTACATTTTGCTTCATCACAAGCAGAGCCGTATTTGATCCGTTGCAACAGTGCATAGTGCCGGAAATATGTGTAAGGGAGTCAGGCTGATGGGAAAACATTCCCGCTTGATCTATAGCCACAAGTTGTGCAGTTGTTCTGCGTCAGCAACCTTTACCTTTGTGGTCAGGTTTGAGATATCCGAAGAAAGGATGCACTTCCTCTGAGCGAGGGCTATGATGTTCTGGAGTAGAATAAAGCGGGCATTCATTGTGCCAGTCGCAAAGGCCCACGACACTGTCGAAGTTTGTTGCCGTTTACGCGTGATGGAACTGCTGCTTTGATTTGAGCGATGTTTGCAAACATCATTTGCTCGAGATAGCCCGTAAATGACGAATTCATCCTTCGTTGCTGCTGGTAGCGACCTGTCACTTCTCTCTAGTTAGTCGATTGCCCATGTTGACGGTATCTGGGTTTAGCTCAGCTAGCGTCAACATGGGCTTCGGGGAGGCATTCTTCAAAGTGAAGAGCACTCGATGTTCTTCGGCGTCGATGTTGGCGATGAGCAGGTGGTGAAGATTTCGAGAAGCATCGTTACAGAATCGCAGTAGGTCGCGTCCTTATGACTATGAGGGCGGACTGTATGAAAATCTGACTGGCGTTAGCGGATGAACGCGTCTTTGTTGCCGAAATGAGTCACAGTGCTGTGACGAGTGGTTGGTAATTGTCACAAGGTGTGTGTATCCTGCTGCGACGTCCTTTGCTTTTCTGCGGAGACAGCTACTGAGGTACATGAGTATTTCTCCATAAGCCAAGGATGTGCGACCGACCATGGCTTCGAACAGTCCCCAAAATTCGAACATTTGTCTGGTTCGTCGAATGTGGGCAGCTAAAGTTTAGGGAGATGTACTATGTTCTAAGCCTCACCATTAATTGGCCGGGGTAAACTGGCAATAACTGGATGAACTGTTGACTCCTATGGAGTTCCAGGAGAGCCGAAGGGGTTGAGGCCAATGGCGGTGACGTAGTACACGGCATAGTGTCGAGGTGGGCGAGTATGTCGGGTCGATCCTGATCGAGAAACTCCAGTTTTTTGAATGCTTGTGTGAAGCTGCATGGGCATGCTTCTGAGGCTATCTGGCGCTTCCTTCATCTGTTGAAACCGTTGCTACTGGGCGAGAACTCGGTAGAGATTCGTCGTGTAATGTAAGCTTGCGAATAATCGTTACCCGCTCGTCATTCAGACGAGTCAACTAGGTGAGGTGAACTCCGAGAAAATGTGAAGTTGTCAGGGGAAACCGACACCAGTGTTGCTCTGATTCATTTTGTGCTGAAATAGGTTGACTGGCATGGAGCTTAAATGGGAACGCAGGCTGGATCGCAAGGGCGACGTGGGCGCTCTCTAAGGGTGCCAAGGGGGCCGTTGCAACGACGCTGACAGAGCTGAGCGATGAGGGGCTTCGAGAGCGGTAGGGGTCCTTTAATGCGGCAGACACACTATGTTGCAGCGTAGAGGCGTCGAAGAGTGGGTGATAGTGGGTGATAATTTCTTCCTCCCTCAATTGACCGTTGAGATGGCTTTTATAGTGTCATTTGATTCGTCGTTTTCATCCGCGTTCGTTAATTATCTTGAGGATATATTGTTGGTTAACGATTATCGGAGTGTGTTGCTGGCGCGTTCGAAGCCTTAATCATACTGCTTTGACTTTGCAGCTCTCAAAAAATCCGTCGATTGAAGACAGCTTCGACACCTGCACCGTTCATGACTGGGGAAGAAGGGGGGGGGGGGGGGAAAGGGTGGGATAGGCAATGAATTGTCGCAAGTGTGCCTGCAACTGGGTCCTCGAATAGCGCCTCTGAAAGATCTCAGTACGTACATATTTGCGCATCATGATTTACTTTTGGATTTTCACATGTTAGCTGCTAACGAAGCGCTCCGTATTCAAAGGAGAAGACGGAAAATATTGTAAGAAATGAAAAGAAACGGCGGTTGTTTTGTTAGAAAAAACATCCTTTTTTGGCCTTTTGTGTGTGGTTATTTTGAAAATTTGGCCGCCCAACTCCCACATCTTCAAAATTATAACGTGAAGGAAATATAACCATGCGGGAAACTTCAAACTGTTAGTGATAACGCCCTACTGCGCTCGTCTTAGATTTCCTTAAATAGTTGGGACGTTTATAACGTTGGAACAATGAATTCTTCCCCTATATACTGGATCTACGTTTTGCCTTTACTTCCTATATGTTTTCTGCAAACCTTGTAAACAAGCGCTGCAAAAAGACCATGTTGGCTCATTCATAGACTGTCTCTCTCTGTCTCTTCTGTCTCTTCAGTTGCCTGAACCACAATGCTGCACGCACCAATTAAAAGCTTTCATTTCAGAAATCTACTATGTCCTTACCCTACAGCCAATTGTGCCACACCTTGTGCCCCACTCGGCAGCACTTGTTTTCGCAGTTTCGACAAAGAAGAAAATCAATTCTTACACCTGAACTTATTGCGCACAAGCAAACCATTATATTTTATAGTTGCATGCAACTTTGCACGATTTCTGTTATGTAATATTTGGCAGTAGAGTCTCCACAGATATGCGATTTGTTGCTGCTTTCGAGAGGCTTAAAAGATGCGTGGAAAATGTGAGATATTCGTGTTCCATGAGCTTGAAATGCAAAATTATTATAAATTGGAAAGACTCCCGATACCTATAAGGTGATCATTTTACGAAATATGGGTATAACGCATTTGTGGGGGCTACAGCAAGCTGAGAGGTGTGACCGTTTCGAGTCGAAGACGAAATGCCAATAATAAGCATTACTGAAATCAGCCTCCTTGAGTAGAATCAATAGGCATAGAGAGAGAATATTTGAGATGAAACATAGCAATCCCTGTTCGTGCTTGAGGATAACGATTGGTAATTTGAGCACTATTTTAACACATCGCCATAAAAACTGCTGAAAATGTCTTGTAATGGTCACTTCCGCTGAATACTGTATTATAAGTCGACGGGTTCTATCTATCAGGATTAATTACTGAGCGCGGCCTTGAGGTGCTCAAACAAATACAGAAGCAACAAGCGTGTGTGCTGATAGGATGGAGAAGTGGTTGCGAGATGAAGTATGTTAGCATCTTCATTAAGCAGTAGGAACAAATCCGGGTTTTTGGGTTCGATGATCTGCGTCGATTTGGACAACGCTTTTATTAATATCTTGATTATTGCAACTTTTCTATGAACTATTCAGTCTCACTAGCACCGTGTTATGGTTTAGCAATCTCAACTCCTCGCCCATTTCTCGCTGTGGGTGCCTCTATAGCTTAGCAGCGACTTATTTTTCTGTACAATTCAATACTATACTTTAATTTCACTCACTGTACTTGTGGAGAAAGTTTGCTATGAAAAAGCCTCATTTTCACGTCATATAATGAAATGCTAATGTTTGAAATTTTCGATTATTGTGAGTGTTGTATAGCAAAGTGATAACAAGTTACGGACAGCAAGTTAAGTTTGTTACATTACTTCTAACTCCATAATACAGGCGATTTTCATCTTTCTTCTGTACGCGATTAGCTGATTATTTTCATATTTACTGGTAAGTCCGATAATGAAACTTCGCGAAGTGCTGAAGGTCCAATGGCTCTGCCAGTAAGGTCCAGCCAAAAATAACGGTTATCCTGTAGTATCCGGAGCTGATGCGACGATCACGGCACTCGCGAAAAACCTATTTTCACAGTTTTGTGCAATACTGCATTGTTATATATTACTATCAACTCCCCACTTCTCTATACTCGCCGTTGTAATGACAACAAATTCTTGTGAGAGAAAGTTTCAGTGTCAGCAAAGAATGCAAAATAATTTCTCAAATAAGCGTAAGTGGTTGTGTTCTCGAAACCCAAGAATGTGCATGATCCACCTTTCAAACATGAGGGCGTCCACAATGTGATTAACAGCTAAGATGTTGACTAGGAGTGTTTGCGGAATTGGAATGAGTTTAAGATGATTGCGCTTAGAAAAAGAACTATCGCACGAAAAATAATAGCAAGGGTATGCTTTTGCCCCTACCGACAGAAAAATGAGAATTATACAAATGAGAGATGTAGTGGTTAAATGTAATGCCTAATCAGCGAGGGAGTGTAGATAGATGAGTGGGTAAAATATGTGGTAATTGAGTGATTAGAGGAGATGCAACTTCAAATGAGTAAATAATCTTCACTTCCTAATTAAAGTCCGCATTTGAAATGGTGGAAAGCAATAAACGTAGAAACGTAAGATCCATTTGAAAAGCACTGTGCTCTGCCAATACTGCTTGATTCTTGGCGGTACACACTCATCACGCGTTGTGCATCGCGTTAGAGCTCGCGAGACCTGAGCAAAAAATGATGACGGGTGAAGACATCGGCGGTAGTTCAGTAGTAGGGCACTCTTCCGCCAATCAAGAAGCCGATAGTTTGTATCATCCCTGCGCTTGTTTCCCCCCCCCCCCCTTCTCCTCCCCCTCCCCCAATCTGCGGTTTCACAAGAGGTGAGAAAAAAGTAAGTGCGATTTTCTTGTTGAGGGTTTACAAAAATTTATAAAATTATAGTATCTGTTAAAAGTGATGCAGAACGCATTTCTGCGACGTAAGCATATACCTTCGTCGTATATTTTACTGTGAGGATATCATGAAGAGATATTTGTACGTGTCTTTGTGTCTGTGTATCTGCATAGACAAATATGTGCATTAGTGGTGTCCATTGCCGCCTTCATTTGGCGTCTCGCCTCCATGGTAACAGAGGCGGTCTTGGCTGCGGTATTGGCCAAACGTCCGCTCTAGGTGAGTCGACCAATTTAGTGCACTATTTTCCTCTCGAAATCAACGATGTTTTCGTAGGCATTGAACTATGCTCTACTCCATTATACCATTACTACAGTATTATCTAATGCAGCATGGTTTTTTACCAAGGTGTAGTAGAGCAAAAGTAAATTTTAAAGGTAGGCATAATATAGGCATACTGCAACGAAATTTGATAATGGCACGATGAAGTTTCTCTTGAAAGCGAACTTACTCTTTAACTAATGAATGTTTGTGACCTTGAAGATCACTGAAGATGAGTTCAAGAACTCATGAAATGAAACTCATTTTTCATTGCTTCATTCTTCGAAAGCACTACTTAGAGTGTTTAGCGAAACTGTAAAACAAAAGCAATAATCCGTTGCATCGATGCCTATG
This sequence comes from Ascaris suum, assembly GCA_013433145.1. Lineage (NCBI taxonomy): Eukaryota > Metazoa > Nematoda > Chromadorea > Rhabditida > Ascarididae > Ascaris > Ascaris suum. The sequence goes on along the minus strand of CM024187.1, from coordinate 12,971,790 downwards.
AACGAGAAAAGCACGCGTCGTTTCATATGGATTGCATTTAGCAATTCATATACGTGCTGCCGTTAACATTATTGAGTCGCGGCATTAGACTCAGATTTGGCAACGCAGGTGGTGCTTAAATCGGTGTTTTGTTTTGTTCTTGTTGTTTTTTATATTCGAATAGTCGTTTCATTCATCACTTATTAATGTGCTTAATACGGAGAATTGGAACGATTCGTTCCTTTCGCATTTTTATTTTTATGTTTTTGATGGCATGTGCGTCAGGGCGACATTATGTCTATGCAAATTTGCCAATGAGTAACGCTGCCGGAATTCAGTTTCTCACAAGGCAGCGGAGGAATTTCAACTGCGATGCACATTGCTCATCAAAAATTCAATTAGCATTAGCATGTAAAAGAAATTACTTGCTAAATGAGCCCAAATTAATATTTTGTAATGCTTGTCACTACGACTCATTAGCGAATTACGGTAAGATGTCAATCGGGTTCCTTTTATCGAGAGGCATGTGACCATCGCTTAAATTATTTAGGGAACCAACTGATTTTATGAGATAAATGCTTAAGGCGTATCGTAATCACATTAGAACACGTTCTTCTACCTTTTTTGAGAGCGAATAGTAGCTTAAATAAATTCTAAGCTTTCCTGCAGCTCTTTTAACAGATATTCAAATGTGAAAGTTTGCTTGACCAGGGCCTTTCCGCTAACCTCATAAAAGAGAATAAACACGATTGTGTTTAAATGTTATTCAGCAATTCTTCAACCGACATTTTCTTCACTTCATTTTGTAAATGCGTTCATGTGTTGTCTTATGTGAACTTTTTATATAACCAGTTATCATTAAAGTCATGAGTCAAGTATTTTGTGCGTAGTGTTTTTGTGATAGGTGCCCTTTTTTGTTTTTTAGTGCTTTTTGCTGTAATGAATTGGAACATTGTTCGGTAGTAAATCGAAGAAGCGTGAAGTACAATATATGATTCAGTATAGTATAGCAAAAGCATGCTTATAAACTGCAAAATTAGCATGTCGTGAGGCAGTTCATGTATGGCATGATACAGTATTATTCTAAACGAGCAAGCGTGTACCGTAGTATAGATATGGTTTAGCTACGCGTTGAAATGAAAGTATATTTTTGAGGAGTCGTTAACTACACGTTTTAACATTACTGCCGAAAAGGAAATGAGTGTTCATGCCCTTTGTAAAAACAAAAAGAAACGAAACGTCACGCAGGCTTGGCATTGTTATGAGAGCTGTATAGGATATCTTTAGAAGCTATGGTGTTAAATAGCCGCAAAATTTCAGAAGTGACGGCCTCAGATTTATTATGGCGAAGTACTACTACTTCTTCTGTTGTGTTCTACTCACCAGTTGAGACTCTTCTTGTGCATCCTAGCAAACTTTGCATTTATTTTTTTACCAGTTTTCTTTGTGATGAGCATGATTTTGATTCGTGTTTCAAATAACTCAGACGCGTAACAACCATGCAATTTTTTATCCCTTTGGAATTTTCGTTTCTTAGTTAAATATATTTCAAAGTGAAGAAATTTCATAATGTGTTCAATTATTTCCATGTTTTCGTTTCATTACTTTTGTATTTGTTCTAGTTTTTCGATATTTGTAATAATGGATCTTATGCAACTTGGAGCGTCAGTTACTTATTTTCTCTGAATAAATCAGAATCTATTTTAAGTGTGTTTTAATTGGTCAAAATAAACGTAAGTGAAATTCATTAGATGTGAATAATTTCTATCAGCGATAAAACTACAGCATTTGAGAACATTAGGGCAAGAAAATGCAAAACTTTGAATTTCTTTCACTAGAATCGCTCGAGCGATCTTATGAAGAAGTCACATTCAAGCAACCTTACAGATATGATGCTTAAGACCCATTTCGTCGTAAAATACGGAAAATGCTTTAGTTTTGGGCATTTTAGGTGCCGCTTGGGACTGGAAAATACAGCAAAAATGTACGAACCGAGTCAAGAGGTCATTCTTTCGAGTGGCAGCGCATCTAACTTCCCTAACAATTTGTCTGTGTTCGATCATGAAGCCAAGCATATAACCTTCGCTTGTATCGCTCACAAAAATCAGGTTATTACACTTGTTTCCATTAATTCATTATTTCGTTCGACGCTTATATATTTCCAATTCACTGAGGCTTTGCTTAGCAAAATTCTCCCTTTTGTTATTCAGCAATTGCAGGCAATTTATTTCTATGGCAGAATATTTTCTCGAGTTGTGCTATACAAATAGAATCTTTAGAGTTTATAAGCATCCTGTCGCATTAAACTTTATTTTATACATGCAAAGAATCCATCATATAGGATCCATAAGATCGAGCGTGCTTTTTTAAAATTTTTATGTGCGCGTAAGGCGCCATTGAATTTACTATTGTTAACGGTTGCTTTAGATTAAATGTAACCAAACTATCTGTAAATTGTGATTGTTGGAACTTGTTGAATGGTGAACTAAACGCTCAGCACAATCATCTGTTTCTTCCGTGTAGTCAGTTTTTTTAGCCAGGTTACAAGCAGAAAGTTTGCTAAGTAAAACAAAATTTATCTTTATTACTTCAAAGTAAAGCATTTAGCAGTAAATGTTCAGTTAGGCAATTTTCTGTTTTTAAAGATTTTTCTGGTTCTTTGATAAGTGTAGAAAATTAAAGAAATGCATAACCTGAAAGAAATTGACCTCACATAATTTTTTATTGAAGCGTTTTTTTTTTTCAAGGTAAACACCATTAACTGGGATCCTAAAATGGAAGGCTTCACAAGTGATACAATACCAATAAAAGATGCCGATAATGATAAGCCACTGATCGTCTTACAAGCCAAATATTGCTTGCCAGCATGTCGTAGTTTCCCTCTCCTTGTGATCGCGTCACCCGGTAGTGCAATGGTGAGTCGATTGTCCTTCTTCATAAATGTTTTCGCTGCTGTTCGTTTGCGCTTATCTACAAATGCAAATGAGTTCTGTATTCTTAGTTAGGCAACTTTAAATTCCGCCAAATTCGCAATTTCTTTCAAGTTTTATTTTTACGAAATCTCATTGCAATTCTATCAATGAGCAGGGTACAATTTCTTGAGGATGTATAAGGCAGTACAGTCGTTCTGTGGTGATCCCAGCTTTGAAACTTTTGCATCTCCGTCTAAATTCAGGCTATTCATGGCTGAAGAAAATTCGGTGCAAAACATGCAAAATTATAAAAAGCATGATTCCATCATCTTATAGCACAGAAACTAGTTTCTCAGCAATTGTTTGATCAAACAGTGAAATGTATTACTTTAAAACATTTCTTCGCCATGCACCCATACAGGTGAGGGAAAATGAAGTGTTATGGTAACAGACATTTTTCCCGAGACTGGCACTTTTTAAGGATTCAGGCAGGTTTCATAAGAATAGCAAAATAATTTGTACCATTTGTTCCTCAGCTGTTTACAAGCTGTACCACAATGATTTTAATGTTTCCCATAAGCCGCGCAGATATTAGGCTGAAATTTGCAAAGGAAGTACAGATGTGAGAAAGGAATACCGCATATAAAACAAAATTCTAGATTTCCATTTCGGTTGTTTCTACTCGGAGAGAACTGTTGAATGAGGTATTCACTTGGATTAGCTCTAGCAAGAAAAGCTTATAAATGAACTAAAGAGATGGAAATTATTGATGAAACCATAAACAAAAACGAGGAAATTGAATGGATAGGCAAGACACGAGCATATCAAATTCCTGCGAATTATAGTTGAAATCGCGTTTGCTTGGTTATACACGTGAGAACAGTTATGAGACAGACATATGAGAACAGCATGTGATATCGCAGTAACAAAACCTCAGGTTGTGTTTTGCAGGTATTCGATCCACGGAATAGTAAAATGTTGGCATGGAGCCCCATCGACACTGTATGCATAATTAATTCGTTTCATAGATCATTTACTCCATAATTTAGTATCCTCTTTGATTCGTCGAACAACGACTAACTAGCCAGGAAGTTTTTGATTAGTCAGTTGTTGGAGGAGAATGTTACATCGCAGAAATCTATTCAACGAGAGGTAGCCATAAATTTTTGTAGCAAAAAAACGAAAGTTTCGATCCGTTGCTAAGTAAGTATGGTCATAGTGCATTTCGTGCACTTTTGCATAATAATTTCACATCGTTGTTTCATCTTGTTTTTGCTTACATAGTTGTGTTATTACAAAAATGTGTATGAATGGCTATCTGGCTGATGGCTCGTTAGGTTTGATTTGCAGACTACTAAAACTGGAGTTTCGAAATTTGTTGGTTGAAAAATCTGGCAAGAAGTTTGCATAAATCTGCAAGAAATTGAAGTCTAGCTGCATGATATATCTTTTCCGTAAGTCATGAGGTCAATAAATCAAACAGATGTCACTACAAACGCATTCATCACACCAGCTCCGCTGGCACATCCTGCGATTTGTTGATATTAAATACCGAGTTTTTGACGTTGTTTCCCGTTTATGGGTAACAGAATTCATTCTGCCTGAATTTTCGGAGACGCCACTATTGCTTTGAGTTTGGATTTACTCGACTTCGCAGCACAGTTTTCGCGACATCATTTTCTTACTAGTATTCAGGAAAGGTTTCTTATAAATCGATGTATTTTTTAGCTTCTTACTTCGTCCGAAAATGATGGCGAGTCGAGTCGTTTCACCCGCGGTATCAGTTATGTGGAAAATACAATCATTGTCGGTAGGTGCTTCTGAGTGGTACGGTATGATTATGAAAGTGTTTACTACCGGTGACTAAAATATCTTCCGCTATTGTGATTGTTATTCTGCAGGAACATACACAGGCGATATTCTGGTATTCGGTTGCACAGGCGAGAACTCGGTGCAAACGAAAAAATCGATGCAGGTAATAATTACGACATTACATTATTCTGTAGATAGGTGAAACTGCTTCAGCATATGTGCGTGATTTTATTTCGAACACAAAGGTTTAAGCCAAAGACACGTTCTCAGCTTTTAAAATGTTGTATGCGGCTATATTCACTGACGTTTATTTGATTGGTCATTGAGTTGCCACGGGATATGTTATGTCGACAACGTGTTGCTATTAACGTAAACGCAAAGTTGGAAAGGATTCTCCTCATTGCTTAAAACGTTGTCCTATGTTTCTTTAAAGTCGACCATATTTTTGGGGAACGACCAGTATATGTAACTTTGTGGAGGAACAACTGAGGCCGTCGATGTGATGTAAAAGTATTCAAAAAAGTCTCATTTGAATCATCTGTGCAGAAATTCAGCGATCATTTTTCATGAAGCATGTGTTTGAGAGTGATCTCCAAAGCTTCAAAAAATGAGAGAGAAGTTTAGCACTGAGCTTATCTTGCAATGAAGTGCTAGTCGAAGACTTCGGGCTTATTGTCTTTTTTGTGAGATCATTTGAATGCCGTTGAGTTCGTTTTCTTTCATCTCAGTGCAGTTTTACGTAAAATGTGCATTAAAAAAGTTTTCTGGAACTATCAAATGTTATTTAGATAAGTAATATGGCGATTATTCATTTGATATTCAGGAGCACAAATGCGCAATCGCTGATATCGCGACGTGTCATTTCGATGATCTCACGTGCTCATGCGATGTATCCGGCACTATTGCAGTATGGACGAAGAATTTGAAAGGCGTTCAAAAAATGATTTCGACGCAGTAAGTCCAGGCGATGAAACATGTATTTGTGGCATTGCTATCGTTTGAACACGTAATATTTGAAGCCGGATGCGAATGTTAGGATGTTGCTCTCGTAGATGCGATAAGCAGTACGATTAATGTAGATGGTCGAAAATCCATAAGCGATTTTTCATGAGACAGCTTACAGCTTCGTCTCTGCTCACAACGCCAATAGCGCATTCAGTTATTTGTAAACAAGCATGCGGTCACTGATAGTGCACTGGATTAGCCGAACAATGAAGCTCCAATAATTTCCCCTCTCCATCCTAAGTGAAGAAATTATTGAAGGATTCATGAAAACTATGACAGCAGTAGAAAAAGAACCACTACTATTACCTGCACAGGCAAAGAACCACTAGATTAAGCCTTTGACCAGACTTTCTTTGGGAAGAGATGGATTCGAGAACTAGGTCGCCCCTTCCTCAGGAATTGGAGGGAAGGATGGACGAATTATTGTATAGGGATCTGGGGCCTTCCCTGGTGACAGTAAGTAAGGAGCGAAGTCGTCACTTCTTCCATGTCAACAAGCAGCTGAAGGATCAGATCTTTCACGGGGATGAAAAAATTTTTTTACTATATTTTCTACACATCCTTCCAATTTTCTTCAATCTTCGTAACAATTCCGCTCAGAAACCGGTGTAGAAAAGAGGTAAGCCTGTACTTGATCAGCTCAGAGCCAAACTGCAAGCAAAGAAATGCGACAATTTAGTTATAATTCAAATAAATTGCCTTATGCAGTTAGTCAACGCTGCAGTAATCGACACTTATCGTAGTATGTCACAAGAACTAATAATTATAAATGCCAACATAAAAGGTAGTTTCCGAACGTTAGCAAGAGACAATGACTCACGGCACAATACTTAAATTGTACTATAATGTAACGATCATCCTAATGCGATCTCTTCACAGCTATAAAATTCTGCAACTTATCCATTGACCCTCTGCGGCAGTTGGTCGAACGGTTTTGCCAATGCCAACAATGATAATTTGTGCGTTTTCGTCACTCATGAGTATCGAATCCCTTACCTACTTCTCTTCAAATTAACAACTTTCACAATGGTTCCTGCAAAATTTGCTCCTATAGTTTATCTTTAAAATAACTTCCTAATTGTCAGATTCCTGTCGCATTTTCACTACTACTGAATATACACTTGTCTTAGCATCTGAAATTTTGCTACTCCCGGTCATTGCGTTGAAAGTTTTGCTCACAAAAACGTTGCTGAAGTGTATTTTTATAAGGTATGTCAGTTGCGGCTTTACTGGCAGTTTTGTCATTGGCGATCTTAATGTCTACTACTAACAAATCTACAAGTTTAAGGCTGATTTACGTCTAACGTTCATCATCATTTCGTCTGTAACTGCGTTTAAAATCGTTCTTCTCATAACCCGATGAAGTGTATCATATGTCCTCAAAACAAAATTGGCGATTACTACTCAAGAGATGAAGTCTACTCCATTCAATGCATAGTATGCAATGCTCTGTATACATTCTGAAACAAGCAGCTTTTTTGAGAGTAGATGTTGGAGCGCAATTCTAGAATGAAACAGCTATGATCGATTATTGCCAATGTTGAGTGAATGGTTGTGCAGAAATGAAGCGATGCTTGAATAGCGTTCGCTGCTCTGCTTTTACCTTGTTTAGTACTTTATTTCCTATCATTTTTTACTTATTTGTTGCCATTTTCTAATGCATTCTCACAGTACTTTCGTACTTTCAAATAATTTCGTCGTTCTTAGGCTGATGCATTCTCACTTTTTGCTCCACTGAAAACATTATATTGTACACTATTGTGTAAAATGTGCCCTACGAACTTTTCATTTAACGCATTTAAATCGTTGCATTCGGTAGTGCACTTCTTCTGTTGGGGGACTTTTTTTTGCACATTGTTGCCCATTGCGGCACCGTTCACTTGGAATTGTTTAACACACTTTTGTTGTTGCGTTTCTCTGCCTTTTTTGCATCTCTTCCTGTTAAAGGGTATTAGGTAACAAGTGGAACAAGCGTTAATGAGTAATAGGTACTACTCACTCTACCACAGTCCCTCATTTTTTATTCTCTTCCATAGTTTTCTCCAGTATATTTATTCTTTCAGATTTCCATCGCTTGTCTGATTCGGTAGAATATCATTAGGCGTATGCTGGTCAGCAGGTAAATTGATTTCGATGTTCTCAGGCAGCTCGTTCATTTATCAATCTAACCGGCTACTAGAAATTGTGCAGATTTCATGCGCGGTTCAATTCTTACCACTCGTAATAAAATAAATTCCATATCTGGCAGAGAAACGGTTGAAACATGCTTTCTTTACCGTGTAATCATATAAAGGTTTGGCCAAAAAATGGGAACAATATATCTGTCACACTGCCTTAGTAGCTGCTGTGCGACAGGTCCTTTCGAATAAGCGATGCGACAGAACCTTTCGGGTGATCCTTAATCGCCCATGGCTGAGGCCATGAACCAGTCATTTTTTTGGTTAATGCAAAATGATTACGGTAGCCACTTTAGTCTGTACTTAGTGTTACGTCGCAACATTGATCTAAATTGAAAATTCTTTTCAGCACTGTTGTGCAACTGCACGCCACTTAAAAACTCAGTTATAACTACGCCCAACTATTGGTAATATGGAACTGCACTCAATAGGTTGCACCAACATGCTAACCGCCCCATGCGGTGTTAAAATCACATAGGCAGGTGCAGCATTCTAGCTTGCGTTACATTCGCTTACCTTATTTCTCTTAGCGGGCGTTTTCTAGTACTCGGAAAATCGCATTCATCAGAGCCTTAGATGTGTATAAAATGCGTACCGCGTGGGGTTTAAGATTTAGCAGCTCTGAAACAGCTGCGATTCACAAAACTCGGGCAGTTGTCTGGATTTTTAGGGAGTGTTCTTTCGGAATTGCTTTCCCAAGGTTTAAGTTCCTCTAAATGTTGTGCACTTTTCTTAGAGTAGTATGTATGAACCAAAAGTTAAGTAAAAAGAGTGCGTAAACCGCTGAAAATGAAGAATAGTGTTTGGTAAGAGTGTGGATGAATAAGAAAATTTGCAAACAATGGTGATATCCGCATGGCGAATAATAACTGCTGATAGTAACGATGCACCGCTCATACTGCATGCATCTTTGCATGTGTTATGTAGTGTTTTCTCGGTAATCATGTTATGTGATGGCTCGATCGCCTCAGCACTCATGAATAATGGTTGTTCACTTCTGAAGGATCATTAAGCAATTCTTCAATTCGTCACTCATTATCTGTATTTTCGAATGTGTAGCCGAATGAGAAAATACGTAGTTCACATGTAGTTAGGTGTTTGTTGAAGACTTACTGCTTAGCCAGAATAAGTAAGGAAAGAATGCACCGCGCAAAAACATGCATTGTCATCCTGGTGTATGTTGATAAGCGACATGACATGCTTCAATAGTAGATCTGTGCGCACCGCAGCAGCGCCCTTCCTTGAATAATGAAAACGCCTGGCCGGCACTCCTCCACAAGAAGGCAGCTAGAAAATGCTCGGTGGCATATATCAGCAATGAGCAGTGCACAATGCCAGACCTGTGGAACGTTCACCGTCTCCCAAGCTTCCATGAAAGCTTCTTTCTCGAAAGCGAGTTGAGAACAAATCCATCACTAGAATTCGTAGTTAAGGACGACCAAACGAACGTATTCTTATTTGATAATTTCGGAGTTTCTCTGCCACCACTATGATTTACACGAACCTGATTTGCTCGCTGCCATGCGCCATCTATAGCAGTGTATTTCCTACAATAGTCATATGCGACGCGTTTGTGAGGCAACGAAAAAAATTGGCTGTATAGCAAAAGTTTCCTCTAATCTTAGCACCTCGCTGAATAACTTCTCTACTTCTCAATGTAATTTGGCAATAAAGCTGATTTGTTCCCTTTTGAAGTTCATAGACTCTTTTATACAGGTTGTGGGAAACATTTAGCGTCGCAGTGTCGTGCAGTTGGGTCACTTTGCAAACAAAGAAGCCTCTCACTTATATGTTACTTTAAAAATATGCATGAAAGCGTTGTTCAGAAATATCGTCTCATTCTACAAGTACGTTAACCGTTATCCAATTCCATGGAAATGGCGCTTAAATTTACTAATTACTGCAATAAACTGCTTTCCGGGCATTCTTTTTTCCTTCGATCACAAATATGCACTGATCCCTTCTCTTTGATTACAATGCTGATGCCTAATTTATTCGGTGCTTTTGTAATCCGCTTAAATAAAATTGTGTTGACTCATATAAATAACAGTTCTGGTAGTCTGCTTAAGCGTAACCATGACAACACATCCAAAATGTCTGTTTTTGTGGAAAATCGTGAAATTGGATGGTCGTATGCCTGCGTACACCCGAAACATGGCCATGATGGGTAACATGTTCCATCATAATTTTAATTTCAGTTTTAATTGTTTTCAACTCATGTGACATTTTTAATTAATATAAGCGATCGATATACACTAGGGTAGTGACAACGATGAGCTCCGTTTTGTTGATGCATTTTAAGGAGTGAATGAATATACAAAAATTCCGAGGAAACAGTCGAATAATTTGGCAGTTATAATGCCGTTGTTGAGAACTTTAAAATATCTGCTGCAAAGAATTTTTTTGTAATTATTCCTATCCTGCGGGAGAATTTCTAAGGTATCAGTACTTTGGACTGTTGAGTAGATAAGTTCTTTCCTTTCCCTAATTTAACATCTCAGTCGTTATTGCTGTTCGTTGTTCGTTTGATTTTGTTCTTCACGTTGCTTGTGTCATTCATATTGAGCACACAAGCGGAGCTTCACTCGTTAGCTTGCTACGTTCACCCTTTCATATCTTTTTTTGCATTTGATTAAAATGGACCGTGGGATGATTTCGATGAGGCCCACCCATGACATGCACAAAAAGGTCGAAACCTTTTTGATGCGTTATATTCTTGCACCTCCTTATTATCTTTTTGTTTTTAATTTTTCATCACATTTGCTGCTCGTAGATGATCACTTTCACCCTCTTGCTGCTGTGTTGCTGTGTTTTTTCCTTTGAACATTTGTGTTTACAGGTCTGCAAGGCTTGGACATCTAGGTCTTACATAAGTTTCCAACTTGCCCGATACCTTCCAAGTCCCAACGCTCTCTTTATTCTTCTATCCACCTAAATGCCGCTGCTGCCCCCCATAACTTCTTTAATGCACTCTCTTGTCATTAAATGGCTAGAAGCTTCCTGAGAGTTCAGCAAGGTGCAAACATCTGATAATATACTAATTCGACTCTCATGTGCTATCGTACAAATTTTACGGCTGCATTCTTTCAGTGGACATTCGCTTTCGAAAATCGATTCATTTCTTGGGTTTTCCTATATGTACAATTGATCGGCCACTGAAATGTTTTCTGGAAAGGAAGTCAACATATTCTTTCCTCTCCGCTATTGAAGAATATTTAAAATTGAGCATTTTATTTGCAACTCATTTCGCTTGGTAGTTGTAGTTTTAATTTTTCCCGCCAGTTTGACTCATTTAAGGGGAGAAATCATGATTTGAAGTCGATAGGTTGTTTATATATTTATTGGTAGTTATCTAGATAGTGCAAATCTACTCAGAAATCTTGAGGATGAAACTTAAATATTTCTTACTGTTGGTGTTACAGACATGGGATCAACTGCATTAACGTACTGCGAAAACAAGTGATCGTTGGTACATTTCTGGGGCAGATGTTGTTTTATTCGACGGTCACTGGTCAGCTGATGGCTGAGGTGAACGCACACGTGCGCCAGATCAACGCAATTGCAGTGGCACCAGAAAGTGCCTATGTTAGATTCTCAATTCGCTTACTGAGCTCTTTAGTGTTCAATGCTCTTTTTTTAATGTGGTGGCTTATGCTCAGGATTCAATTATCCATCACGCTTGGTAGTTACGACTATGGAATATCCGTTCAGACCACTTCTGTAGAACTAGTATTTGACTATATTAGCAGCTCAACTAGTGATGTCATTGTGCCTCTAAAGAATCATCAGTTGAATGTGCCGCGAGCTATTAAAATTAAAAAAGAGGGTAGCACGAGTACCACCAACAACGAAATAGAAACTTTGTAACGAATACTATAGTAGTTAGCATTTTCCTGAAGCTGCTAATCGAGTATTCTTATGACTTACAGAAACTTCACATTTGAGCTTTGTTTTATTACAAGTGCTTGTGACAACTGAAAAGAATTCTGCTATCTAGAGAAAAAAAAGTGAAGAAACATTTGGACTAGAAAAAAGGAGACAAGTTAGGTGATGAACAAGAGAGGAATGTTTTAAATCACGAGATCTCTTCGTTATGCACAATATTTGCCAACCCACTAAGATTCTAAATATGGTGCCTTGTGTATTTACAGGTAATGTCTGCTAGTGAAGATTCTGTAGTCCGTGTATGGAAGTTACATACGAGGAAACCGGAAGCTTACAGGGTAAATTTAACGTCTATAAAAATAAATCGATGCATAACTGCTGCGAAAATGTTTGAAGTTTATGTGTTGATTTCCGAAAAATTGCATACGACGGCCTTTCGGATATTGACTACGTATTTCGATATTTCAAACTATGCATGGAGCGCTTTGCTGTGCATGCTTAAGCACTGACAGAGAGATTACCTGCTTGGTCATTTGCGCCTGAGCCACCTGTACTTCCCTCATTTGCTTTCTAGTCACATGACCCGGTCACTCGTGCCTTTCCTTGAACTTCAATCCTCACCTAAGCAAACTGCCATACAAATTTAAAAATTTATTCAGGAAGTAAGCTGAAATAAAATGCGGAAGTTTGAGTCCATCATGCAGAAAAAGTCTCGGTCCTCGCTTTGCTGTCTGGCTTCGCATGTACTGGGCTAGGTTGTCGTCTATCGGAGCTCATTTTTGCGCACTCAGTTTGGATGGTCAAAGTCCTACACCTCCCCATATGTTTGATTTTGATCATACTATGACACAAGCGCACCAGCAATCTCCTTATAGTTATTTATTCTTTACATATATTCCCCGTTTCTACATCCCGTTTCTCCTATCATGAGGCAACTTTACACTCTCCTTTTCTTGGATCGTCGAAAGCTCAGGTGCTGTTCTTCACAGGAGGAAAAAAACCGTGCTATCGGAGCGCGAAACTTTAAGTAGCATTATTTTTATTCAAGAGATAAATTTTTCCGGAAATCGGACAAATTGAATTGAATAAATTTTTATTGTTTTTTCGTGGGCAGTGTTTTGTCTTGGAACTGTTCCTAGGTGCTCTGGAATGAACTTTTTTGGATGTAAAAGCCTACAGTTTTGATGTATTTGATTGGTAATTTTCAGGTGGAGTGGCGCCATAGCGAAGTTCTGGAGAATATGCCTTTAATGGGTGCACAATTTACCAACGGCCGTGGGAGTGCCTTCGTTGTTGCCGCATACGATTACGCCAAATTATTCTTCTACAGAATTGTCAAAAAAGCCGTACCAACTACAAAAAACTAATAAATATGCATATTTTTCACGTTTTTTCTTCACTGTTTTGTTGAGATTTTCACTTGTTTGCATATCTGCCTCATCGAAAGAAATATTTCTATCGGTAACGCAACGGAGCAGAGCATTTTAGAGGTTTCCACTGGAACATCCAGCAAATAGTTTTTCTCGTATGGCGCTGTTTGTCGTCGAGAATTAGCTTTTATATGAAGTTTAAAGGTTGCCATATTTCATTTGTTGTGATAGTGGCTTCATCGGAGCGTTTTAAAGAGATCTCATCGTGTCCTCGAACATCAGGCAATTAGGAAGCGAACATATTCTGTACTATTGCTGAAAACATCAATTAAAACTGTAGAAATACACTTCTGTCTTGAAGATTTTATTTTTATTAATAATGTTATCAATATCCACCTGCAAACGTAAGCTGCAAGCATTTGAATCGGGATTCAGCAATTTATTCAATTACAACAAAAAAAATGCACAAGGCTCAGCTATGAGAATGTATTCAGTAGAATATGTTTAAAACAAGGCTTTAGTTACGGGTGTGGATGGATGGTTCAGACGAAATATTCGTCGTTTCTTATGCGGTCGAACTCGTACTGTACGAAGTTTCTTACCGGCCGACCCATTCGATTTCCTCGGCTGTCTTTTGCTTCAGCGAAACCTACTCTTTCATGTCCTACGTCGAATACCGTATAATAGCGACCGATAAAAACGTCTCCAAGGATCCACAGCTCACCGACGCGTTCCGGAAGCTCAATGCCCATAAATCCGGATATGCATACCGATTTTCCCATTGCAGTCATCTGAATATACTTGTATTTTTTTGTTTCACAGTGACGCACCCTCTGTCATTCTTTAAAATGCAAGTAAGAGAGAGCAATTTGTAGAGTTTTCTAATTAATTTTATTAAAAAGTCGACGTTCAGCATGTCAACTACGATAATGGTTTCAATTTGAACGCTGAATGTAAAGTTTCCCCTTGGAAAATTTGCTTTCACTCCATCAGAAGAATGTATTATGTGGCTAAATTTAGCATTCTCTGCTCACAGCTAATCCATGCTGCTTATCGTGTGGCATATATTCATTGTCGGGAATACACTCTTTAATGAAATCTGCTTTGATTTGACGCTATACCTTGTGTAGAAAATGTTCAAAGCATGAGCTTTCAACCTGAGGTCTATATTTCGAGGAGAAATTTGCGAAATCGGGCTGACCAGTGTTTAGTGGAATACTGATCCCGAACGAATCACCACTGACGGATTAAATGAATCGATAAGCGGAACCTGCCCTAACTAGTTTCTTCGATTAGTCTAACTAGTTTCTTCGATTGAATCTTACAGCATGTCATACGGAGCAATCGGTATACGACAATGGACTCAGCAATCGGTATACTCAGTTAATGGCATTAACGTATCTGTTCCGAACTAAACACAATATATATTTTTGCGAGATGAAGAAATGAAACGAGCATACATTGAAGACATAATCGGTGGGTTTTAGCGAGTAGGTTTTAGAAGCGATAACAAACGAAACGTCAGGCAGAGACGGCACTTTATCGCAAGGGATCATATATTCGCCTCGAAATAGTGGCTCCGCACCAATGAACTTTTGAATGGTATCTACCTGCTGCTTCGGACCGGCTATTAGTGACGTTCCTGTGTCAGCGATCGCCTGCAAATGGCAACTGCTCTGTGACGGAATCCAATTTTACTCCATCCAAATTAGTATGCTTTCGTATAGCCTTGCTGGATGGAATTCCGCGTTAAGGAATTAAGACGTCGTAATTTCTTAACGATGGTGAGCTGTTAAGAAACGCTTAAATGTGCTTTCTGCACAATAGAACCTGTCTATTTGTGCTAAAATTTTGTTAATACACGAATCCTAACGCTTGTCTGCTGCAACACAGGTAAGAAACTGAAGCTTCCGCATACTTCTACTTTAACTAGAATCAGCGCAACTGTTAGATTTATAAGATAGTAATGTTATGCAATAAAAAAGCCATAATACAACAATGTAACCTGACATCCGTTTGCGCAAGCAAGAACAGCTTCTTCTCCAACAACTTTGTCCATTTTGAATTGCCAATAGCCACGACGCGTCACCGGAGTATACGTGATTGGTTCCACGTATCGTTTCGTATCGGTTCCTCCAAACGTTATCTCGCCACCAATTTGATCGTCCGGATTCCTGAGAAAAACTTCTCAGACATTATGCTTCAAATCCGAATGTTTCTGAAAGAGTTAGCAAAAGAAATTATATGATAAAGTTCTTTGTGGATCTGATCAAATAGCTTAATACGAACTTTAGTAAGACATTGCACGGAGATCACCATGCTGAATTTGCTGCAAATTTTCTGGATGAATCCGTTAATATAAACTGTATTAAAGTGACACCTGCTATTCTAATCCTTATCTTCATGTTTTCGCGAGAACAAAATTCAAATAGACTCCAACTCCTTCCCTTTTGAATTGAATAGTAGGCAAACCTGTCAAGCCAGAACGCAAATACTGGTGCAGCGAGCAGTTGCTGATCAATCATCGTATGAAAGACGGGCTTTACACCCAAAACGGCTATCTCCGGGAAAGCCATACCAAGAATACCGTCAAACTTGGCAGCAATAAACGTTAATCCAGGCTCTGAGGTTGCTTCAGCGAATGGTTGTTCTGTTGCGCATACGTCAGCCACCTAATCAAAAAAACTTTTAGTAGCTATCTTTAATTAATAGTTTCGTTTGCCGTCAATCTCCAGAGAAGTTCTATGAAAATTCTTCGTTTTTGAAGAGTACAAATGCAGGAGGAAATTTTCCGGCAGTTTTCCTTCTTTCTGAAGGAAAGAAAGCTGCATATCAATTGCGCTTAATATTAAGTAAACTTCGAACAACTTAGATATGTCATTGTTTCAGAACTGCATCACCATGATTGAGCAATAAACGACGTCTTCCACTCTTTCATTCGCTCTGATGATCCTGCATTTTTAGTCCGATCGCTTTTTGAAAGTCATCGTAGCATCGCATAAGTGCGTTTCGAATTACGAGCGGCTATTCGCAAAAGAGAAAACAGTGAAACCTTTAAAGCGAAACCAACTGGTTTCAGCATTTATCGCAACTCGAATCATTCTCGATAAATTTCATTAATTTAGTCTCTATTATAGATCCTCGGTTGAATTAATGAACAGGCAGAGACAGACAGACTTAATGGCCCAAATGCACATTTACGATCATATCTTGCAAAAAACGCATAAAATGCGTAAGTGCAACATAACGAGATATTGAGTACAAATTAGTAATCGAGTACATACGCAAACATTGTCAAGTGAAATGAATCCTTTCATCGACCCCGTTCCATATTGAATTTGAAGCTTTCGTCCGTCCTCTGCGTATGTTGACGATTTGGCCGCATCATATTTATGATGAAGTACTAAACAGTTAAGCGTTGATTAATTATCTGTTTTATGCGATAATTGATTCCTTGATTCAATTTACTCTTGAACATGTCTTTTTTCGTTTCCTAAACAGTTGATTTCAATCATATCTTTACAAATTGTCAGTTCTTTTAAACTGCCAATATTATGTTCGTCTCTACACTTTGAACACAAGAGGATACGCCATAAATTAGTAGAAGAAGCATAGCGATTGTGCATGAACCTGTTCATTACAATGCCTCACTGGGTGAAGCACTTGCTCCATTTGACGGAGAAATTGAAGCATGAGACTATCGATGAAAACTATTAGAAAACATATTCATAAAGAAGAAATTAATGGCATGAATCAGTGAAATAAAACAATTAAAATTATATGCATAGATGTCTAGTGCATCAGACGAATAAAAACTGTATGCGAACCTGAAAAGTTTTCAAATCTCTACATCAAAGAAACACTCTCATTGTTTTCAAATGTTCTTTAGGTACGAAATACTGCAATTACTGTGACGAGAGGCACATTTAGCGCAACTGAACCGTTTCGAAAAACAATTGCTGATGAAATTGTTGCAACTAACAGCAAGCAATATCAGTAAATGGGCACTTTCGAGACGGTACCCATAAATTTGCCGAGCCTGTATCGAATATCACCGTGAAATTCTGTGGCGGTGTCCCAATCGAGATGTCCCCATAGTATTGGGCCTGAAGTAGTACCAAAATTTCTCAAGTACGACTAGAGAAATAGCACACACTGGTTCATTTGGAACTGTACAATAAATTTTTTCAGGCCACTTGGCGTGGAATCATTAGACCACCAACGAACATAGGTGTAAACATCCGTTCCCATTCGCTCGTTTTTTCAGCGAAAAGCAGATTTTTTGCACTAATAAGAGAACTCGGTCATATAAGAAACAATTTCAGCTTGCAACTGCGCATTTCGATCAGTTTTGTAGTACAAGTTCACCTTAAAACAGCCAAAAGATTTAAACAAATTACTTATTCCGTATTTGATGTTCTGACTCTCCATGTGCTTTCCAACCTTTCTTATTTGATTTCCAAAAATTGCATAGAATATAGGCTTCTTGGTTGAACGCAATGACCCTAATGCCTTTAAGCTCCCAGCTCAAGTATTGGAGCGAAACTCATTTACACATTTCGCTCGGATGATATACGTTCGCTCCGAGGTTTATGAGTGGAATGCAGATGCCGACAACTTGTTTTTATATCCCTTCCTCAGTTATATAGTTACATCTTATATCTTCGAGTTTATGAGGGCGTGAACATTGGAGCACGATTTATGCAGATATCAACACTAGTCATATAAAATAAATTTACTAAACAAAGTTGGAAAAGAGAAAACTAGGCTTCTTCGAGCATGATGAAAGTACCCGCAGAAAACCTGATGCTAGCTGTGCAAATTACAAAACGTAAACCATAAATACGTACATCCATATAATTTTTGAGTAATTCGTCGATTTCGTTGCCTGACTGCCCTCTCAACGAATGGACACGGTGGTTGGCAATACCATAAAAGTGCTTCTTAAGGGCATGGTGTCTGTAATGCAGGTAATCGCTCCAGGATCCCGACTCCATCAACTGCTCTTTGATAGTGTCTTGTCTGCGAATCGGGACCCTACAATTTGAATGACGTTTGCATCTAGCCAGTTATGTGGCGAAATTTTGTAACGCCTGAAAATGTGAACGTTTATAAATCTCCGGACAAATAAGTTTCTTTTCGATAGGTTGCTCCCGAATATGAATCCTCTCTCCCCTGAAAAAGCGACACTGATTTTATCAAGCGCCGAACATTTCATTTAGCCTAATATATAGATGTCTAGTGCATAGATGCATAGATGCTCCAGGTGGCACTTTTCTCCCAAAAACTTCACGAAACTACTGCCTATTTCGACTGTCGTCCATGTTTATGGAAGCGTTCCAACATTTTATCAGCAGCTTTCACAAAGAGTGTCTATCTCTAAAAATTTGCAATATAAACCATTTTCACCATACCCAGACAATTTAGTGCATTGCTCAAAGCTCTCTGAATGCGTAACACAGCCGCAGGTTGTTTTTACCAACTAATTAATAACTTAATCCCCTGAACAACCGCAAAATGGATTTTATTTTCAAGCGAACGAATAGCTTCCTGGTAAAGGAACAAGAGCGTTCCAAAAGGAATGTCTGTAGACATCTCAGGGTTTCGTCCTTCATCTGCCCATCGTTGCACTTATAGTTCAGGTTAATTCCTGAATGTTGATGCATCAATCGGAATGTTCATCAGTTGATGAAGCGATGTCTAAATGAAGGCTGTATGATTATTATGATACCCTGCAAAAATAACGATCTTTACCTTTACCTCATAACATATTGGGTGTAGACAGGAAGAAACAACGAAAGGAGGACGGAAGCAACGATCGGTGGCATTGTTGTTGGTAACAGTGTGCAGCAATATGACAAGCGATCCGCTTTGCTTATCAGCTCGAGAAAAAGTGTTTGTGCTGAGGTGAACGCAACGGTGTTATCACATATGGCACTTCAAAACACGCCTACTCATCATCGCGTATGATCGTCCGTTTTCCACTGCTGCGCCTCCTTATATCAATTTTTCTTGCCTAAAGTGCTTACTGTGAGCGATGGGAAGAAACTTCAGCAGAAAAAGGAATTTGCAAAGCCGTCTCCTTTGAAATTATTTAATACGCGAAATTTTCCGGCCATTTGAGCACCTCTGAATGTGACTGTATAATGTGGTGGTGTTTCTCTTCCCGAATTTCTACCACTTCCAAAATTTGCTCGTTCAAAATCGTTGTTGAAAAGCTTACATATGAAGGCGGCATTCTGAGACGTTTCAGTTTTTCTTTCGACGACGTGAAAGGCACCATTTGATGCTAAGTAATGTCACAGTATTATAATAGCAACTTCAACCTCACACCGTCAAGAATATGCTATGCCTCATCCTCCAATTTCCAGTTCCTTATGACAAACGTACTTTCTGCTTTCCCGATATTCATCATTCACAGAACATCGGCATAATATGTCGACATCACATCATTGCATAGAAATGCATGGTTACAATCCACCAATATATAAAGCAAACGTTTAAAAATTTGGTAAAGTGCCTCAAAGAGAAATTCTTTGTCTTGTGTAAATAAAATTGGAAACTTAAGAAGCTGAGAGTAATGTTTCCATCCACCCACATGCGCTAGAAATGGCCAGATATCACCTCCAATTCTTTAACACTAAGATAAAATCGGGGATTGATCTCTGGGCCCTTCCACCACCAAGCAAGACCACATTATTAGAGCTTGAGTTTGCCTAACTCCTTCTTGGAGATTGCAATTCGCCAAAACCTGCTTGAGAATGCACTGTGAGAAGTCGTAATTGACACCGTCATCTGAACTACCACCTTCTAGTAACATCGACAACCGAGTGGAAATATTCCAGATTGCACTAGTCGACGTTTTTTTGACTCCTCGAAGTCTATTACGATTGCAACGATATTCACGTGATGCAAATTTGAGCAACGGATATTTGTGACTGATGCCTAAACCCGAAAGAAAGGAGCCCATTCAACTTAGCTTGCTCCTTTCATTCATTCATTGCATTCCGATTAGTGTTTTTCACCAGTTTTATATATGGTAGCTCCAAGTGATCATAGAGGCCGAGATTGCTGGAGTTATGACACTTCTAAGGATTCAGTGGGAAAATTTCTGCTATTTTTTTGTATGGACGCTACGGTTTTCAACAAGAAAATGCAGCCAACTTGCAGTTAGTATTATTTTTAAAACTTTCTAGTTCATCTTTATGCTATCAATAAATCGCCCTCACTCTCCCTAAAACTTTAACTTTCTGACACCAAAACTTCCTCATCAGGCTATCAGAAAGTTTATTCTCTTACAGCCTTCACCTTTCCCGAATTTTATTCGCAGTTATCTTTTATGGTGTGGTTTGCATTCTGAGGGCATCATTTTTGAGAGGAAAAAATAAAACTGAACATGGAAGGAGAGGTTGGATGTGTTGATTTTCCCGAAGGATTTGATGAATTTGACTGCGAATAAGAAACTCGAGAGTGAATGCGGAGCACTACGAAATCCTGCTCCGCTTTGGACCTCGCGTTACACTCCTAATGCCGCCCGGTCTTATTCTTCCACTTTACAACTAAGCATATGACCAAATTCAATACGCTGCAGTATGTGAACGCTCTAGAAATTGATTAAAGAAGAATCACCAGAGTAATTTGAAGTTTAGCGTTGGGGCTAATGACAATGAAAATTTGTGGATGAGAACGTCGCTCCAATCGAAATTGCTATGCGGCAAGCCCACACCCCCTGTGTACATAGTGTATGTTGTGCTTCCCTTTTTCGGCTCATGTATGTATGACACATGTCTTATGCCCTTCCCCTTCCGCGAATCTATGAACCCTCATCGAGCTATGCAGAAATTCAGTTATAGTCTTCAAAAATAATTATTCACTGCGCAGAAGAAATGTCTAATGGTGCCATCCTGCTTTAAGTCGGAACACAACAGCAGTTCCATGCGCTTCGGCTAACCTCTACAAGAATAATGATGAGAACGTCACACCTGTGAGTTTGTTCCTTTGCAAAAATATATGTGCGTACGCCTGTGTGGATTTGCCTGCGTATGCTCATGTATGATGTGTACCTGTGCATGTGCATGTCTGTATATGTGTGCGTACGCCCCTTGTATGCCTCGTAATTTGAACCTGCAGAACCTGCAGCATGCGAAAGCCATGCTACAAAGTTTGATGATATGATGCCACCTTCAAAATGACCTCGTACCAGCCTTGTTCCAGTTATTCATTAGCTGCAGGAGTTAATGACACTTAAATGTTTCATGAAAACTGAAATTCAAATTTGTCATTCGATCGGTCAGACGCAGCAACGAGTTGCTTGTTTCATGGCACAGTTCTCCACATTTAGTGAATTTCCTTGGCATATAGCGCACAAGCTTTGTTGCGCTGCTCAAAAAACCCGAGCGTGTTGGAAAGTGGTCCGTTCCATGAACACGCTTTTCGAATTCCGTTCATCACATCAGTTGGTCTCAAAAATAAAGTTTGAAAAAGCGCCAAAAGCTTATGACGGGCACCTGTTCAAATTTTATTTGTTTCCGTTCGATGCGGGATAAGTTTCAGTGCAGTTGCGTTTTACTAGCAACTTGAAAATGGAAATTTCAGTCATTTTCAAGCGTCCAACTCTCTTAAAGCTGATTGGATGAAAGCGAACTTCGTGTGACCAAGGAATCTGCTGTCGCAGTCCGTCCTCAGCTAGCATGTCGCAGTATATCCTCAGCCGTAAGCCTTCTTCGCTCTCATGTTAAAACGACCACGGGGACAGGAAGATACAGACTCCTCAACGGGTCTTCGAAAAATTGGCAAGCGAGACATGAAAAGGACATTTGTTTGCACTGACATGGAGGATAGGAAGGAAGAGAAAAAAAGAAGGCGAAGGAGAGTGGAGGGGAGAGGAGAGGAAAGAGGACAGGAAGGGACGGAGAAGGTCAAGGAGAGGCTGCATTCATCAGCATCGGATACAACGGAATATAAACACCTACGAGTACAGTTGTTGAACTCAACGCTTTCACATCCGCTCAGGTGACAAGCTTTTTTCCTAGCAGTGAGTACTTCACATCGTAACAGAAATTGAGCAAATGAAACTAGCTTAAATCACTACGACTCCGCATTCACCTTGACGATCGCAGCTGGAATGGACTCATGCCCAAATCTTGAATTCACGAATCATCTGCATATTCATCGTGCAGTAAATTATACCTCCAAACTTTTTGAGTGGACGGTGGAGGTTTTTCGTGAAAAATCTGCAAATTCATGACTGCCTTGCTGATTCGTGATGAATGCCGTTTGCATGCAACACAAGGAATGGGGAGACTGAAATTAGCCTGAAAGCGCAGTGTTGAGTCACGTCAAGAATGCCCCATTTGTGGAAACGCATCTGACAGTTGCAGCGACTGTGAATACACTTCCGACAACTCTATTGCAGTTTTGACCTAGAAAAGAAGCCAAACAAAAGCCGGCAGTAGTGCCAACGCTGGGACAGAAGCTCATACAAAAAAGTTTAAATGTCGAGCAACGATGCACTCGGGTCTCTCATTTGTGTATGTATAGCTATCCGCCTGAAAATAACCGACGTATGCCAGTAACCTATGCCAGTAGTAACCATCATGCAGAAATCGTAGAAATGTGTTAGTAGGTTGTAAAACGGTTTGCGGGGTGGTCATTACTATCGCCTCAGGCAAGTTCAATTCCATTTAGTTCAATCTGCATGGCTTTCACCAAGGAAGTTATGTAAGATTTTGTAGCAGAGCAGCAGAAGAGGAAATGAGGATCCTTTCTGGAGTGCAATGGCTTACGAGAAGAGCGTCAAATGAAAACAAGGTAAAGGTTCACTGTCTTTCCAACCACTATGACGTTGAAAGAAATTTCGGCGGAAAATTTTGCCTCATATTTTCCAGTATGAATATCACGTGGTAATCTCATTCTAAAACCAAACAATTTTCAGAAAGGGTAAGGAAGAAGAGAAGAATGGGATGGCTAACTCTTCCTTGCATAAATTGCTGTTTATGATATTCGTTAGGGATGACAACAGTAGACGCACACACACAACGGTCGGCAAGTCAACGCAAAACAAAAAGAAAGAACTGTTTATTGACATGTTAGTGTTGACAGAGACGAAAATTGCTTTGCATTCTTATTGCGCCCATACAAGTTCCTGCTCCGTGATGAGGAATAATTGTCGACGTCATTGGCAACGAGTATCTCAGAAAGACGTCCAAATTTTCGAACATGACGAAGAGTGGTGTTAGTAGTTGAAATCCTTTCGTTTTTTAGAAGTGACGACGTCTCATTCACACCTGTCTAAATATCACCAAGGAGTATTGCCAGCGAAATGAACTGTACTTTCATGATGTAGCTAGCTTCAATTCGCTCAGATTTCAGTGGTAACCATTAACCATTGTTTGGTGGCGAATGACAACTTTATCTGTCTGTATATGAATATAGCGAGAAAACAGTGAGATAAGAGAGAGGACAGAAAGAGGGAAGAATTTTGGAAGACTGCGAAGTATAGAATGAAGGCCAGTGCAAAAAATTTCTCTCAGGGGTTCTCAAAACTTAAGGTCCTAAATTTTTATCCATGATCCAAAATTTTGAGGCCAAGATGTAATCACTGCTAACTACTGCTCACGATCGACAAAGCTCATATATTCTGATCCTATCTGAGGGCAAAGTTGTCGCTAGCATCAAAAATAGGCACTTGAAGCTATTTCTCAAAATTTCGGATTCTCAACATGGCCCAACAAGTGATTTGCGCTACACACTAGAGTCAGATAATGACGGAGGCCGAATTGCGCCGCGGGGTGCATCAAGCTGCGGGTCTTTTTAAAAATTCGCGGGGCCTCTACGCCTTCGCGAAATCTTCAAGTCATATCAAGTCTTGCGACTATCTAAGAGTCCTTGGGCGCCTCGCACGTCAGCGCGGAGTGATTATCCTCTGTTGTCCTCAACTCTCTGTTGCTTCGATCATTCGAGCGTTCGGAACATCAGAGCCTTTTTGATAGTCCTCATATCGCCGGAAATCAATTTGGTGGTCAAAGAATTACTCTTCTCCTCTCATCTCTTTCACGATTTCCAAGATCATTTCTTTAAAAGATATTGCAGCTGTTGTTCCTACCACTCCAAAGGCTCATGTTCCGTCTTCATTGCATTTCGCACCCAAATCAAAATCGCTTGGAAGCGTAATACAAACCTCGGATTCCTGGAACGGTTCGAGCTTGCAAAATATTACATTGGGTTTAAATTTCTCCGCAGGAGCTTGCATTCCAAGAATACCAAGCAACCTCTGTAGTTGAAACCAATGCGTTGACCATAAGCAGATTTACTGGTTACTAGCTTTACTATCTCTTTCATTTAAGAGTTCCAAACTGGCGGCATGTTTCGGGTTGCATTGTATTCTGGAAGCAGAAATCTGTTCAGGTGCGCCGAATACTTTATCTGGTGGAAATTCAAAGCTGTCAGATATTTGCCGACTGCCAACTATGAAACCGTTTAACACTTTCCGAGTCTTGCTTGTTTGTTTGCTCTTCATTTACAGAAGAGCAAAGAAAGTTGCGATGTAGCAGTCAGAAAGCCAGTAAGAGAATTCGAGATTGGAAAATGCAAAATATAGCACCAAGTTACCGCAAAAAAAAAAAAAAAAAAAAAACAACGGGGCGTCGTGGCATTTAACTGCGTGGGTGGAGAGGGAGACGGCGGGGAAGTGAGATGCTGAAAGCATCAGACTCGAAAAATTTCAATACATCAAGTCCAAAGCACGATAACCATCCCTCACAGACGATTTTAATGGCGCTTCCTAGAAATTAACATCCTCCATATACTGGCAGAGAGGATCCTTGATGCACGTCTCCAACAATCGGAGAAGGAGTCATTAGGATCCAAGTGGGCAACTAACAAAGCTAGCAGCCATAACAATGCTTTTTTCTAGTCGCTGCAAGCAAGGCATGAAAATACTCGACGTTGCTTCATACATTGAATGACAGCTCGCTGATCATTCCCTTCCAAGAGCTTTTTTGGTGCTTAATGTAAAGTCGATTTTTTAGCAGAGATTTTCAGCATAAGCACAAAAATTGATATCATTTCTGCAGGCAGAGACTTGGAGTGTTCTCGATTTGTTCTGTTCAGCTCCTCTTTGAAACTTTCGAGGTGCTGCTGAAGCTCCAGGCTTTTCAAAAATTCCCCGGCGCAACTCAAACTTCGGACTTTCTGGACACCCCTGAAGCACTCCGTCAATGCTCACCGAATCAGTGTCTTTGGAATGTGGCAACGCTGATACCCTTGAATTATTTGAGGCAAACGTAGTGTCATTAAAAAAACTCACAGCAGTGAGCGGCCAGCTACGTTGTGCTATGTTGTAGGTGTGTCGACATGAGGCACCTCCTTAGCAGCCTTCTTCGACAAGTTTGAATGATACGATCACTATCAGTTCGGGTTTGGACCTCATTTTTAGAATATCAGCCAATAGAGCTTTTAAGATGCTCCAACTTGGGGGCAGTGACAAGAAATCTTCACATTTCACCGTGGATGAGGCATGCAAAAAGAGGACTAGCAAAATGGGATAACTAATAACTAATGACCATCAAACCGGATGTGAAAAATGTTCTTGCGTTGCTATGCAAAAAAAAAGGAGCACAAAAAACCTGAGTGCTGAGACGAATACGAATTAGAGGACCGGTCGAACCCATCAATGACTGATGACGACCGCCCATCGATGTACCGTTGTTGCAATGTGTCAAATCAAGCGGTCCTGTTTCACGGTTCTCCTCACAGCACCGTCCAAGAGTACAGATGTTAATCGTTACTGTTAAGATGCGCATAAATCCCTTGCGAAAATTATCCGATAAAAACGCATATAGAATTGGATTCAAACATGAATTTGTATATGCCAAAACCTGAAAATTTAAGAGCCATTCAAGTTGTAGTTGCCACTAAAGTCACACTGCTTCGACATTCTGAGGTATATCTCAAGTTTACACTTTTTACAGTAATTCGCGATGTAAAAGGTATTACCGAAAGAGACAAAATTGGAACAAGAGTACTCTTCAAATAAAGCAATAATTCATCAAATACAGTTGATGACGTAATACTGAGCGATGTAAAAGAGATGATTTCTTGATAAAAGGTTTCGTTGCTTAATAACTCGTTCAATGCGAGGGCAGCAAAAACGAATTAGCAACAGTTCGTTAAATGGCATAACAGATTTGCACGCCACCTACTTTTACAAAATTAGTGAAATCGTTCCACATTCCGCAATATTGGAAAATATTGTGGAATGAATGCAGAAGTTACTGCATTTTTTCTAGATATTAAAGTCTTCAATACGACGAAATTCCAACCTGGTCACGGAATCCCATTAATTTGGGATGTGGAAAATATCCGTAGGTATATTATTTGAATTAAAGCTATTCATAACCGGTAAACAAATCGTAAGCGCCAGTCTTCCACTACTGTTGCATGCATTGACTACAGCTTAATCCCACGAATCGAAAATTCCACCATTCACTTAAATTTGCTTCGAATCTGTCAAAAAAATGACATATTTCGGGTGCTCATTTTCATGTTTTCAGTACTTCTTGAAAGTTCACGGCTCTGTGGAATTTATATTATTTGAGTTCATTGTTTCGTACTGGCTACTGCGTGGTCGATTGTAAGCGCACTTCAACCAGATTCCTTAGATTCATTCTACTGGGCCACTTGGTCCAAAGATCAGGGCGGCGTAGTAAGTCCCACCCTCTCCTAAGCAGAGCGACAGTCACTCAACTAATCAGCATCCAGTAGGTGTAAGACAACCGCAAGCCGCGAACTTCACGCAACCATGCTTTACCTACGTATATGTGACGTGAGAGGCTGTTATCGAATGAACGGTTACAGGAGCGGAAAAGAAACGCCAAAAATTAAATCTGATGTATTTTTGAAAAGATAGAAAGGTAAGACTGGTCATTTCCTTCTCATTCTTCTATAATCGCGTAGTTAAAATCATGGTCAGTACAACAACAGACATGGGACAAATTTAGGTACATACCTCGTATGACGGCCTAACGAATGATGGATATACTGAATTTCTGCACGGTCTCATTGCGGTGGTGGGAGAAAACTTTAAGATCACAGTTATAATAAGCTAGTTTAACAGTGTAGTTGAAGTGAAAGCGCCGAGAGAAAAAATGGTAGCAAGTTTTGCATAAGGAATGTGGAATTAGCACAGATATTATTTGGTTGAATTTGGCTTTAAAAACGGTTCAAAAATCAGCAACCTTTTTTTAAAGAAAGCGGCGCGGCAGAAAGTGAGATTACAGGGATAAAAACAAAATAGATTACAGCTGCTAAGTAGGCAGGAATCGCCAAATACGCAAATATTGAACCATCGCCATACAAACAGAGAGCATCATCTGACTACAAAAAGCTAAGCTGAAAGACGAACGTTTATGGGCTATACGATGAAAAGAGAAAAAGGCCCAAAATTTTTCGACGTAAACTGATACTGATATGCGCTGCAGCAGTCTCGAATAACCGAAAGTAAATCAACCTATGCAAAAACTGTCAAAAGATCACCTAAGCGTACAAAAACTACTAAGATAACAGAACCAAGAACGTTGCCTCTCAAGAGAAAATAAATCGGTCTCTTGAATTAAGAAGAAATATGGAATTAATTCCAAATTTTCGAACGAACTGAAATTCTAGAGGCTCAGTGAGGATCAGAAAGAAGACACGCGGAAACCGTCATCAAAAGATATGAACATAACGAAGCAAGCTGCAGCCAACATTAAGCTAAAACAGGCGAGGGCTTCGCCACTGAAAATGAGGGAAGAATACTGGAGGGTTGAAAAACAAGAGAGTTTGATCTGTCGCTATATTCGCTGATTTAAAACTAACAAAAAGCCTTTAATCCCGTGAACATATCGCCCTTCAAAAACCTATGAAAACCGGCATGCTATCTCGTTCATTAATATCTGTTCTTCAAGAAGTCCAACTGTGTCTACAATTATCACACATATCTGGGAAACATTAGTGGGAGTCAAAAGAGGAGTGAGTCAGAGGAATTGCATTTCCCCCCTGCTTTCAACAGAAGACCCTGTTTGACGCGTTTTATTGGCGAAACAAAAGTGAAAGATTATAGCATTTGGCGTTCACGGTTGATAATCGTCATATCGCCAGCTTCAAATAACTAAAGAGAATATGATATACGTACCTGTGGCAGAAAGCAATTGCACGTTTAGGAATAAATACTTCCAAAACAAAGTTGATGGGCAACCGAGAGCTAAAGTCGGGCCCAACAGACTGAGGGTGTGAAGGAATTCATCTATTTGGATAGATATTTTAAAATATACGAAGAGATGAAAGCAGATATACAACGAAGAACTAAACAGGGCTGGAAAGCAATCTTCGACGATAAAGATTTCTACTGCGAGAAAAGAAAGCAGCGACGAGTTCAAAAAAAAGTTCTTCATTAAAAGTGTGACATCGACAGTTCTCTACCGCTTCGCAAGAGTAACGTCGAAGAGTAACAGAGGTGATGGATTGAACGATGGAAACCAGAATGAGCAAGTTTATATGGGTGGCAAAATATAAGGAATGAAAAATGATATTTCCAAACACTTCCAAAGAACTGCAGAATAGACGCCACAGATTATACTAATACTTCCAATAGAATACTTCCAACAGAAATAGAGACCGACCTGAAATAAAATGAATCGGTCATCTAAGAAAGGCTACATCAAACAACTGAATCGGAGCAACTGAAAGCGATATGAAGGGCAATTTATTCATGACGAATGCATTGTTGAGTAAAATGAGTAAAGGTGAAGAGTCCCCCTTTGTGCGGATTGGAGCTTGTTCTTGACGTTTTGCATTTTCGACATCAATCCTCAGTAGTAATTTGCATGTATGGACTAAGCATTTTGGAGGAATCGCTAAAATAAACGTGAAAATAAATAAACACTTCTTTTTTAACAGTTTTGAAAATGACATCAGCAAAGCAGTACCTGACTTAAAATCTGCACAATAACCATCAGCTTACCGCCCTTCATAACGAGCGTTTCGGGATAGACCACACCTTCAAAGCGAAAGCTTATCATTTGAGTGGCTATGTAACTGCTGCAAAATAACGTCTTAAACAACATCATGCGGCTAGAAAAACCAATCAGCTAAGGTGAACATGATTGTGCTGATCAATTTCCGACCCTTTTTCTCTATTTTACTTTCATTCTTATTTAAAAGTTCTTTTTTCTTGCAATATCACTGACGAGCAATCTTTGCTAAGACGGGCATAGTCTTTTAGAGGAACTATGGGAACAAACTATGGGAGAAACATTTGCTTGCATAGTTCCTCAAAATTTACTTTCTGCAAAAATGGTAGAAAAACGTTTTAAGCACCGAAGAACTTCATTTGCCCGAAGGAGGAGAGCTCGCTGTTTTGCTTTGTTTCAAATCGTCAAAGCTGTGGATGGATGGGAGACTCCATATTTATGGGTTCGCATGTGAGCAAAACGTGAGGTTTGAGATAAGGTATTTTCCACGTGTGCAACAAGTATAAACGTTTTCTAAAGTTTTTGTATCAAAGAAAACCTGGAAACGTGGAATTTGCGATCGGAAAAAAATGATGAAAGAACGAGGTTATCAATCAATGAACTTTCTTATCCTTCTTGCTTCTTGATGGATGATTAATTTTTTACTCTTGCACTCGATGCTACTAGTATTTCAATATGTGATCCTTGCGAATACTAAAAAAACCGTTGACTTAAACATCTCCAAAATACATTATTCAGAATCATTTACTTTGTTTTTTTTTTTTTTTCAATAGGACTTGACTCATTTTTATGATCTCTTCACTCAATGCCTCATGGCTTTCTTGAAACACTTATGAGCACCTTGTTACGGTGTTCGTGAATTTTTAAATCAATTGCTCCACTTATCTCATTGATTTCAGAGACGCCCGTGTTCACTCTTCAAAGCAACCGAAATGCCGGTTTTTCTAATTATCAGATTTTCAAGGTAATTTTAGAGTAGTCCAGTTGCCAGTTCTGTCTTCATTCTGACCTAAACTGAAAAGTCATTCAGTACAAGTAAATAATGGACCTGAGAACATGAAGCACACGTTAAGCGGAAGCCAGCAAAAGGCCCATATGACTACTACGCAGAATACAAGCCGCGTTACCTTCTTCTTCGCTTTCACAGTTTCTGGTCTCGACGCCATCGAGCCTCGCATTCCCTGAACGTCATCCATGAAAATGCTTTATTATTCATTATTTATGTCCAAGAAAAAGAAATCTAAACAAAGGTAATAATGCTGATTAACTCCAAGAAATACTATTATTGCGTCGTTTTCGTTGGATATGAGGCATCCATCATGAGCTCAAACTATCTTTTTTGATGCTGTGGTTAAAAACACGTCGTGCAATTTCCACTTGCATGGAGAATTTTCCCGAATATAAGCCTCTTGTTTAAGTTACGCAAAAAATAGAGGCTTCGAAGCTTCTATTCAAACCGAATGAGATAATTTGCCGTTTTTAAACCATCTTGAGGACAGTTAATCAAAATACAGACCAAGACATTTCAAAAATAACGTCATATAGCCCAGTGGAACATTCTGATGCTGCCCATTAGAGGACCACACTTTACGAATGTGAGGACTTTTTTACATTTCACACCAGTAGCGAAAGAACTTCAAGGCTACTCTTTCTTGATTACATAATGGAAACAACGTCGACTTGTTGTTATGCGTTACAATGGATGCTAATGAAATCGGATGTATAGATAGTGGCACAAGTTTTTCGACTTAGTTCTGCCTAAAAGAACTGCGTTGTACTGAACGCGATTACATAATGATACAATCATGCTTTTTAACGTAGAAAAATCAAGGTTGGAAATGAGATTATTGGTAAGCCGCCTGATAGTGTTTTCGACGACTTGATCCTTTTTTTCAAATATTGCTCTGAATGGACAGCGGCGCTTAACGAGAAGCAAAGAGTGAGACGACTCTTTAGTAATTTCTAAAAGAAATTAATGCAGGCGAATAATCTAATGAAAAATGTTGTAATTAACGATCACAAGAAAAATTACCACGCCTTTGACAGCAGAATATTTTGTGCTTCGGCAGATATAAACAGACTGTTGAACAACATATGCTCATCAGAAATAGTTATTTTCGGGAAAAACACCGCCTTTGTAAAGTTTTTTAATCGACCATTAGGCAACAGCATGAAAGCTTGTACAGTGACGCTTGAAACCTTACAACAACGTTAAGAATTTGCGAAACCATCGAATCATCAGAATGTTTTTGCATGACGAAATTCGTCTGTAGGCTTTCTGTTTTTTTGATAATTGTTGCATATGCTGCATGTAATCGTTAAGTTCACACAGAAATAGATTTGAAAATATGCAAACGTTAATTCGACAGCTTGAATGCCAAAGAAAACTTGAGATATTCTCTGAAGGCGCAAAATTTAATCATTTCAGCACTTCTCTTCCAATTTATTCCACCTTTTGGCTTCTAGAAATTACTGTTATTTTGTTGTCAGCGCCATTTCCTGGAAAAGTTCATGTCGCTGATTGATAATGATACAGTTATTTGTAGCATACAAATATGGAATATATCTTCGTTAGAAAAATGCATATCAGTGATAACCTTACGTATCTCTTACGTTGCAGATTAATCGCAGAGTGATGAATTGACCTTTTTTTAAAGTGCTATGTGAAGGATAAATCGATCGTAATAATCGCTACCTCTGCTCCTCTTCCTGGCCGCGGTGTATACCACAGTCGTCGCAACATGAAATAATAGAAGACACAAGTGATGCCCAAAGGCAACAAATATCCGAACACGTTAAATGAAAAAAAGTATAGTCGCGCCTGAAATACTTTTCGCACATGTAAATTATCAAGTCAGAGTAAAACATTCTATGACCTCCAGTGAGCCGCTTGCTTTATTTGATGTCACTCCCCCCCACGCCCAAGTCTTTTGGGATAAAAGGTTATCTCCTCATCTCAGTGTACCTGCTTTAAACTGAAGTTGAATTGTCATCAGACCTAAAATTTGTAGCGACAGATCCCTGCTGTTAACGCCGCTAAAGTTTTTGAGCCAAGAAGGATCGTAATATCAGCAAATTCTAATTGCTCTCCCCCTCCTTCTCCACCCTTCTCCATCCTCCTCTTATTCCCCTCTCTAAATCCATGAAAATTCCTATTCAACCTTTTTCTTGAAGCTGTAATATGTGTGCTAATGAAAAAAAAAACGTTTCAGGAATTTGATTCATTAAAGCGGCAATAAACGACCGCTTAGTATTAAACCACAGTTGTTTGTTCATTGATTTCGCACGCGTTTTAATTCCTTTGAATGTGGTCACCAGACAAGATCGAATTCAAAAAATCGAAATGGATTGCATATTGCCTGGTGTTTGATTTCCTACAACAATAGCTGAGGGGCTATTAGTTTACTTGCCATTTACCGAGAAAAACTGTATTATTGCATTTAAAAGCAAAAGCTATCGGAAAACTTGAAAAACCGGGAAACCAAAAAGCCCTCCACTCCTCAAACAGCAATATCTTCAGTGCTTCATGAAATTGACGACGCGTCGTATCCCTCCTTTTTTAAGCTAAAATCACTATGAAATAATCGAGCAATTTTATTTAGAAAACATAAACAAATCGGACGAAGCGGCTGATTAATTAGAAAGCGAAACTTTTTTCTAAGTTTGCAAAAACATTTAGAATACTGGAAAAACATTAGAGAGCATTCTGAGAGATTTTAGGACACATAGTGCAGTACGATTTCCTCAGTGAAAGCATTACAACCCTGTGAATGAGATACAGAGCCTTATTGAATTCCTGTAGTGTGAGTTCATCTGTGTTTTATACCTTCGCTTAGTTTAATAAAATATAAATTACACATAAGCCAATCAGTTTCAGTGCTGCTGATTCTATGACAGCAGCATACCTCCGCATTAGTGGGTTATTGCAAGCATCTGTGTTCAAAGATAGCAATAAGCATCGTAGTCTAAACGCTGAAAATCATCCAGTGCGCAGCTTGAACGACTTTGCAGATGGCATTATTGCTAAAACAAACGTATCTCCCTACTTTGCGGTTTCTCAACGTTTTTTAAATATATTCTTCTAACCGCTGAGAAAGTGTACTTTTTTCAATGTGATAGAGGTAACTTTCCATAAGAGGTATGTACTTAGTGAGCAGCTTATATGGAGAGATATGGTAGAAGCTGACATCGTTTCGCAACCTTCAAAAGAAGGGTACTTTCGAGAAAAAACAACAAAAGCGCCACAGCTTTGGCATCAAGATACTCATATTTAAGCGCGGAGCATATATTCTAGGATGTATCTCTGCTGTTTGCAGCTTCTTCAGTTCGAACTATAATGAGAGTGGAAAATGCAGACGGGACACTTTGCAGTT
Organism: Ascaris suum; assembly: GCA_013433145.1. Classification (NCBI taxonomy): domain Eukaryota; kingdom Metazoa; phylum Nematoda; class Chromadorea; order Rhabditida; family Ascarididae; genus Ascaris; species Ascaris suum. The sequence goes on along the minus strand of CM024187.1, from coordinate 12,938,267 downwards.
CTTGTTACTAGCGTGTAGAAAATAAAATATCCAGCCGACCTTCTTATATTTAGAGCATGTGCATTGAACGGCTTCTATGAAACCGCAACGAAACCTAATACAGCACTAAGCGAGTACTTCCAGTTTATTCTCTCATATTTCTGATTGAAGCGTTGAAATTGTTCTTCATTAGTGGTTTCTCAAGATTTTTTAAATATATTCTTCTAAACGCTCAGAAAGTGTACTTTTTTCAATGACTGTGAGATGCTGATTCCGAAAATAAATCTATTCTTTTCTAACATGCCAGTTTCCTGAAATTTTCATGATAATGAGAAAATTCTAAAGTTTATTCAGAATAAAGTTTAACATTTTTCATGGATTATTAGAGTTTTCGGAAAGTGGAGACCTAACAAACATTTTCATCAGAGGTCCGATGGAGTATTCCGCCGCCTGGAAAAATTTTCGCTGACGTGGATCTTTGACTGTAGTGCTCTCGATTTCCGCTTTTCAGTGAGTCAGTGGAAGCTGTGCATTCATAAAGTCGTCGGAGTTGAAGTGCAAAATTTGCGGTGGGCTTCTTACGCTAAATATGGATTTCGGAACTGCACAATTATAGCATTTCTAGTTTCACAAAATCTTCGATAGAATGTTGTGAAAAAGTATTCTTCAACCCAGAAAGTTTCTGGATTGTTCAGTTCTATTGAAATTTGGATGTCCACGGTTTCCACTGCTAATCCAACGCTATGTTTGCATATTTGAAAGTATTTCCTTGTTGGCAGTTTTATTTGAAATATTGGAAATTCGCCTCAGATAGAATGCTGAAAGTTACTTCAGGAAACAGGAATTTTATCCTGAATATAGAAAATTTCAGCGGACATCTGCCAAATATTATTAGGACATCAACTTTTCAAAACAGCTCCAAAACATTAAAGACGCCTCATGAAAAAAAAAACGGTCACAAGCCATCTTATATTGTGTGAAAGTTAAATTGAATCATTTGAATCTTTTCGTGAAAATTTTTTGAAAACAGGATATGGCGGGAAAAATAACTCGGCATCTATTATTGGCGACTTCAGTTTCCCTACAAAAGCTGTACTTTTGTTCTTGATGGAATCACTGACTTATCCAAAAATTCAAAAATGCACCCATTCGAGGAGAATTTTCTGAGTCTGGAAAAGACGTTTACATAAATCAAGTACTTAGAGGAATCTCCACAAAACACCCACTAGGTGCATAATCTCAGCAAAATTGTGGTCCAGTTTTTTTTCTTGCAATGGAGTTCGATAAGTTTCCTATTTTCCACATGAAAGCTCAAAAAAATTCGAGCATTCTTCAAGAAATGCACTGCATTTACAGGCTCAAAACTATATATGATAAAACATTGTTCATTTTTGATGAAAAGCTACCTGTTATTCAGTAGTGCTGAACCTAAGTAATAGAATTTCTATTAATCATTTGCTTTTTCTCTATCATTAACCAAATTCACTCATGTGGAACATAAAGAAATGAAAAGTTCACTCGATGTGAGGGAATTGAGCACAATTCAGATATGCACAGCTGAATATACCTATTAGTAAGCACTGCAAGTGAGTATGTTAATCGAAATCGATTGCGTCACGAGTAAAATTCATTAACACTGCATCTCAAAAATACCCCAGATAATTATCTCCTCATTGTTTTTTGGTTTATTACCTCCAAACTTCCTCAAGTCGCTTTTGATCACTACTTTTTCGTCGTACGATACGCACATTCAGCTTTCTTTCTTTTTTGTGTCATAGCAACTTGCCTATCTGTTGCGAGTGTACTGATTTAAAAATCTGCACTTGAGGACAAATATTATGACTTCCTCTATTTTTAGCATAATTGAATTCATGTATCCGCCCTCTCAAACTTTGATGCAATTAGTGATAGGAAAAGGCAGCGCTACACTGAAAAATTGAAAATTCCTTAACTTGTGCGATTGCTCAACAGAATTTGAATCGCTTCACTTAAAAACACTGTTCGACGTTCTGTAGTGAATAAAACAGATAAAACAGGGAAACGATTCTCATAGTTTACCTCTGTGACGCTCGCCTCAGCGGTGGCGATACGAACGATTGCACACGTGGATCGAGTTTCGACGATGAAATCATACTCGTAAATATCATGTATCTGGGCAACAGGAATCTGTGATAGCACAATTGCTGTATACGTGATGGCAAGTGCCACAGTTGTGTTACTTGTATTGCGTAATGTCATACTTTCGACCGGAAAACATACAGCTAGAAAACGATCGGCGGCCATCAGTGTTAACGTCCATACCGAGAAATAGGCTGCTGAATGCTGCAATTTTATCGTTCACATTTTGGTTTTAGCTGCCTAACGAAGATAGGTGAAAGTACAAAACTGCCACTTGTTAGCAGAAAATTTTCATGAACAGAGTTTACAAGTTAGATGCGCATTTTTTAGTTTGTACTAAGCTTTCGATTTATTAGCACAAAGAATGCTGAAAGTGGTCGCAATGTTAAAAAGCAAAATTCTGTTAAAACCTGATCATCTGATGTGAGGGACATAGCTACTACTCTTTTATGCTGACCAATGTGAGTTATGAAATAGCGCAGCCGTTGAAGAAGGTACGCGCACCAATTCTAATATTTTTAAGACAGAGATGTCACGACGGGTGCTCTTCGTTTATGCACACGATCGCTGTTCTCATAATCACTTACTGTGGAATTCAGGTCTATCCTGAAATCAGAGTTTCTCGATTTCTCATGAAGACTGCGCTTGCCACGGTAATTCGGAAGTGACTAATTTTTCAACTAATACTGTTCAAGTACAGGATTTTGGAATTTTTTAATATGTATTTTATGAAGTAATGAGCATTAGATTTTGGGTAGTAATTAATGTTTTCTATTCCTTTTGATCAGTTGGACAGCTAAAATGCTATTGTGGTATTCCACTGTTGAAACTCGAATAAAGTAAATGAAAGTTTCCCAATTAGTAAATCTATCTGAGATAAATTTGAGCTGTTCGAATCCACGGCATATCCGAATTGCCGCGTTTAAATTCCTTCTTCACCGAAAGATATCGTTAACCAAAATGTTCTTTATTTTTAAAAAACAATTACGGTCCACACACCGTCAGAAAGTAATGAAGGAGAAGTCAAATATACCGACAAGGCCTACTTTTTCACGGTACTGGATTCAGAGCCTGTCTGCATCGATATCGCAAAATAAATCGAAATGCGGCTTAAGTCGTTATTATCAATTAATCTAGGAAGGTAGGCTAGAAGTAGCAACAGCATAGAGGAACTGAGGTAGTTCTGTTGTGAAAGGATTTGACATTAAAGATATACTACAATTTCTTGTATAGATTTTATTCTATGGCAAATAAACGCTCTAGTAACATCGTTGGAGTTGATGAATTTTGGAATTAACAGTCATTACTAAGCCCCCAATCTTTGAAATAATTAGCCAAACATAAACAGAAGTATTTGTGTCCTTGAACTGAAACCTCTCCCTAACAGGTCCCTCACCTTTTTTCATCCCTTCCTCCCGCAGCTCCCTGTTCTCCTAATCCTCTGCATAGACATATTCTCTCAACGTCTGTTCGAACTAGCTGATTTTAGTGCGCTTTAAGGAAGAGTTTATTATTACAAATACAGCACACTGAACATGATATGCACTGATTCGAAGAAATGTTATTGTTCCACTGTTGTGGACAGATCTTCGGAATGTTAAGTGCTTCGTCTTTCCTTCATTAACCTCAAGTTCAACTCACGCTGAACTAGGGAATTGTACAAGTCCATCTGAGAGTAGGGCCCCAATCAATACAAGTCCCCCTCTCTTCGGAGTGGCACCCGACGTTTTTATTTAGAGTTGTTGACCCATCGGTTACTTTTCAGATTTATTAGGGGAGAAACCTGTAATGCTGACCTGCAAGTAATTAATCATGCTACACATCCAACGCGGGAATATCCATACAGGTAAGGCGTAGTCGATCGCTGTGAAAGGCACGCATAACGTAAGGAACATCAAATCGGAGCATGCTAATCCTGTAAGATATTACCGTTTAAACAATTGCGAAATTCGACAGCCGAACTATTGGAGGCGTTTGTGATGAAATGATTACGAAATTAGGCGAATGAGCGTCTTGCTGGACTCGGTGCGTCGAATTTAATGCGGTGGTGGAAGGTGGGCTTTTTCTATTCCATGAGATGTCGATTTGTGGATGATGGAGTTTCGGCACCTTGCGAAATAAAGTTCACTGCGGAAAGGGGAAGGAGAGAGGGAGAGGTAACAGTCATAAAAGAGTTAGGTTCTCGGTGCGGGAGTGGGAATATAGCACGCTCCACTTAGAGTATGTTTTAAGTTTGATTAATGTGTAAATTTTCAGTTGGGTTTTGAATCACCGTAGAATACCTCCATAAGGATTTGGGGCCAAAATATTTGCTGGATTAGTTAACTCAGTCTTCGATTGCTTATTGCCTTTTGTCAAGGGCGAAGTGCCTGTGCATATTGCAGTGATCTTTATATGAAATGAACCAACATTATGAAAAATCGATGCCAACTAGTTTAAGTGAGAAATGATATATGAGAAGAGTAAAACAAAAGCTGTTACCTGTCCTCGGCATGTTAGCCACTATCCTTTCATTTTCTACTGTTCCTAAGGTTTTGATAGTGCTTCATTGAGAGGGATTCTTAAGAGCGACGGTGATAGGTCAAAATAAACACCGTCCTCTCAAAAACTTGGAGAGGTTTAGCAGCGAGGTATGAAGCAAAATTAGACAAAATGTTCGGCATCGTTAGTTCAATGCTAGTGGGAGTGGTGTTGACTGCATCAAAATTTTTGCGCTACATTGCCCAGTTTTTTTTTCACTCGGTTATGTCAGAAATTCCTCTCGAAGTCCTCTTAAATGTCTTCGTTTTTGACCGATGCGAATCACTTTTTCGATCAATCGTATAAGCAGTGAACGGATGAAGGTGAATGCACGTCATTGCGTAAACGGGAGGAACAAATTGAATCAGTGATGCTCAACCACTACAGCGCAAAGTTTCGTCCCAATGAGTTGTGTGAAGCGTCACACATCCCATTCAGTCCTCTCTCTAGGCATTCATTCTCTACATCGTCCTATCAAGATGTTTTATCGTTTGCACTAGGAACTAGCTTTCGTCTCTCCTACGAATATAATAAGAATCGCTGAATATGAGCATTTGCTTTCCGGAGGTCACCTTGAAAATGCATCCCTCATCCAAGTCGTGGATCCTGCAAAATTACTTTCTTCCTTCCTCCACTGAAGCCTCCTCGATTGCATGTATTGCATATGTCACTTACAGCATCAGCAGCTCAATATCCTTCGTACTCAGCCTTCTATATAAAGAAAGATGGTAAGGTTGCTAATGAAAATTGTCCACGTTCACCTGCTTGTATTTCTGCACCACAGTTTTCACCAAGCGGACATAAAATGATCGTTAATTACCACTCAACGCTTCCTGAGAACGCAGATGGTGCCTAGAACGAGTTTCTTTACTGCTGATTACTTTGGAACTCAACTCATAATTCCACCATTTTCCTCCCTTTCCCCCTTTCTCTCTCCCCCTCCTTCTGTTTCTGACTCTCCCTTCCACTTTCTTCCGCTTTTCTTTAGAACCACCATCTCAAATGATGATGACATGTGTAAGATAGACCAAGAGGCTATTGATCAGGCGGAATAACTCAAGAGCATACAGGCAAAGTAATTCAAAGAAGGTCAAGGGCATACAGGCAGACCAAAGGACTGCCCAGCGTGTGTGTGAGGCCAGCCTGAGGCAGAATCGAGAGGATATAGAACAAATTGATGTGCTCATGTATTCTTTCCAGCTGTTAGATTGTTCGTAAGATGGACTGGGCGTAGGTGTGGCAGTGGGAGCTCTTGAGAGAACGACGGCAGCGCGGAGTTCGTAGAGTGCGACCACAGGATTGTGCCGACGATCGAAGCCATTCTTGTGAACAAATTCCTACTGGCGTGCCACCTATTTTTATATGTGATAAACTATTCGCCCTTATACCTGTGTGGTCTCGCAGTTTATTCGGCTGCAGGTCCTTAAGGAGACCTGGACTACTAAACGAGCCAAAGGGAGCTGGAGCTGACCTTTACACATGAACTGGTTGCTTTATCCCAGTTTTCCACTCGGGTCTGGTCCTGACTTATGCATTTAACAAAACGAACCCCCTCTAATGGCTAACAAAATATGCTGCCTTTGTAATTTTAATCAAGAAGGGCTGAGCGGCTACATAAATTTTCGAATACAACACCTCTGTGAGCGCATTCATCAAGCGGGGATTTTTGATAGAAGAAAAGCTGACAAGTACCATCTGAAAATGGAATGGTCGAAACTTCATTTATAAAAACAATGGCGCCCTCAACTTTTGCAAATATTTCCCTCAACTCTCGCTGTCTCATTCACAACGTCGACTCAATTTGAAGCAGACAAACTCCAAAACAAAGTACTATCGATTCCACAGAGAAACCTCAATGACAGAAAAATAGATTTAAGTCAGACCAGAATTTGCTCCAATAACTCTTTAGACAATGCATTATTCACCTTTTTTGGAGGGCTGGAAGAAACTCTCAGACAAACATACAGACAGAAACTTATAGGTACGACAGTCAGCGCCACGTATTTATAACTGCGAATTTCTAAACTTATTCGCTTCGAAATTTCCCCTAGTAATGACTTTAAGGAAATCAAATCTATTAGCACGCCGTATTCTGTACTATGCTTAAGGATTTCGATCGCTGTGAATGGAACCTCGTTGGAGAAAATTAACTTAACCGCATCGAACAGTATTTCCGCAGGAAAACCTGGTTTTTGATGTAATTGCTCCAATGAAAGTCAGTGGATAAAGGAGATCAGAAGAATCTCCGTTCGTCTGCTGATGTTCCTTCCACTCAGCAGTGTGAAAGGACATAGGTTAATTGCTTACTGAAACGATAAGCCCGACGCATATCGCATGAGTGAGTGTCAGTGAAAGTAATAGTCTTCTAAGCGCACATTTCGGAACGTCCTTTCGATGAAGGATGGAAAGCAGTGTAACGGAAGCTGACAGAAGTGCGGTGTCCACAAAGTAAAAGAGTATTAACACATTTTATTTGACAGGAACGTCCTAATAAACAGCGCTAGAGAGACAACAACGCAATTCGTTGATAGCGACGTTCCGCTTCAGAATGTGAGTCCTATAGACTACTACCGAATGCGAAACAATGAAAAAATTTGATGCCTACCATAATGAACAACCATAACTGAGCTGTTCAATCCTTACAATTTGAAGCATTGAGTAATGAGCATCGATAAATGAGAGTCATACCAATGATTAGTGTGTTGGTACTGTTGCGCATTTGTCGATGGAGTGCAACAACTACGACGAGCAAATTGCCAATAAGGCCAACAGCGATCACAGCAGCGAAGATCGTAGGTATGACGATGCCGATCTGAGCCTCGAATCGTTTCGTCTCATTGTAAAACTGCATAACTCGCTCACGGTATTCATCCGAAATATTGTCCAACAGACCCATTCCACTTCTCTTGTATATTCTGCTTCTGCTAAAGATCGATTCAACATGTCCGGTATACTCTACAACATCAGAGTGGTTCGTCGATTTCTACAATTTCGAGCGTATGCAGATCTCTCAAAATGCACCGAGGTTTGGTGCCTAGGAAAATTCATGCCCACTATGATGCACATATGTACGCATATATGTACATATGCTTATAGTGTGATTGCCGCTGCATGATTACTACGATCGCTTGAAAAGCTGCTCGGAAATGCCATAAATGAAAACTAAGTGATAATTTTATCTTCAAAAACAGCAGTGGGACTGAATCTTTAAGTGCTCAATACCGCTAATCAGCACTGCATCAGAAAGCCTACAGAGATGGATGAATCCGAGAGGGCGGCCGCATCAAGAAGCGGTATTTCGTATAATTGCATTTCAGAGATGATTTTGAAGCGCATGAAAGCGGAGTGCGGTTGTGGATCAGAATATAGCAGTAGTTGCGCTGAGCATTTAAATTTGTTGTCCTTTCTGTTCAATTCGCAACTTTTTCGGACAAGATTTTTTCTTCCAGGCGACCAAAGCCGCTATTCTATGTTATATGTAGCAACATAAAAAGTGGAGACTAATAATGCGCTGAATTATTGAGCAATTCATTTACATAAGTAGGAGAACTCTCGCATGAGATTACTGGTGTAAATCATTGGATGCAAATCAGTTAGGCCGGTGCCAGTGAAACCCAATACCGTTGGTCAGCTTTAGCAACTGATTCACCTGTAATTGAAGTGACATTGGTGATGCTGTTCATCCGAAGAAGAGCAATGAAAAAAAAAGTTGTATGAGATGACTTGTTTGCGTTGATAAAACCTTTGCTACTGGAATAAGTATGCCCCCTCCCCTTTCAGCACTGATGAGCAAATTCCGAACTTCGTTATGCCACCTTCCATGGCCACGTACCTAAAAACCAGGTTTACTTGATTCACTAGTTATTACTGCAAATCAATCCTTTCAACTGTACAAGTCTGAATTTTGGGCACGTTTTTTCTCCTGGGGTTAAATAAAGAAAATCGCTATCAAATGCGCGATTACTCACCATATTAGTTAGATCGGGCTCATGAAAGATTTTAGAATTCCTAGGTTCTACTGTATTCATAAAATATGAGATAGCTCGTTCACAAATTTTTAGAGTTCTACTGCGATGTGCTTGGCTAATCTGTAGACAAAAAGGAATAGTAGTTTTTTCACTAAGAAAGTTCTATTATAACTGAGTTATTAGTGCTTGCCTTTGATCATCCATCATCAGAAACAAGGGAACGAAGTATATACGCTTTTAAAATCATAGCCATTAGATGAGCCAATATGGCAACAAGTGGTAAAAATAAATTAAGACGTACGTATGCATGGCTTACGATAGGAAACGTGTTGTCCATTGTATAGAATAAGTAGAATGCACAGATATATAAGTAGAATAGGTAATAGGTAAGAATAGGTAGAATGCACAGGTCAATAAAAGCTCTAATCTTTTATTCACTTATGCGTCAATAGTTGCTAATTGAGCTGTAAACTAGAAATCAATGAAGGTACTTTTCGCGTTGTCTCTATGGAAGCCCCCAATCACGAATAGTATAAGAAAGCGCTCGCATGTCACACATTCAGGTGAAGTACGTAATATAAGTTTTTTTTTTTAGCAATTCAACAGAGCAATACATTAGTTGAAGCGATATTTTGAGTGTATAATAAGACCTCATGACCGACGTTTGGAGGTTAAGCTTGGCGTAACAAATTGAATTTATCTTTCAAAATCTCAATTTGAAATGCACCTCGATTCTGTTGAATGTTGAGTAGTTCAATGCCGCAATTGAATATAGACTAATGGCATTTCAGGGGAAAAATCGTCATTCAATTGTCGCGAGAAATGCATTTTGTTGATTTAGAAAAAAGGCAAATAAGTTGCCATACAAAAGAGTCGTTCTTGGAATAGGCGCACTTTTTTCACGCATAACGGAAGGAAAATTGTATGACAGATGATTAGCAGGATATCGGTTCATTCTACAATTATTCTTATAAGATCGCTAATTACCAACGAATAATGCATCATTGGGAATAATGTGTTTATGTTTGAACTAATTCAATCATAATCTGCAAAGATTCTTCAAGGTCCCTTTTTTTGCAGAATATTTGTCTTTCTCAGTTTAACATATTTCAAAATATTTGAGAAATACGGTTCGACCGACTGTGAAATGCCTGCATATTATTAGATTTATTTAAGTGCCTGAGGTTTGTTTCGAATTTGATCGATTAACTAAGAACTTAACGCTGTGGTCGACTTTCATATCTCCTAAAACTGAATGGTTCTCAAGCTGAAAATACTGAAAGGACAAATCAACGAACAGAAATATACAAAAGGCACATTGGAACGCACAGACACATGTGCAAAATCACATACAAATGAAACAAATGCAGTGGAGAACAAGAGCGACGTATCCTCGACGGCTGATAAGATGTCCTTGAGAGGGTACTGGAAAAACGCTAGCAAAACTGGTCAAGAAAGTATAATCCTAAACGCCATTTCACTAAATTTCTCGCAGCTTTCGCACTGCTAATTTAAAAAATTTGTTAACATCCTGTGCAACGTGGCACGATTCTTGTATTTTCCTCTCGCAGATTGATTCATCCGACCGATCGTGCATGATCCGAAATTACACCACTGAGTCGGCATTTTGGTAAGTCTAGGTGGGCACGTAGTCACTAAAAGAAAATAATGAGATGATTATAGCGGTCATGTTTTATAAAGTGCTGGATTATCTAAGATCTAGAAGTCACGCGAACTGCGTTTATCGCATTGGAAATATTAGCTCTCAACAGGTTCTTACGCAGGTAGCAGTGCGACTATTGCCGCATACGAAAGTGTGCCAATGACGTTTGAAGCATATATGCAACATAAAGGTGAATGTATGCAATGCAAAAACAAAGTTCGCACTCATATCAACTTCGATGCTTTAAAGAAGCAACGACATGAGGCGGAAATATTTTCATGGATAATTGTGAAAGCAAATACATCGTTTCCACGTGAACTAACGAAGAGTCATCATCAGTGGGCAATTAAGTAGGGAAGCAGCGATATTCATCGCTGGCGAGTTTGAATAATGTGCGAAGAGACAAGAGGAGAAAGGGATGCGATATGTTAAACTCGACGGCTACGAGTGCTGAAGACATTCGCGAAATGTGCTGATGGGATTCCGAATGAATCCAAACGCAGTAAAAACGAAATCGTGTTAGTGCGATCTTTGACGGCAACGCACTTCTAATTGTGCAGCGGCAAAGTAAATCACAGTGCGACTCAAAATCCGGATTGCACTTCACGAAATCACTTTCTTATAAGTGAAAGCAATTTTATCCCTCCTTGAAACCACCACATTTCCTCTGCAACAGTGAAAGCCCTTCTGCTGGTTTCGAACGTCGGGGTACCGTAACTGCGCCACTGGATTTTAATTTGTGCTATTAGTATTACAAGTTTGAACAGTTTTTTCGAATGCAGTAACGGACATACGGAAACGTCTACTAAAAGATATGCATCCACTTGTAATCTTATGATCTAAGAGCAAGTTTCTTGGAAACACGACTTACGAGTTCTGTTGAACAATTTCCTTTTTTTTATTTCGTGTGTCCAACAGTTCCCTTTTTTCGAACTATCCTTGTTTTAAATGAAAAGAACACCACTAGCTGACCCGAGATGAGGACCTATTTTAGTGGCAAACCACACTGCGATATCTTTAGAGGCAATCGCTCAACTTCAACTTGCCGCAAGTTTAAAGCAAATGGAATTTGCCTGCTTAGCTTCTTGGGCCACCCATACTTGACAGCCGCTTGATTGTACGTCCAAGTGATACTAACTGCAAGCTCTATACTGATGCATGAACATATCGCAACATATGTACGCAGAGCTGATTAGTGTTCAAAGGTGTTCCTTTTAAATAAAATATAAACGAAACATGAAATCCTTGAAATATCTGATAGACTTCACCAATGTATCTTCGGAGCACTCCCAACTCTAGCTAGAGCCCTTGAGGTCAGTGTTATGACTCATTTCTGTTTTCTGCTTTTTTTGCACTCATCAACTGATGATATTCTTTTGTGGATAACATGTAATTATTTTATGCACAGAATTTTAACAAATGTGAGCCACATTCGTATCAATTCTATTCATCGCGGGCACAAAAATCATCCAACCTAGACGAATATTTGACACAGCAAACAGTCAACGTATCCAGATTTAATGGTCATTCATGAAATTTTTCAACTGGCATGCCAAAAGATGCCCAAAAGATGCTCACTACTTGTGAATGCTGCAGTTTAAGCCGTGACAGCCGCTGTATAAGAACAGAAAATGGAGCAGGAAATTGCTGAACAGAAAATTCAACAATTCAAGACAGTTTTGCGAAAGCAATGCCATATATTGCATACAGCAACGGACGATATCTTACAAGGCAAACTAGTTTTTCATAAGAATTTCCAAGAGGTTATAAGCAGCAGATAATAACATTAATTCTGCTGACTTAAGCTTCCAAGTTTTAATTGCAATTTATCAAAGCTAGTGAGACGCGCTTTCAAAAAAGTCCTATCTAATCCAATCGAAAGATCGTCACAGTTTCTTCCACAGATATATCTCAAACTTGTTTTTCAATCTGGGGTTAAATTGAATCCCTGCGCTCAAAACTGATGATCTAGCAGACAACGGGTTTCTTTGAGAGCCAGTAAGAAGTTGGCGAGAAGAAAATGCATTGTGCCTGATAAATGCACAACAATAATACCACGTCAGCGAACAGTAATAGCAAACGAAGCTGAGGGAAAAATATGTTTTTTGTGTGCATAATAGAAATTCGCTAGAGGACTTTTGGCTGGAAAATTTTTGCAAGACATAAATGAAGTTAAGGAACACAGGAGAAGAGTGGCGTTACCGCTATGCAGAATATCTCTGAACAAATGTCGAGACGGCCCATAGATGGCGTATTGATGCCTGAGGCGGTATTTGGAAGAAATTGGAGCCGACACAAGAATCAAGTGAAGTGCATGGAGCATACTCACTAATTGATCATCCTTCTCACTCTCATACACAAACCTCGACTTTCGTAAGCGACTGTTAATAGACGTCATGCAAAACTCCGCGATAATATATGAATCGATGGGAAATGAATTAATCAGGAATTTCCAGCGAACGAATACAAAGCGTTTGAGTGGATCCACACTAAAATGACGTCACGAAAGTAAGACTATGAAAAAATTACGGGGATTTATCCCATACTTAGTTCAACTTGGCAGATTTATTCTTTAATAGCCCTCAGGAAAACATTACTTGAGCTAACTGTTTAGCAATATAGTTTACTTTACTTTACTTTGCTTTACTGCGCTATAAACGATGCTAGGATCTTCCGTTTTAATGAAGGATAACTAGTTCTCTCCATCGCTTCGAATGTCTTTTCTCTCGTCGCCAAAGCGAGCCCTTTTGCCACGTCGTTTCCTTGCCACTACTTCCTCCTCCTGCCCTACCACTCCAACCAATGACTGAAAACATATGCATGTCTTGATTGCTTCAACGCTCAGAACACTTCTCACACCAAGATGCGCGAAAATATACGCAAAGTTTGGAGCATGCAATTAAAGTTTGCATCTCGCCTCCCGAGAGGGAGTGATGAGCAGGAATATCCACCACGTTACCTTCCACAGGGAAGTGTGAGGCTAAGAACATACACATCTTACAGCTATCCACCCAATTTTATCAACCCTGTCGTCCACCTTTAGCATTTCCTCACAAATCTGAGATAGTAGTTGGTGATTTTTGGTGAACCTTAGAGTTATTCCTGTTTGCAGTCATCGTTATCTGCAAAAAAAAAGCCCGTTTTGAAAAAGAACAGCCTGTTAATTATCGTTTTCACTCTCTCTGTGTGAAGTCTCTGACTGCTCGGATATGAAAGACGGTTGTGAAAAATGATCCTAAGACGGTACGACAACAGTTCGTTCGTTATGACGCCAATTTTCCTTGTTTTCTTTTTTGCGCTAGTTTCTCCTCCGCCGACATTATTTTCTCCCTTGACTTCAATGTGCCTTTTGAGGATTATAGTTTTCGGATTTTTTTCCTTCATCTGTCTTTCTAAATTGAATCTCGTTCTATATCTACATCTTATAATTTCTGAATTTTTTCTGTACATCTGCAACTGTCGAAATGCTCCGCTTGAAACAGACTGTGCCGATAATCTACTGATAATCATGTTTTCGATTCATCTATGAGATCCCACGTACTTTCTCATCATGGACTAGTAGTCGAATTAAACAACCTGATCCTTCTCCAACTACACTTACCCGTGACTTTACCCTCAAGAGCTTCCTCTCATTATGCTTTTCTATAACCTCTATTAACCTCAAATTCTCCCCTTCTGCTACGGGTCCTCCAGTACCACATTTGCTACAGTCACTATGGCCTACTCAAGTTCAGAGGAAGAGACGCAAGACAGTTCGTGGGATCTGGCCCAAAGAGACGAAGAAGCGTGAAATTTGTTTGAAACGACACACTAATTCTAAGACTGAAATATGCGAGCGAAAGGTTAAGCACGGCCTCTGCAATTTCTGAATAACTACGACGATGAAGCAGCTAACTGCAATAACTTTTGACGCAACTGTAGGTAAACGTCAAATCTCAGAAGTATGCAATACCCCCTTTCAAAAACATTTCCTTTACTTCTGAAAGGATGTGCATTATAAATTTCGGATCTAGTACCGAGCTTTGATTTAATCGCGTTAAAAACGGAATTAAACTGAGATAAACGGAGATGAACAAAGTAACTGAGTGAATAGAGGACTGTACTTAAGGCACTCTAGGATTTGGCATATAGTACAAAATTTCTGAAAAACAAAAATTTATTCACCGTAATTCGAAACTGGGAATGGATGGGAAATGAGTGCTGTTAAGTTCTGGAATTGCCTGCATAAGTTCAAGACGAGGTTCACTTGCGACTATGAAAATAACAAACGACTACATAACGAGAAATGGGCAATGTCAAACCATCACCAATCGATGTTACTTAGAGCTACCGGAAAAACATAACACACATTCAAAAATGGAACAGGTATCATGAGAAAAATGCCTATGGAAACAGTTCTCAATCGTTCGACAATCCTATAGTTCTCCAAGTTTAGCATAAATTCATCGTATTATATTATTTCCCTCAGATATGGCTAAGAAAACATAACTGATGCTTTTGTCCATGCCTTACGAAACGCTAGAAATAAGCAAACCTTGAAATAAAAAGGCAAATATATAAAACGAAAGAAATTAGTCTACCCTTTCTCCTGAGAACAAATAATGATGTATTTTCTCACAAGGATGCACATCTTCAAAGCGATTAAAGAAGTGAACAAATAGAAAAACAGTAGTTCTGGATGATGAAGAAAGACGAAAATAAAAACACTTGCTTCCTCTTCTCTCCCTCCCTCCCACGAAATAATATTCAATATGATGAAAAAAGTGTGACTGCTTCCACCCTCCTCCCCTCCCCCCACCTCTGCCACCTCTCAAAGGTTTTTGCCACTACACACATTGTTTCAACCAAATCGTTTTCAAGAGTAAGCCTCGGTTTTTGACAGCGTTGCTTTCCAAGAACGTGAAAAAAAAAAATGCTCGCCTCTGAAACTCGAAACTCGATTTCCTAAACGCTTCAAGCGAACGCAACTGACATGTTGATATATAAATGAAGAAATTAACAAAAAATGCCTTGGAGGCAAGCATTCAACAACAGCGCAACTACTGTGGGATGGTTGCATTTGAGGCACTTTCTAGAAATGATACAAGGCTTTTGAGGGAATTTAAAATCAATGATTAAGGGAACAGTGAGAACGCACTTCTTGCTATAACCCCTTCCTGCCCTGAAAAAAATTGAACGCAAAACAACGAGTCGAATGCCGTATAAAAAACAGCATATTACGTAACACTCCCCTCAAACTATAAATCCAACAGTAGCTCATAGCCGAAAAGTGATGTGCTGAAATACTATTCAAGGGAGTAAAGGAACTTCGTATTAAACAAAAAAAGAAAGCTGGACCGCAGTCCTTCCATCCTTAACATGCACATCGACTTACAGCAGTTCAGTCTCCTTCTTATCGTGGATCCCTCAATCTTCACAGAACGATCGACTTCTTTGTTCAGGCGTTTACAAACTCTGAACCAATCGACCTATTTTAGTTGTTTAAAAGTTGACCTACTACTGATGTTGTAGTATGATAACTCTGAAGTATAGAACGGCTGCTCGCTTCAACTCTGAACAGAATTATGAAGTCATTGGATAGATTCTTCCGAATAAAGCACTCATCTTCTCCTACCACCCCCCTCCCTCCCTCCCCTGTAAAGCAATACTCTTTTGAGTACAAGCAAAAGAGACGATGAGCACAACATTCTATCAAAACACCCCTCTCTGTCGAAACTGTGCGTGAAACTAAGCTGGAAAAAATTAAACTCTCTATAACTGTACAAGTGAGAGATGAAATTCTAGAACATGTCACACAAAAATACAAAACGTTTTGTGTAGGCATTTTTTATGCCTATACAAAACTGAGCCAATTACCCAAGCCTCGCGTCTAATCAAAAATATCACAAATATATACATATATAAAGCATACCCATTCATTAAAAAATGACAAAGATATCACACCCGTCGAAAAAATTCCATCGCAAAGCGGAGTTCGCTTCCATCTGATTCTAGGCATTCAATTTTCTTGCGTCCAAACTCGTGTACGCATGATTGCGCCTTTTATGAATGCAAAGGAAAGAGTGCTTTAAAATGAAGCAACACTTTGAAATTGTTGAAATAATGACGAAGAAACAGTAATAATCACAGATTGCCGCCTTCCTATATTCCTTGAAAGTTATCCTCTGGCGGAAAATCCGAATCGGAGTGTATTTCATTTGCAATGAGAAGCTGTTCGAAGTCTTCCATTTCAGCCGAGTCGGCACGATTCATTCTCCGATAAAAGCTGCAATTAATCTTTTCAGAACCCTCAACTGAAGTGTTAGAAACGGCAGAAATTTGCAAACTTCACGTAAGGTTAAAAAATAGGATTTTAAAAAATGAAATTTTTTGGCCATTTTACTCCGACTATCAAGGTGGTTAGAATTATCCAGCACAGTCTAAGGATCCAAATAAGCTGCTAAACAGAAGGCGTTTTCTTAATTCACTGTGAACCGCTCAACTTCAATCAGTAAATATGTGGGAAGTGCTGTAGCTGAAACTGAAGAAGGCAAACTGAAAATAAGCAACTAAAATACGAACGATTCCACGATACATTTACTACCTTTTATTTTATGGAATGTGTTGGATTTATCGCGAAAGCATCAACATTATGGATTATCTAAGAGAAGCTAATCGGCTTCGGCTCGACAAGGCCGTTGCTTTTGTGAATACAGTTGAAACCATTGAAGAAGAAACTGCTTTGACGAATCTTGTACTTTATATTCATTTGCACTCTTTCACTGCGTATCGCTAGGCTTTATTATTAATTTCGAGTCATCTCGAAATTTTTTAAACTACTGCGTTTCTGTTTGTTCAAAGTGAACTGAAATGCCTCTTGGTAAAAGAATCTCGTTTTCAATTTAAGTGCTGTGAAAAGTGCAGCAAAAGAATGCAAATCCTCTTCTTAGTTAAATTCTAAATGAATTAATCCTTTGCAATTAGGAACAAAAACGATTTTTTGTGAATTTTACTGAATCAAAATAAAATTTAAAAATTGAGAAAATAAACCAATACAGATCCTTCGTAAATTTAATTTAACTGAAGCAAAACTTCTTTAAAAAAAAAGGATTCGAGACCCTTTTTTTCCCTTGTTTAGACTTTTCTTCTTGAACTGCTGAAACAAAAGGCCTACCCAACATCAGCAAGAAAGTAGCGCTTATTGACGCCAGTCGGCCAAAATAAATGAACGAGGCACGCAATGGCAAGAAAATTCGCTATAGTTGTTATAGCTGAAAGTTAAATATATAATATCAATGACATCCACGATACTGTACTGTCAAGCCAAAACGAAGACCTATTTATAAAGATTCACAATCAGGAATGAGCTGGATAAACCACTGATTATGATTATGCTATTCCCTAGGTCACTTCGTCGTTACATGGTATTCCACTGCAAGTTGGGTGAGAAGGGTGACTGGGCGTCTGTTATGTGTGCTTAAAGTCTTAAAAAAAAAGAAAAAACCTTTGTCGGGATCTTGAACACGACTTTTTAAAGAAAATTTGACG
Source organism: Ascaris suum (assembly GCA_013433145.1). Taxonomy (NCBI): domain Eukaryota; kingdom Metazoa; phylum Nematoda; class Chromadorea; order Rhabditida; family Ascarididae; genus Ascaris; species Ascaris suum. The sequence continues at coordinate 12,920,492 of CM024187.1, read as the reverse complement.
AATGAAAGCTTCTTCAAAAGTTTTCGGCTTTGCGTTATTCTATTTGATTCGATTCCTTCTGATCTTTTTCTTGACTCGTGGAAGAGTAAGCCGTTCAATCCCTTTGTCTCGGCGCCAAGTTCTTAGGAAATCCTTCCTTATGCATTCGACCTGATGCAATGATATGATTCAAATGGGAAATAGGACAAAATTAAATATAATTAATTACCAGAGGAAAGAAAAGATTCTGTTATGAAAAACGTGAGATCAAAAAATCAAATACAAGACCTTTTCTCAAGTAAGAAAAGTACAAAATCACACGAATTAGTTGAAAATGTTACTTTGCCTACCAAATCACGACAACTGTCTATGCTCGACACAAATCACCTTCGCAACCTTTCATGCAATGGGAGAATATGGCGAAAGAAATTCGAATTAATTCACCATCCTCCAAATGCAGCAAAATGCTTCGGAGAGACTTTTTTCAATTACCCTATACACTTTCAACTCGATGAAAAGATTAAAGAAGTAAGTGACTCATACCAATTGACATCAAGGATTAATATTGTGCCTTCTCCCACCTCTTCTCCAAACAATAATATTAGGTGAAAATTTTACCATAACAATTAAAAACGAGAAAAATACCCTGTCGCATTTCACAGTTAACCGCAGCTGTAAACTTCCTCTCCCCTAAAAAAATGTGCAAACATTAGTTGCATATCAGAAACAATACGAATTAATGTTGCACCAAACCACTATCATCCTTTCTAGCTTCCCCATCTCCGATAATAAAGCTTCACCATCTTAGGGTCCCACTATGGCTGAATTCATTCATCGAAACATTACAGACTGAACGTAAACAAAAGTGAAACAAATAAACACCAACCTAATATAATTTTGAACCGCCATAGAACTGAAATGAAAGATACAATGACGCCGAGCACTGACGGATACACAAACCAAACAAGATAACCAGCGCCAATGTGTGCCAAGAATTCCGCCTTATCATCGTCTTGTTCCCTAAACATAATTCCTAGACAATTCAATTGGACTGTCACTCCTTTTTTTCTCACAATAATCGAATCTAAAAACATTCCGAAAAATTCCCCTTAAAATATAAGTCTTCCGGAAATTGTAGCCCAAATCTTTTTAGGTGAAACAAATTCACGAACAAGTAGGCATAAATCCATCGCAAATGTTTTTATGCGCCTTCATGCCGACAGGAACTCAAAATTTGCAACTTAGTTGCTCTTTCCCAAAATGCGAGGCAATTGAATTCGTTCAGCTTCCCTCTTTTTGCATTCAACTCTTTAAAAAACAGTAGTACCTGGAATGAACCCGCTGTGTGCTAGGAAAAACTATTGCACTTTCACCGAGAGCCAACCTACTGGAAGTGTGAAATATTCTTTTTACAATCGAAAGTCGCTTCAACGTTTTTCCACCCCATTCACAAGTCAGCGCTAGATGCTGTTTGCACCAAACAGTGAAGATCACCGACCAACGGCATAATCCATGCTCCCTTTTATATGCTAAAGGTTAGCGTGATTGATGGTAGCCGAACGCTGTATCAGATAAGCGAAAATCTCATCTAGTCCGTAACTGAGCAGCTTTGCTAGGCCGATTCGTTGTTTACCAGTCATACACTCCGTCTTTCCCTCAAACTGTTCGGAAAATAGTCTAAAAATCCAAAAAAAAAACGATCAAAACGATTCACTTGTCAATAGAGGTGCGCATTTCAGTAAGAAACCATAAGGCCTCTATCATTCTGATCACCAACATTCCATAGCCAGGCCAGGATTTGAAAACATCAATATCGTGCAGGATATCATCGATGAAAAACTGAAACAAAAGTAATCAAATAAAGAGAAATGACACACACATTTAAGCACGACTTTGATTAATTTCTTCAAGAAAACATGGCTTAAGAAGCACGGGGAAAAGTGCTTATCATGCTTGGATGACTAAGGTGTGACGAGTTTCGTCATCTGATGAGGCATATTTTGAAGCGAAGATAAAAGTATGTGCAAATATAGTTATAACCACGGTGAGCTATCAGCTAAGCGCGAATAAGTGCAAAACGATTTGGCAACAAGTGTGAGGCGATTATGGAATTGAAGCTCCGCTCACATTTCACCTCTTATTTAGTGGTACGAACATGTTTGCAGGTGTAGATAACACAAGAGAGATATGCGTGAGTTCTGTAAAACTTTGTTAACAATACGAAACTAAAACAACTGTGTAACGATGTTTGAGTTCCAAAAAAATTTGCAATGTTGGTTCCACCCACCGTTAAAGTTTACATTACATAAAAACTGCCTCCTATCAAAAAAAATGGGAGATAAAAGCTGTGAAATGAGCAATAAATAATGCAAAACTTGTCAGTGCAAAATTTCGCTTGGACGAATCATACAGGATGAGTAATAAAACGACGCTCCAGGACATTTTTCTATCATGCATTTATAGATTCCGATATATCCTCTTTTCATTAGCGCTGAATGTGCACATGAAGGATTAAAGATCGCAATTGAAAAAACAATTTTTGTTTTTCAATCTTTGTTGCGCTTTTTTTTTAAATTTCACATAACTCGAATTACTTCACTAATGCAAAATTTTTTGAAGTGAACTGGTATATTATGCAGACGAAAACATCGTCATACTGAAATTATAGACAACGCACAATTTCACGCGGAAAGAGTTCCATTTTAAGTCTGGAAAGCGCCACAAAATATCTGTAGGCCGATTGAACAAAATTATCGGCTCAAGAATACAGTGGATTTTATCACAAGACTAACTCCATTCAGGACATGGTGAAATCTAGTTAAGGAAATACGCGCTGATTCGACGGTGGATAGTAGAATTCTCATTCCTCATGCCCTCTAACATCACATAAAAATTCAGTTGTGCACAAAATTGGTTGCACTTAATTTGCTCAAACGTCGAGTTAGCAAATGTACTTGCGCATTTTTTCGCCCGAGTACCACTGCAGCAGATTATATGCCATTCTAGAACATTGAAATTGTGGCATGACGAAGAAGAAAAAACTTACAAAATTAACAAATAAGAGAGCGAAATGTGTGGTGGTTAGGATCGCCCATATTAAAACGGTGACATGATTCGACGACGAACTGCTAACATCGTTAAATGACCAGCCTCGACTTAAAAGAATCAGCAAAAGACATAAAACGCAGACCGACCATGAGCGGCACATCTCTCCACAAAGTCGAGCAATTATCACTCCCTAAAACAAGATCCATCAAACACTGCAGCGCTAGCTCTGAGCAAGGAATTCTTTTAGCATATGTTTCTCAATTTAGCAATAAGTAATGTTTAGCAAACTTCGCTCCTCGCTGTCCGCACCTCTCTCACTTTCCAACGTTGTTCTTTTCCGGTCTCAGTGTCCCTACCTTCAGCTGCACAAATTCTTTCGACTTGCAGGAATAAAATGTAAACAACTAGAAACTCAAGCGTTAATCTTCGTGTTCCCCTTCCCCCTTCCATCACCACATTCTGCGCATTTACTAACTCAATACAACACGTAGGTCAAGTGCGCGGGCAAGCGCTCAAAACTTCCGCACTTTTGATGACTGGCCTCTTTCCAATTTACCGAGTAAGACATTTCCCGAGCTACAGACTGACGAAATTCAGATCCTACAATTAACGGATGAATTGCTTCTAGTTCAGAATTCAGACAAAACATGATACCATATAAGAAAGAGCAGGACAACTCATCCGCATTATAATGTTTGCAAATGAAGCACTTACAAGAATCGAAGGTGTCCTAGCAACTGTAATGTGCTTTCCTGATGATGAAAAATTCATAAAAGAAAAAAATGAGAGGAATAGTAAAGAACATAAACTCCTTACACGCCCATCATAGGCGAATACGACAACATTAATGGACTGTAATACGAGACCCGCGGTTTTTGTGACAATTATGCACGTCAACAGCTTCTGGCGGGGCAACATTCGTGGCTGTTGAATGAGAAAGAGAGCACGCCACTGACATAAACACAGTGTCACATAAAGCAATAAAAATATCAAATACATTTCTGCTGAATCCTAAAAAAACTTGGTTGTGTATGTAAAACTGTTGAAAAAAAGAAAGAAAAGAAAGTTAGGGAAAAAACAAACTGAAGACAAAACAGGCATACAATGTCCACTGGAAAATTGGCGAAGAACTCGTTTCTTGTCGGGAATTTTTGGTGAATTCAAATACATCATTTCTGATAAATTCTTTTTCGTGTTTGGTAAGAAAGCCGAGTGTCTCTATAAATTCCCAAAATTTGCGGTTATCTGCCTTCAAAACCGCAGCGTGCGAAAAAGAGGATAACACAAATCAAAACAATAAATTGGATTCAACATCATGTCAAAACAAAACCAGCAATTTTCGAATGACAGAGAGTGCAGAAAGTAACTGTTAGCTCCAAAGCAATGGAGAACGACTGTAAGAGAGCCTATATGAGAACAAATAGCTCATTTTAAAAAAAATGGCGTATTTCATACAACACGGTCTTCACTAGTAATAATCTAGTGTAGAAATTATGAAGGGAAAAGAAACTGATGGCGAAAATGTGAGCACAAAACATGAACTAGTAAAGACATTAGAAAATGAAACGCCTACCTGCTCATCAAAACTGAATTGGTGAGTAAATGGATTCAAATATTGCAATAGAGGGCTACCATTAGTCAGCCAGATATCATAGTTGACTGATATATCGCCCGCCGATGGAATCCAACTGCAGTTCGCATCTAAATTGCAGCCCACCAATAGCACATACCAATATTCAGGAGTATAAGGTTCTTCAATTCGTAAAGTCATTTGATAACCCTTAATTACCTGCAAAAAAATGTCAATACGTTTAAACTCAAAAGATTCATAAGGAACGGAGATTAAGCTAGTAAAGATTTACCGGGTGCACTGATATGCTGCCAGCTCCCTTAGTTGTAAAGAGGTGACATAGACCATCCACGATTCACAGAGATATCCGACAAAAGCTAAGCAAAGGTAACAAAAACAGGAAAAAAACAGATGAGCAAAGCGAGTGCAAGTTTCAATTAGACCGTTATAAGCTGCTGGATGGTACAAGGAACTACACATGCCCAAAAAGTCGCGCTCTGAACGGTGGCGCGTAGGACAACTACGCTGCTCTTCAAGCTAAAAAGTTTTCAACTCGTTTCATCGCCGAGATTTCCGCCTCTCGTCACTGGCTTATCTATCAGGGTTTCAGTTCGTTCCGCGCTTGCTCCAACTGAAAAATATTTTTCGTCTAAATTAGCACGCACTGTCGTTAGTAATCCCAGAGCTCACCCTCTAGTTAACTTTCAAAAATTGTAGCTTTTTACCTTACATTATCTCGCACAGTTTTCAGCACGTCTCGTGAAGGAATCATCATGCTGGGCAGCTGAGAATGCCAAAATCATCATGCTGGGCAGCTGAGAATGCCAATGTTCTTTTTAACCAAGGCATATTTCATGCCAAATTCTTTTACGTTTGAAAGCATATCTAGATGTCATAGAAAACTCTCTCTTTCTCTAGAAGAAATACTATCGAAAAGCCTCTAATATTTTTAGAAAAAAGCGCATTAATTTCTCAAAGTGTTTCTTTTGTTTGATGTTCGACAGAATCACGAGTTCGCTGAAAATGACGTCACCAGAAATGCTTTAAAATGCGCATTTCTTTTAGTGCAATGCTTTGTTCGTTAATTATGATCTACTGAATCTTCCAGTCGAGTATCTTCTTAGTGCACAGATCTTAAGAAATATTCACGCAACAATTCAACGCAAAAAAAAAAAACAAACTGTCTATTTCAACTTTGCCTCAATGCATCAAGTGTGGTTGAAGAAAAATTACTTCTCCCCTTTAAACAACCCCACCAACCAAACGAACACGTTTCGAAAGCAAGTACAACCCACCTGTCACTTAAAAAATGCACATTTTTCACACATTCACAAATAAGTAAAGCGTGATTTTTACTGAATGTGACCATCGGTCCAGAAAACGCTGAGGATCGACCGATCTAGTCATCGAAAAAAACAATTTCGAGTTTCACCTTAAGTCTTGAACGTGAAAAACCGATTTTTTACGGCTCAGCTGCCAATCAAAACCACTTATTTCGTTACGCTCATCATAGGGAGGGACATTTTTATGCTCCAATTACATGGAGAAGATAATTATCCAGATATTACTTATTCCTCTGTCCCCTAAACCCAGATAAAAAGGGAATGATGGGGAAGGGAGATGGGCAAGAACTGATTCAATGGTCAACTGAATCTGACGCAACGCAGCGATTTAAATGTCTGTTACACACACGTATTTCCCGATAACGATCATGAGCTTCAAGTATGGCGGCCAAATGTTTGTTGTCGTTTCTTTCTTCTTTTTTTTTCAGTGCCTCATTCCTTCCACGTATAAGTCGCATGGAACTGTAAAAATCTTACTTTGGCGGGGTCGGTTTCATCTTCACATAGAGAACCCTTTGGGCATGGCACCCATCGCATGATATCCCCTTTCCCTTCTGGCATGCATTTCGTTTCGAAAGCCAATCGACTGACATTCTGGAAAAATACTCTTTGCTAGCTAATGGAAGTTACATCAACTGCGTTCACTTCTACACGTTGTGCACAAAAACATCAAAGCGATTTGTAATCCTCATGTGACTTCAACTGCGGCAATGATTCCGTAAGATCGCAAAAGGAATTTCAAAATTATCTAATATTTTTGCTCAGCTAGCTACGGACCAAAAGTGGGTTACATCTGAACTCTAAACATTCACTCAATGCAGATAATTCATCGAAAACATTCGCAAATTACTATGTGCGCGAACTCTAGAGAGAAATAATTAAAAGTGCACTCACTTGTAGCATCGACTCACATGTTTGCCCATAGACTGAGTCTAAGAAAAACGAGGATAAAAGTGTTTGAGGGACAATAAATAACACCGCTCGACCTAAAATAACGTCATATGAATGAATCAATATAAAACTTTTGCAACCAATCTAAAAATCATCCCCCCCCCCCTCTCTCCTCCCTTTTTGCAAAAAATAATAAAGCAATGAAAAGGCTAAAGACATCCGGAAGTAATACCATGTTTTAAAATATCGTCAAGTGAAAGAAAAGATTTTCAGGTACTACTTGATTGCTGTGACTGAATCGTCGAAATGACCAAAATCAGGCCACTGTCATGCGTCACCTGTGGATATCATTGGACGCAGATGCCAAGTACAACGTTTTAACTTTTCCAGAAATTTAATCCCATCGGCGAGGAGAAAAACTGCGCTTCCAAACAGAGTTTTGTAAACAGTCTTTGGTGCGTTCAATATTAACAGCACTGAGGCCGCCATAAAACGTCGACACCTTTTGCTTGAACGGCGTCTGTCCGATGACTCTGAAAGGGTCGATATGCCGGCCCCGCCGACGTGGTTGAAAATTCAAAAATTTTTTGAAGCGCGAAATTTGCATTCCCATGTAACAGCGGCGATGTGAGCACGTTCGGAATGGTTCCGTTTTGTTCACCTTAATGATCTAGTTACCCCAAGCACAATAACGACGATTCGCGTGCCTCGATAATGAATTACAAAGTTATTACCGATCTCTGAAAGAATGAAAAAAGCAAGAGATGCAATGAGAAATTGTCAACCAGTTTCAGCTTCCTAATGAATGACGTTCACACTTTGATGCAAACCTCGTGATACCGTTTTACTGCGAAAGTAACATTCGCAACAATTAAAGACGGTTAAAATTTGGAGTATTACTTCTAAAAAATAGTAACAGTGGAAACTGCAATATACACACAAGGAACTTTCAGAGAAACTGGATTCTATGAACGTCGAAATGAGCATAAATTTGGAGCGACGAACAACCCTATGAGGACACTTCATCAATCAATTCCCTCAGTGAAATCGACTAATCCTCTAACGAGCAAGAGTAAGACGAGCGGGAAAGAAAGAAACATTGAGAGAAGTAGCTCACTTTCATAAACGTGTTCCGATGAAACATTGCCATAAATAAAGCCGCGACTATGTTTATTTTTCGTCTCGAGTGGATCGGTTTGTTGAAAGCCGAATTTCGCGAGCACCGATATGCGGCCATTTTTTGTGCTCCACGAGCCCGTTACTCGCATCCCATTCACCAGCCTAGTCGATATCACAGCGAACATATGAACATACATCAAACACCACATTTCTTTAACACCCGCCCTCAACATTCCATCACGCTTTTGTCCACCACATCTTTTGCGAATCGTTCTTCCTTATTTCTGCTGAATGAAGTTGAATTGGACTACCGCCAAGAACGAATACAGCATTCGATTACTCGTTTCAAGGGTGGCAATCGATTCTTGCAGCCAAACGACTACAGAAAACAAATATCAGCTGGCGAAGAAGTATTACACGCTGTCAAATTTTGCTAAATGCTGAAATGGACGGTGTGTACTTATGTATGCCAATGTAATAATTTATAGGGGCGTGCTGCATGGACATCTATCTACCCTGAATGTCTGAACTTGTCTGTGCGTGTCCGTGTATGCCGGGAACTGCTCATGCTATAGTTGGGGCTCAATCTGGTGGATGTAACTCACTAAATTATTTGTGTGGTAATTCAACTTAGTGCGTTATAGTCGAAAGCAGATGTAATTATTTAAAGACACGAAGTGATCTCCATGTATTTTATGCAGATCGAACCGCAGAAAAGTTTCTGCAGAATATCAGATTATTCGATTAGTTAATAATATGATGGCATTGTTTTTGCACGGTTCCGTTTTCTGAATGTTTTTGAAATGGGTTGCTGAAATTAGCGCCATCCAAAAGTTCATGTCTTGCTAGCCTCTCTGACATGGTTTTTCACGTGTTCTTTAAGTGATCATTTGGGAAGCGTTAACTGATATACGTACGACTCATTTGCTTTAATCTCGTTGCAGCCTCGCTATCTTTTTGTTTATATTAAAAAATGTGAAACGGAGCACATATTTAAAGGTCTAGGTTAAGTCCGGTCCGGTTCCGTTCCCATTTCCGGCTATTTGCGGGTGCAGTTCAACCCACTCTTCTCATGTAGGTGCTGTTATACTATTTCGTTTTTTTTTTTTCGAAGCACATCGAGGAAGCATTGCCAGCAGTAAGTAGACCACACAACGAAATAGTTTATAATTACCAACGAAGTGCTTCATTACATATTCGATTGTCGATATTGTTTTATTATGTTTCCTTTTCATCGAGGTTTTTCATTAAACTCGATCACATACTATGTATATGGTCTGATTTGCGTATGTAACCCTACTTGCTTTCAGGATTGTAATGCGACTTTGGGCACGGCAGTGGCTTTCGTCTCAAGTGCATAGCGCTTCCTCGATGGTACTTTCACTAACATCTGCTTATATCCGTTTCCTCAACATTTTCGTCAAACGTGGTCTTGGCAGAGTGGGTTATCTGCTTTAACCGGGCATTCTGGGCCGATATTCAGATCGCCTAGTGGATTATATTTGCAGTAGTTAAGTTTGTTAGCAACACCCATTTACGGGGTTTGCTTTTCGTTCAGAATTATAAAGGATAGATTTATAAGTCTGCACCTTTTTCAATATGATACGTTAAAAGTTAAGCAGAGGCGGCGAGTGGAAGAGAAAAGAAATCTAGACAATACAGCTCTACCCCTTTCCATTACATTTTACATATCTAGTTCGAGTTCCTACCGCGCCATACTATAGAGATTAGCCAGGTTAACTGCTGGCATTGCTCCTTTCTAATCTTTCGACTTTTTTTTTGTTCAAGTAGACTGTAAAATATTCTATGCTATTCCGAGACTGAGACTGATGAACCAATAAGCAACAAGGATTCAACATTTGTACCTCATGTTTTCGAGTTGGAAGGAACGCAATTTGCGACATTCCATTGCTATATATTGCGTTTGCAAGTAGTCTGTGTTCACTTCACTTGAAGCTAGACAAGGCAGTATTAGATGAACACGAAATTAATACGGTTTTGCGTTTTGCTATACTCGATAATTTGAGCCAGGTAAGGTTTCTAAATGAAGGAAGGGAGACATTGCAGTGGTCGCTCAAGGAAACGAGAATTGGAGAGAAATTTTCGAAAAAAAGGCAAATTTCTGTGACGAATATCTTACAAGTTTTTTTAATCATTCTGGTTGGAGAAGCGGCTGCGAAATCTCCCTTCTTGTCTCCCTTTCCTCCTTTCCTTCTCTCCCTCCCCATCCTCTCATTGCTTTACTTTCAGTCTCCATTTTTGGAAGAAAAGAGGTATTCTTACCGCGCTCGCATTTTCAGGCTCTATGTTATCTCGCTTATGGTCTTCTGGTGCTGGTAATCGGCTCCGAATATCTGATCGTTTTACCCTATGAGAGTCACGTGCGACCCTCTTTTCTTGTGCCCGTCTATTTCTTCACGGGAATATATCTCATTATTAACATATTTTATCACTATCGAAAGGCATGCAGTGTCGATCCGGGGCAGCCTGACCCGGTACGATTTACGTCTCCAGCTGCCTTTATTTTAGAGGTATTTAGCGCACTAGCACACTTATGGTTTCTAGCTGAAGTAGGGTCCATGTGCTTCGATATCTTTAGACGGGAACAGAGAGGAGGTAGGGAAGGTTGATAGGAAAATTTGAAGTTGAGAAGTTTTGATAACAGAAGTTAAGTTGTCCGCAGTTCTTCGGTATACAGAAAACACGGCCCTGAACGAACCCTTCGGAGCTTGAAGCGTTTTTTCTCAGTCGAGCCATGAAAGAAGGGTTTCTAAAAATTCGAATGTCTCCGAAAACACTTTGGGACTTCTGAAACCTGGGACCTTGACTTTGAGATCCGTAAAATTTGGAGTCTCAATCAGCTGTTGCAAATTCTTCAAGACGGCATACCAAACCCAAAATTTTCCATCAAAGGATCCCCAACTTCGTGGGCACCAGATGCCAGTATTCACCTAGTAGCAATAAAAAAGTGGTCGATTATCCGCCGATCTTCGTAGGATCAATCTCAATCAAGTCTTTTGTCGTGATGTTTATAAAGAAGGTAGCATTAGAAAACAAAAACAAAACAGGCAAACGATATCGTAGAATATCATGGCCACAATAACAGTGAATTATTTGTTGCTACAATCATGATGTGGAAAACACGGAAGGTCGCCGCCTTTGAAGTAGGAATGTGGGATTTCTGGCGTAGCTGGATTATAACTTAACTGTAATTCATTTTTGTGTCGTTCACACCGTAACGACTAGTACCGTAGCCTCTTAAGTCTTAGTGGTTGTTTTTGTTCAGTTTATTTTATCGTTTACTGTTTAGAGGAAGTGCCGGCTAATTTAAAACAGCAAGAATTAACATCCACCGAAGTCGTCTTCTAAATGAACACACTCCAATGCGTAACTGAAGATAGTTCTAAATTCTGGTTTTCATCGCTTTTTGCGACTTTCGATGTGCTTGTGAATTTTTATTCAGTAGAATGGGAAATCAGACTCTCCGAGTTGAGCTTAAATCAAGCAGATATTTTCGTTCATATGTGGTATTCAAATCAGTTAGCTTTATTTCAATAATGCTGAATTTAGTTGTTATAATTTTCATCGATAGGAGCAGCTTTTGCCTAAATCTGTAGCCAAACTTCTTCAAACGTTTCATAAAGGTAACAAATTTTAAGCGCATTTTTTTAGGGAAAAATTCAAAGCCGATTGATTTGCAACGTTCGAAGAAGTTAGCAAATGTAGTTACACTTGATTTTTTAAAGTCTCCACCAATGGGTAATCGTTCAAATTTTTGTGAAAACTCACCAAATTCTTTTTTTTTTCCTCGCTGAACGAAGGTCTTATGACGATTTTATTCCCTGACTTTGAACGGTTTTTCTCTCATGTTAATTTAGCTCATATTTCTTTCCCGTCTTCCTTGTGCCCGAAGCTCATGTTTATAGTGCACACCATCCATTTATACCGTCTGCACAATTTCCGCCTCTCATCCACACAAATTCGTGCCCTCAAACAGTTTTTTTTTTGTTTTAGAACAGAAAAGAGCCAAAATGTCTGATAATTCCCTCAAATTTACAATGCTTTGGGAATTTCAAAAAGCGGGCTTTGTGCAGAGTGAGGCCTTGCCACAGTGCCGTCGTTGCGAAAACCACAAGCCAAAACGCGCACACCACTGTACAATTTGCGACCGGTGTGTGCTTCACATGGACCATCATTGCATATGGATCAACCAGTGTGTTGGCCTCAACAATCACCGATATTTCCTTCAATTCGTCGTCTTTGTTTGGCTCAGTCAGTGCCTTATTCTATTCAGTAACTATAATGCCTTTCGGGAACATTTGGCCACAATCCACGTAAGTTCGCCTTTGTTTACTTCGCATTAACTTTGCAGTGGGAGTCACAATTCTTAACGACAGTACCCCGTAGTTCGAATTCCCCTACTATACGGCCTTAATTTTTCCCCTTCTCTTACCCTTCAACCGAAACCTACTTATATTTATAGTGCTGTCTAATTTTATGAATTATCCTACCAGGTTGCAGACATAAATTAAGTAATAGTGCACTTAACAGTGTTAAACAGAAGATGAGGGAAGCGTTATTTATCTCAAACTGAAAATAAAGCATTTTTCAGTCACCTGGTTTGTACTCTGACCAACTCGACGAGCAATCCACCCGCGAATTTCCGATGCAGCTACAGTTATGCTCATTGTCATGTTGTAAAAAATGATAACAACAGTTATTATTATTGTGACTAGTTTCTACTGATTAATTAACAGTTTTGTATAGATTCATGATTGAGTTATAGAAGTTGAGGCTGTTGTGGATCATCGATGCTTGTTTCCCTTTCTTTACAGCATTCTCTCGTTTCTCACCTCCACTGCTTTTCAAAAAACAATCGACAACTCCGTAAGGGTATGGACTAAACAATCGGTATATGAGGGAATACCAATGCAGCGTACTCATAACAGAATAGTGCACTTGTTGTCTGCGGTAATGGTGCTGTTGAGAGCTGTTGATTGCCTGCGCCGATTCAAAAATCGAAACACCGCATTGCTAGTGAATGGAACATTCGGCCAATGAGGCGGTAATGAAAAGCAGATATATCTTGGTAACAAATTTTGAGGGAGGACCTATTTTGGTGCACTTTCAGCTACCGCAATCCGCGCCATTTTGCGTTGAGCAAGTAGAATTGGCACCGTGGAGGGAGTGGATGTGTAACAACATGGCTGAATTCATTAGCAGTTTCGTGTGCTTCGACTATGGATTGGCAATCCTGCTCGTTCTCGTCCTAGGAGGTCTTGGAGGTTTCGACGCCTATCTTATTTCAATTGGTGAAACGTTGATCGATTTCATGGTATTTTTCTTTGGTTACTGAAAAGCAAAATCTGTAATTTCACGTGTTTGTTCATAGCGTTGAACTCGATCGCGAGATAGTCATTATTGTTGTTGGTGTCATTGGGGAGTCAAGTGCGAGAGCATAGTGAGATTTCTTTCTCAGAAAAATAGCCCCGAAAAACGCTGTGTAATTTTTGCAGACTATCAAACAACTATTACTTTTTTTTCGAGCACTGAAATGTTTTTATCCGCATACGATGTTTATTTGGTCGTTGTTTAGAATCTTCATATGCTTCAGTTATCAATTCATCGGAACGACAAAATTATCACTTCAGTGATAAAGAAACATAATAAGATAAGTGGAATGTTTCAGCAAGATGCAGATGAACGACGTTCACAACGAAATTGGCGATCAAGTTATGACCTTGGCTTTAAAAAGAACTGGCTGCGTTTTTTGGGTCTTAAAAATGGGCGCTCTTTCATGCGCTATATTCTGCTGCCATCTTCCCATCCGTCGTTGGTTGATTATTACGGACATCAACTTATAGACCCATCGGAAATTGTGTAACAGACTGTGAAGTAAGCATGTCTTTTTTGTTTTGACAAATATATGTGTATGGACAGCAGTGTAGCTTGCTGAAAAGACCTGAAAGGGAGTTTTATTGCTGTGTTGAAATGGCAGTTAGGCGGGGCTGCTTGTTTGGCTGATACATAGCTGTCAAGAACTTGACTCATATCGGAATATAATCCAGTCAACCAGATGACTAGTTATGTTGGCTCAAAAATCTCATTCATCATTCAAGAATCAAAGTCGTTTGATCTCTTGGAATTCAAAAAGCCATGGATAGAGAGTGTGTTGTAAGAATATTAATGGCTAACTAGTAGGGCAACGACTCAAATGATCCACTGCGATCCAAGAAGTCAGTTCTCTTGCAAATGTCGTTTGTTTTTTGTTTACCCCCAAACTCACAATTACGGCTATTGCTTTATGAAGTTAGCTCGTGGCTGACGTATTTTAAATGCTGTTGATATTTATTTACCTACAAGCATAAAGCAAACTACAAATGTTATACAACGCTAAGTTATGTGTGGTGGTAGACAATTCCACAGAAGATTTATGCATTGTGTCGGCAGTATTCTTGGTTGGCTAATGATTTCTCCCTATTTATCCAGGTCGTTTATTCGCTGAGAAGTGAAGGTGATCTTAGGTGTTTATTAGTCGACATTGCGCAGTTTGTTTTCATATGAACTGGAAAAGTCTATTCATTTTTCATTTCATCATTGCCTTGTATTTCACATGATTTTATGATTGCATAACTTATGTTTGCTTACTGAAGTAAGGTTTACTCTACTGCAAACCTGGGTCAGAGAACCGTTCTAAAATACTTTGGAGCATTTTAGTACTAGTAAGCCTAAACCACTTCTTAAGTGGGACTAATAATACTCTGCGGTGGACGTTACGAGCTGCGACAATTTTTTAAAAACATTTTAGTCGAAATTTGCAGGTCTTATTCCTTCCATCAGTTTGTTTCATGTGATTCACATCGTAGCTGTGACGGCTGGATTGGGCTGTTCCGTTCGTCTGAAACGATTACGTTTGTGCTTCTCGATCCCGGCATCGCTGATCGCACTGGTATGTAAGGCTGGCGTCCTTTACAGTAGGGATCATGGAGGAAAGTGGAGTCTGGAGTCTCCACCCACAGTGGGGATTCCAGCTCCTTCTCCACAACTTGGTCGAAGGAAAGGAGAGAGTGTGGAAAATGCAGCCGGGTTTCCAAAGGAAAACGCAAGCTGCTGAAAAAGGTGATGCGAAAAAAAGGAGAGGAAAAGAAAAAAGAATATTGTCCCTGAAATTGCAAAGAAAAGGTGCAATGTCCTTATGACTAGGGAAAGGAGAGCTCAGAGCCTTTTCAGCTGTTACAAAGAAGGTGCATATGAGGACTCTGGGTACTCTACCGCTATCGCGCAACTTTTTGCTAGAAAATGTTAATAGGTATGGTCTTGTAGGTACCTTTACTGGATTTTTTCTGAGCATTCTCGACAAAGGTAAATGCATTAATGTGTACTTTTTCGAAAGAATTATCAGAGTATTGCATACGCGTGTTGTACTAATGTCTGTCAAGTCTGTTGTGCTTCCGAGAAGATCGGGTGAATAATCACATTATCAGAATGAAAGCAAAGTCAGCGTGTGCCTCACAAATTCATTTTCACACGCTTTCTAGTGTTGAATTGTTGTTCCACTGTTTTTCTCTTTTAGAACTGACAAAACGACTTTTTTTAGTGATTCGATGCATTTTCCTGAAGTTTCTTTGTAAAGTTTTCATAACGATTGTCCATTTGGGTATGACTACCGGTGAATTTTTTTGCGTCTTTTGAAATACTTTAACAACAGTAACTGAATATCTTGCTTGTTGCTGGACTTGTTCGTCGACACCAGTGTTCCGCATTGTTCATTGTTCTCTTTCTCTCCCTTCCTCTCTCTGTCTTTCCATCCCCGTCTCTTTCTCTCTTGCTATTGCTAAGCAAATAAATTGGCCCATTTTATACGATCCTTTTTTATTATGTTTTCTTTGCTGAATCAAATGGAACTAGCTATCGGAACCTACAAAAATTCTATGTTCGCAACCTTGCACTTGTACTTTCCAGAATTTTCCAATATATTTGTCTATTTTCACGAGTGGTGAATACGTTTTTCATTTTCATACCGCTTAGAAACATTTTTGTAGATGTCGGGCGAATCGAAAGTTTTATTTGAGCTCATCGCTATCGTATGGAGAGGAGTATGCGGTAAAGAGCGTAAGTAATGTGTTATTTAAGTTGATATGGAAGTTGCCACAGATGACTTAGCAGTCAGAAGTGTGAAACCGTTGAGGATAGTCGCCTCTATCAAATTGAGGATAATTTCAAAAACGCAGTGATTGCTGATACTAGATGGATCGTTAATGTCAACTCAGTAACGGAGATGGCATCACAGCACTAGGCATCGTCGGGAAACGAGAGAGATTCATCAACAAATCACTACAGCTTGTTCGTCGAGCAAAGATCCAAAGAGTTCTCGAGGGCAGTGCTGTAACGTTGCCTTTATTTTCTCCCACAATGTAAGGACATTTAAAAGCGCTCTGAGGTCAACAACGACGGTGTGTCATCTCGTACCGTAACGACTTAGTGAAACGAATCGTCGGTAATGCATCATAAGCTGTCTTGATCGTCATTCTTGTAATTCTTGTGACAAGTAATATCCGGAAGGCGTCCAGAGTCCTAGCTGGTCCCGAAGTCTTCCTTAGAGAATGCCACCCATCTAACCTTTTTTCGAATTTCCACCCCAGTTCCGACGAGTTTTAAAACCATTTCCGTAAATGGTCTCTCCTTCACTTGTACAATTTCTGACGTCCTTCAAAACATATTTCGTTCTATTTCTATGTTTTCATAGACGTGGTGTATGAATGCCAAATGGCTAGAAAATTTGTCGTTTCAGTTCACTCTTCTCGGATTTGAACATTTGATTACGCGTTTATAGGTCACTGGTTTTCTTAGAGGATTTCCTCTAAAGTCGGATATTTTCTTCAAGCGGACTGAGTCTTCCAGAACTTGTAGTCAGATTTGCTGTTAGTTGTCCCACGCACCACTAAAGCAGCGAAGTCTTGCAATGGAGCTCTCATAGCACCACTAAACGAGTTGTTGCTGTAGTGTTTCACCGATACTTCGGTAGCAGTTTTGCGAGTTCTGGGATTCGTCTTCACCTTTTTGTTCTTTTTTTCAACGACCTATTCGTTTCTTTCACCATACGTGACTTTATGTTGGCTGATCCTAGAGTGTCGTCAGTAACAACAATATCTGCATTGCTTTAATGATAAATAAATTTCAAAGCATCAGAATTGGATCTAAATAATCGCTTATCGACAGCTAGCACTGAATAAAACGGTGAAAGCCATTCAGTTTTCCCTAGTAGCCGATGGCAAGTTGAAATAAACCCAGACGAAGGTATTATGAGACGAGCGTATGCTGGAAAATCACCTCATTTTTATCTCAAGAGTAGTTTTTTTTTCGACCTAATTTCATCGAATGACAACTATCGACTACTCATTCTGCATCTTCCTGCTTCTTCTTCAGTCCTCTTGATCATTACTTGCAATCTGTCCCTGTTGCATTTTTTTTGAGGTATTACATAAACAGCACCGATTTGTCTGTAAAACGCTGAGGACCACCCATAACGTTACTGCTGCGAAATCTTTTAACGGTATCATACGTTCGCAACCAAGCCGCCCTTATGAAAACAGCGTACGTGAGCTTTTGCTACAACCTGTTCGCTATTCCTTTAACGCTTTTGTGAGTAAGCGTGCTAACCAGGAGAAAATCGGAAGTCGAAGCAAAGAAAAATGATGATCAGGGGAACACTTCCATAAAAGACACTGTCAGTAGAAAAGTGACACTGGAATGCCAGAGTTATGAGCCTGTAAGCACATGTAATTGCTGCACTTCATTTATAATCATTGTTCAGCAGTCCCTTTCACCATAACAAGGCATCGTTGAATGGTGAGTGAGAAAAAGAAGTGACGTGAAACGTTAAGGGCAAACAGCATGCGTTAAAGAGGTAGTACCAGCGGCTATTTGACAACACAGTTTGATCATGAACGATTGCAAACGCCAATGAGCGGCTATTCGAAACGATGTGCCCGGCGCCAAGCAGCATAGTTGCATTGCGTTGTTGCTTGGCAGCTTACGCAATGGTCACTTCTCTCTGCTGAATACTTCTGCTCGCATGGCGTTTCGTCTTCAAAGTATTCAAACACACTGGTATGATAGGAGAATTTAGCTGTTGAGTTTCGATGGATGCAGTGAGTGGATAATATTGTGCGTATTGTGGACAGTGAGCACTGCAGAGGGCTAACGGGGGACTACTTTGTGGTCAAAATCACACGTTTTCAGGGATTCGTTTGAATCGTCAGTGTTGATCAAAATCATCAAACTGTCAAGCACTACTTCTGTTCAAAGCTGTGGTTTTTGAACGAATCCCATCCGCTTTATGAGTTATTGAAAAAATAAAGGTAACCCCATCATCCTCCAGCTTGCACCGTCCCCCTAGACCATTCGAAGTGGATTCGTCTGGAAAAATACTCTTATCAGCCCGATTCGTTGCACCGAGAGTTGATTGTAAAACCATTGGAACTACTGAAAATTGTTAGCCATGCTGTCTTCATCACTCGTTTCATATTACCTTCTGTCCAGTCTGACAGAAAATGTCAAGTTTTCCTCTCGTAATTGGAGGTGCATTGGTGATCTCACAAAAAGTGTGCTTCGAAAACGTTCGCTCCGACGTGAATCCGATAATCTTTTCATCAAAAACATCCACATTTCTGTTTTTGGTAAACCCTATAGTGCACCTTGCAAAAAATTTGCACGTGGCCAGAAACAAAGCTTCAGTGGACACACCTTAGCAGGTTAATTAGTTCGTGCCGACATTGACCATTAGAGTTGGTAATAATTTTACTAGAAAATATCCATTATAAAAACAAACATTCTATAGGCACCTTTAAAGTATTTATAATAATTTGTATAGCTAAGAAGCAAGCATCATAATGGTTGTGAAAGACTGAAATAAAACGCGAAGTACATGAACCGTATACGATGACATTCTAAACAGATAAGGATATATATGCGCCACAAAGATGCACTGAAAAACAAAGCGGAAAATCCAAATAGTGTATATCGCTAGATGCTTGCATAGTAGCTCCTTATTTTTGCGTCCTCTTTCTGGAGTGCTCATTCCCTTTTCCGTTGTTGCGTCAGTTCTTTGCGCTATCGCATTGAATATTACAGCCTGTTATTAATTCAGTTGAAAACGCTTGTCAAATGACAACATCACTCTTATAAAGGATCACCTCTACGCATCTCTTGAAAGGAAATGTATGACAATCAAATGAAGTGAACAAGACCATCCTTCCTGAATAATCAATCTTTTTAGAACAAACTATCATTCTAAACACACTTGCTAGTACTTTACAGAGATCGGAGACCTGCTTTTCCTGAGCTTTCGGCGTAATTGAGAACTACTGACATTTCCTATCTTTTTTCTACTGACATTACCAATTCCTATCTCTAAATTTCTCAGAAAAACCAGAAATCTCCATCCAGTCTCGCTCCGGTTTCCTTGAATTCTTCCGAAATCTCACCCTCAGCCAAAAAAAATGGCTGTGCACATGAAACTAGCACTTAAACAAAAGAGACTGCGTGTACGTTGCATCAGTGCACGAATACAACATATACGGCTGCGTTCACAAATGTTATCGCTAAACAAAGAGAAGCACTGCAATCACTCGAGGTATGTTATCCGATAATCAACTAGAATTCCAGCAGTGGCTGTTGCTTTAATGACGCCGATCGCTGGCAAATCGCGTGAGCAATTCCGTCGTGGAATTCCTTTCACCATCTCAACACCTATCGGTCGCCAAACTGAACATTGCCAATTGCTTAACGGTGGAATGCCTTGACTATAGGCGTCACATATAACAAAGAAATGCATTATTGTAACAGAATTGCTTGTTATATACCTAACAAATATACGTAACAGATGTAAATAAATGTGTTGCAACAACACGTTTCTTTGTTACAGTGCCATCATGACTCAAAAAATAGAAAAAGAGTGCACGCGCATTCTTTGAGGGCAGCAAAACGAATGAACATTCAGTGTGAAAATATTATGAATTTCGAAGAGAAGGCTTTCAAGCTGAGAACTTTTGTGCTAGAAGAATGAGATAATTAGAATCGCTCCATACAGATCAATTCTATCTATCCCTTCTTTTCAGCATACGGGATCTCAGTCTACAAGTCGTCTTTTCAGAGCACACCAAGTTTTTTACATCATCCGATGTCCGCTTTTGCTGCCGTCCAAGCTCTACCCGCGTTGTTTTTCAATTCTTGAATCATGACCGTATTGCAACTCAAATGTTTACTGCGGGACTACCACATGTCCAATTTAGACACTGCATCTTCGCCGAACAACTGATTCCTTAGATGATGCGAACTTCTGGAACAGTGAAGATTTCAGCGTATATAATTCCAAAATGAGCTAAAATATTATTTAACAACCGCATAGAATTGCCTTAATGGTTTCAGTGAGGCAAACCTGCGGCTATGTTCACGAAATGGTCGTATTCCCACCATATTTCAGAACGCATTCGAAACGATGCACAGTCCACCTAAACCCTTAGGTTAGTGTTAAAATTTGCAAACTTCTCTTTAGAAATCAAAAAAGCTGAACTATTGCCTCTAAGAATGCATTCTGAAAAATATCAGTCATACAATCGGTCTTATGTCTGTTTGATGCATTCGAACATCTTCGCTTTCGAAAACTTGTTGCTATAATGAACGGAAATCCATCGCTGGAAACTTCATAGCATTAAGACGGAAACAAATTGTGACAATAACAAATTTTCGCCGCTATGGCTAGGAACACCATTTTCAGTGACCAAATGCGAATAGTGTCAAAGCAGAGTTGTTCCTTGTTCTAATAACAAACGCTACTTTCATCTCATTTCACGAATAAGATAAGGCTTCGTGGGAGATTGTGTTCGGAAGTCCCGGCAGGTCTCATCTTTGGGATGTTACGCGAGCATAAGGGAACTCATAAACTGCAAGCATGGTAGAGAGCTAAGAAACGCTCAACCATAAAGAATGATGATAACTAAGCAAAAATCGATGTGAAATGTCAGCTGAATCAATGTTAGCAACGCTGAATCTCAAATCTGTTCTGCTTTCCCGACTGCTTTAAAATATACTCCAGGGAAAATTGCAAATGCGTTTTCAGAAGATCTGAGCCATTTTGAAATTTACTTCTTCCACGAACAAGATTTTCTTCCCTTCCCGACGAATATGAGGTTTATAACAAGCCACCATGTCGGAAGTATCCACATGCACTATTAGGCGTAAGCAGCAGGTCATTGTGAAAGTGGAGAACGGCTTCGGATCTATATCTCGCAGGTGCGTCCCATTTGCTTCGTGGCTGTGAGAGTTCTGAGCTATAGATTTAAGTGGTCTCAAAGGAGACAGTGCAATTGTGATACGTTTTGAACAAATCACAGCAAGTGAAAAATAAATATACTGAATATGTTGCTCTTTGTGCACAAATTTCTACTCCAGTTCCCTGAGCAAATGGAACGCCTGCCACATAGAGGCGTGATGCCAAAATTGCGGTCATCGGTGAAATGGTCGCTCATCCTTGCTCCAGAACTCATCAAGGCTAATTGCTGAGACGTTGTCAAGGATGGCTACCCGAGGTCGTTCGAAGAGTTCGCCACGTCGAATCCGCATTAGTGTCTCCTCACGAGGATTGCTACCCATTGTTGTCTCGCGAGTGCCCAATGGCGGCAGTGCGTTATTACGACTAACCCAAGTCTCCATTGTCTTTTCGGTGGCCAAAGGCGGGCTCCAACTGCTATTTCTGCGTTCGTGCTCATCACACTCGTGGGCAGCTCCCGCAAACTAGCAGTCTGCTCCTTGGCCGGCAACTGTTTCGAGCTTGTTTCGAAGTTCGCCGTTCTTAGAATAGTGCATTGAATTACAGACATTTCTTCAGCAAAAAATCATTGAATTGAATCTACTACTCTCACCATTTCCATCACCACACATAATGACAGACTTTGCAGCCTATGGAAGCAAAGTTAGTTCTCAATTCAGCTGTGTTCTTCATAATAGTACAGAAACGTAATGAAGTAGTTGAACACTCGCTTATAACAACATTCGAGTTTACTTAACCCATATTCGGTTTCTTCGTCTATGTCGATTATTTTGATTCACTTGAAAGACATAATTTTAGCTGTTAGCCATTCACAAAGAAGAATCCTGTTATTTATGTTTCAAAGGACGTTGTTTTTGCTTGCGAGGTGCAACGTAGCCCTCTCCTCCCAAAACTGGCCATCATCTGAACTGAACGTTGCCTACCGTTACATGGTAAAACCTATTTCAAATATGATACAAAAAGTGCAATCAATGTTGCCATTCTTTTATTGTAGAATATATTACGGCTTCACGTTGTTCAACCCTCGTGTACTATATGAAATGGACAAGTACCGGACTATGGCCTGATATTGTGAGAAATATTCTGCTAAAGTTCACATTAAAGGAGGTAGCACTCAATAAGCCAATATCAGGTAAATTCCTTTAACTTGCTCATATAAGCGGCCTCCCCATTGAAACCACCGCAACTCTAATTATGAGGTATAACTGAACCTCCAAACAGCTGAACTTTTGTTTCCATCACTGCTTGTTTCTTGCGGTTATTCTGACAATTTTTCACGTCTTATCATTTGATTAACTCGTATTGCAGTCGGTTAGTGGAGGTACATTTTCAATTGTCATTCATTTATTATAAAGTAATTTTTGCCCTTTTTAGTCATTAAAGAATGAGCATCTCCCACTATGCAGAAGACCAATGCCTTATAAAGACCACATCTGAGGTGTGATGCATACCATTCTGTTCATTAAACTCAAAAATTTCAGGCGTACTATGCCATACTATTTTTAAAGATATCCTTCGATATGTTTCACACACGCCAACGTTACTAAACTAAAAGGTTGTTGCTGATGAGAAGGAAATGCCCTCACATATTTAAGGAATTGATAAAGACAAAAAACGTGCAAACCTAAGTGGACTCTCTGAAGCGTGCCCAATAGTCGGGGCTGTTGTTTGAGCGAGAACGGCATGATCATTCACAGCTGCAGACTGTGTTAGTTGCGCATGTGTTGTTGCGGAAGTTGGAGGAGCGTCAACACCGCTAACTAGTCTTTGATTCGCATCCATACTTCCAACTCTCGAATGAGCTCGTTTCTCCTTGCATTTGTAATAGCACAAGTAGAGAATGAGTAACACAAGTAGCAATAACACAAGAATAAACAACCAAAGAGTAAAATTGAATGGTGCGGCGACTAGTCCTCGCCGAACGCTGTCCGTCGGTGGTGGATACGGTATTGTGCTACCATCTGCAACGACATTACAGTTTTTCCTGTCGATATAGTGGCTGCATGATAGCCCCTATCTTGGAATTGTGCTTACTATAGATTATAACGAACTAGAAAAGAAAACACCTTTGAACTCAATTCTTAATCCCGCCTTTTTTCCCTACTCGTTTTCCTCTCTCATAGGCGGTTTTCGCATGTTGATTTGCGAAATATAATTCCCTCAAGTTTCCTCGACATTATACTGCACGCAGTCATGAACAAAACTCGACACCAGAGGCCAACTTTTCATATCAGTGCGTCAGCAGAGAGCGTCTATATCCATAAATGTGAAACAAAATCACGCTTCTTCTATTTTATTAAGTTTATCTTTTTTTTACGAAATCGATGCTAACAGACGTAACTTCCAGATCTTATAACGTGAGAATTACTTTAAAATGCTTAATACATGATCAAAGCAAGAAAATATTTGTAAGATTTTTTGCTGCGTTCTCGATATTACGTCGGCCCATCAACGTTACACTGCGATTGATAGTGCAAGTCGTACAAGCGAAAAACTGGGTCGTCCATAGCTTGATGGGAATTTCTGCGTTGTGGTTGATTATGGTTCATGAGTGCACTCAATCAGCAACGCTACGACAAACTGCGAAAAGCATTTGAAAAAAGTGGATGTAAGGATGAATGCGGAACGAATGAAAAAAATTGCAATATACGACTTGCGCAGATGTTTATTTCCGCCGCACTATCGCATAGCTCACAAATTCTTTTGCCAAATTCTTTACTTCTGAGATGGCATCCCTAATTTTTGAAGAAATTTGGAAGAGTTGGAAAAAAGTTTATAGGGCTGGAAATTGGGACATTCCTTTGCGCCGCTGCTGTTACATGGCCGTGGTTCCGATAAACGTCAATTAAGTCTGCGTGGAGTGCATTGTCAAATAGTTTTCTAATAAATTACCATCAACAGTTGAGTAGAGTGCGCATCGTTTTGGCTTCCTACTGGTCTACGCTTGAAATTCAAGAGGGTCTAGAAGAATCTCCGAATTGGGAACTATTTTGACGGAATAGGGCAGCCTTTGCACATTACTAAAGCCTGATGCTTGAACATATCACTTCTCTCGGACTCTTGAAGTGGAAAAGAATTGTTTCATAAAACATGATGCTTGAAATCACCTCTGAAGGATTATTGATGGATTGTAGTAATGATCCATCTTTAATATATAGAGATGAAAAGACGACTGATTCTAATCACCTGTTCAATTTTGTATATTTTGAGAGTGAAGAGTGATACCGTGAGATGGCACAGCAATCTCATTTTGGAAGTCAGATGGCATTAGCTCATCGCTTCAATTCATAAGTTTCACTCTTGCCCAAATCTTCCGATTTTTTGCTGTGCCTTTCTGTGCACTTTTTCATATCCGTATCATTTACAAACATAGGTTCAGAGCCTTATTGCACATTAGTTTGTAACGTTTACGTTGTTGTTATGGTGCCCAGCAGAACAGTAGCAACCTGCATAATAGGTAGTGAACAAGGCAGCAAAAGAGTTCGGCGACTGAAATTCTCAATGTTCCACTGCGTTCCCTATATCATGACTGATATCAACCAGCAGCCATATTCGAGCATTCCATGTTTTGTTCGATTGAGTTTAATGTTCACATACCTGTTTTCCTTTTGCAAATATATTCATGCTTATTTCGGCAGTCATCAATCGCATAGGCAGTCCCATCTCTGACATTCCAGTCGAGAAATACACAATCTTGAAGTGGATGCTCTCCACCAAAACTAGGGAAGCTGAAATTGATTCTTCTCAGCCAAATAACTTTAATAAATCGATATGTGACTATTGCAGAGTTGATGCTTTTATTAGAACTTCTTGGAAACTACTCGGAATAGATCACCTTCCCCACTTATTCAACTATCAATGCTTCCTTTAAAAAAAAACCATCTGTATTTGTTCAGCACAACACAGTTCATCAATTAAGATATTTCAAACTATGGGTTGTATTCTGCATATTGCTATCAATTTAAGGAAAAGGATGTGATGAACAATTAGCATCTGATAGGTCACTTGAAGAACGCTGGAGTGGAAGACTGACGAATGGATAACGTGCAAATTGCTAGTGGCATCCTATTTGAGAAAAATAATGGGTTCATTCCATCTACGATGTAGAAATGAAACGAAATCAACGAAACTGCAGGGCACTTGCGATGTAACCAACTAGTTGGCATTTACTGCATCCTATAATAACTTACTCTTCGGGCCAACGCGTTTCACTTGGATCGATCGGTACGAAAACTCCCTCTTCGGCAATATCGGAATAGCCAGTCCATGGAAACGATTTGTTCTTCGAATAAATCCCTTGAAAAAGTTCCAAAGAGCGTGAAAAATAACTATTCCTCACCCTCACTCCGTCACTCAAATAAGCAAACGAATAATCTACTCCAGTTTCATTCGGCTTCGTGCTTTTCTACTCTCAATTCACGACCGGACCGTTGAAACATCTCCATTGGTGAATGTGAAATGAAGAAATATGCAAACTTTACAGTGCAATGTTTACATGCCATTTATTTATTTATCGAGACAGCATTCCCTGCGATGATTGTTATAAATATACACTGTACGTGTTGAGAAATAAAATCTTTCTGTCTTCCCCCCCCCCCCTCCCTCCATCCTAAATTTGGTAGAAATATGTGTCAGCGAACTATTTATCGCAAACATACGTCTTTCTTCAAAAACGGAAACACGACTATATGATTTAAAGCAAGGTGACGTACTATGCTAAAGCACTTTATTAATAAATTCTCTGTTCTCTACGCATCTCCCATCTTCACCAACAGCATCACTAACAACGACAATGACGATCCGTTATCTATGGAGATTCCCATATCTGCTCTCAGTGACTCTAATGCCTTAAAGAAGCTTAGCTTATTAGATGCGGATATGGCTTAATGTGTAACTGAATCCATGTGGGTGCTAATCTAGTAGGCTTGAAGCACGGCAATTGGCAACAACGAACTGGCGAACGCTGTGTACTCGATGGATGACTCGAAAGTGGCCAAGTTGCTGCGTGAAAAGGTACAATCCCTTTGTGCTTCTGACCATGTTGTTCGCTGCATTCTTAGCGAATAACAATACTCTCCTTGACTGCCGCTTACCCATGTTTGTGGACATCCGGGCACTTCTGCAAGGGCATCTTATAACATGCACACCACCTTAACACTAAGAACTTCGCACTGCTCATAAATTCCAACGTCATATGCAACGCCCCCCAAGCTTAGGAACATGCGCATACGACGTCTGCTATATGTTCACACCATGCGATTAGTGAGTACATAAAACCAGTATGATCGGATTTGCCAAGTTTCGGCTTCCACAAAAAACCTGTTATTATAACAAACCTCTTTGATGCTTGTGTTATGTCGCTTGCTCAATAACACGGAAAGCACTTTTCCTTGGAACTAACAAGTACGATGGGTATGATGGCCTAAGTCGTACTTATTAATAAATTAGATCGATTGACAGCATCGAGAATACTCATTCATTTTTGTTGCCCTCATAAACTTTTCTGCATGATCTCATATCAAAAAATGTTATTTTCATCCCAGAATCGTTGAATTTGTTGTTTAATTTTTTGTCCGTTCATTTCTATTCCAAAAAGATTGCTAATCAATCTTGCTGACTCTTGCGTGACTTGAAAGGCAATCAAATGCAAGCCCACCAACGCATCCTCACCATCATGGCGTAACCTCTTTTCAACTAGTTTTTAACAGCAAAAATTCAAACAAGTATAGTAGTGCACTACACGCGGATAAAATATTTCTTATTTGCGGAGTAGGTCAACGAATATAAAACATAATGCTCAAAATCCTTTTTTTCTAACAAGAGCACTTCCTAACATACTAAAAAACAAAGATTCATGATCATAGCTCTTTCAGAGACAGAAGTTTGGAATTTTTGGACTTCTGGATAACGATTCGGAAAAGAAAATGCATTTGATACCGCTGCCAGGTGGTCAGAGGTTGCACAGCTGGTTCGTGGAATGCGGACTCACAGGAGAGGATAAGTTCATGTTTTCAAATGTTGACTTATTGGAGTAAACATATTTTGCAAAAAAAGTGTTGCCGCTAGCGGATTTCGAACCCATGAGCTTCAAAGTCAGTACCAGGAGTGGAGCGAATTTGTGCTATCATTTGTGGGTCTAGCACAGCTGGTGAACGACACCTTGGTATGCCGTTACTTTGTAACCTGTCATGATTTGTCTAAAAGTTATTGTTGGTTCCATTGTCCACCTCCTCAGTCTGTCTGGCCACCCACAGCCGAAATTCATTTCATTCATCTGGTCGAGGGTCGACCGCTGAAGACTTATACTTTTTGCTTTGTGCAATAAACGGAGTTAAAGGTGACTGCGGTGATTTTTGTGACTCGAATTTACGACAAGCCTTGGTAGAAACATTGTGAAGTTCATTCGAACCTTTACAGTCGATCATGAATTGAAATATATCGACAAAAGGACATACGCTGCCCCTTTAATATGTAGTTTACGCGAAAGCAAATCAGATTTCAGATGAGCACAGTAGCGCAGCAAAGAAACAAGTACAAGTTGAACTGGAGTATGAAAGATAGAGGGAGAAGAGAATGAAAAAAATGGAAGAAACGAAACTGGAGCAATCATGCTGGCCAGGAGCCAAGCTTTATCAAATATCAGCTATAGGTTTTCGTGTTGCTTCACACTTTTCTGGATGATGGTTTGAGAAATAGAATCCATTTTTAGGACATCCGGTTTTATAAAGACCTTATTAAGAATGGAAGATTTTCAGATTATTTCATTACGAGAAAATGCAGTTTTTTCGCGGGAAGTTGAACTTTGCTGAAAATGGGATGGACAACGAGTTGAAACAAATGACAGCTGTCGAACAGTTCTTTGCACTTGATTTGGTGAAATTTTATACGTTACGGTTATTGGAGAGAAGTGATGTTTATGTAGGGCAATAATAATAAGCGAATCCCTATCTTCTGTCAGCGCTGAAGAACAGCTTTTTTAGATCCGTTTTCAACGGTAATACATTTTCAGTCATCTTTGCTCTATTGCGTTAGACTTTTTTAGAAGTTTTTATAAAGAGCTTTTCTGTTTACTTGTAAGAAGTGCTCTTCGAGGAGCGAAGAAGGCCCTTTCATAGACTGCTCCATTTGCTGGAAATTGAGCGCTTAAGGAATGCTTCTACAGGATACCACATTTAATGGTTACCTATCTGAGAAAATTCTCCACACATAGGAAAATTCTCAGAAATTTATTGACCCCTAGGAAAAAATAATTCCCAATGCTCCGAATAAGGTCATGAATCTCAAGAAAAAGGAGTTGTTGGTAGATAAGCATTCAATTTGAAGTTTCATGGAAACATATCCTAGGCACTCAATTTTCGGCGAAATCGAATAACCCTTGCGCCCGAAAAGCATCCTTTCATAAGGCACTGAATCAAAGCATTTTCAAATCCTTTACACATAAATTTTGGGAACACCTGATAGGCTCGAGAGAAATATATTATAATTCTGAAAATGAGCTAGTTTAGAAAAATTTTGCATCATTTCTGATGAGGAAAATAAGTTCATATTTGTCGACCAATGCACTATTGCTCGTTTAAAGAAAAGCCGATGACTACGCCGCTTTATCTGTATGAAGGAAAGCCCTCGCTGCGCAAGAAAACGAAAACATTTTTGTGGTGCCATGCGGTGGAGGGTGGCTATTCGACCAATTATCCAGGTGGTAGTGTCCTACATGCGACAAGTCGGGTGTATCTCAGCAATCGATTTTTTGCTTCAATGGGCACATTTGGAAGCAACCCTTCCGAGAACACAAATGCCTGGCACCTAATTGCCGGGAGCCGCCTCTCTTTTATAGCTATGGCAAACAATTTTCGACGCTTATCCAGCGTGTTGAATTGTGCGTCTAAGCGAGTAAAATTCTTACATATCAATCTTACGCACTCATTCACTTCCTGTCAACAACGAATACGACATGAATCGATGACAGCTGAAACACTTCAACGTCAGGCATTGTTTGTCACCTATGAGTTCCGGAAATTACACGGACGTCACATTACTTTGTGTGAATCACTGAGAAAGGAAGAAGTTTGGGCATATGAAGTGGGGTATGCTGCGGAACTACTAGTAGGACAGTTGAACTCTTAACATGTGTTTTTTTGTTTCTTTGTCGCTGTGCAATCAAAATGCCTCAGCGATCGAAACGAATGCCATGAATCCATAAACTATTTCAATGTTTCAATGATATCGAGGGAAAGGAGAGAGGTGGGAGAGTAATTTTTTAAAAACTAATACTAAGATAAATTGATGCGAAGAGGAGTTTAGTAAAGCTTCAACTTACAGTTGAAAAATCACTCCAATTTTTCGTGTTGTAGTTAAAACCGCTTAGTGCTACACAGTGTATTTTATGAATTTGTTGTGTTGGTACAGAAAAATATGCTATTATATAGAAACTTTAGTGAATTAGTGGCTTAGGTTTTTAGACCATTAGGGGATATCGAAAGGACCTTATCGTGTTTATATGTGCTGTCGTTTGTTCACGAATAACAAGGCGGCAACGATGCAATAAACAACTAACCAAAATCCGAAAATGACATATTAACGCCCTGTGCTTGAAAAGATTCATCGCTGTGGAAAGTGACGTATAGAGCATCCGACGTACTGATCACCTCAAACGGCGCTGACTCGCCACACCACCGTACAATCTCACTTGATGTGTTCGTGTTACCTGAGTATTTGCACTCCGATGAGGTATCGAGGGTTTATTCAGTAAAACTATGAACGTCTTCATTATTGCCACGTTTTATGAGCACTTCACTGTATGCTGCTTTCGCATTCATATTCCTCTATTTCCTCCGCTTTTTTTTTCATTTTTTTTCAAAAGATTTTCCCTTCAAATATAATGAAACAATTTTTTTTTTCGAAACGTTTGGTTAACTTTGTCTTCTCGCTCTTCGGCGAGCGCTTCCTATAGTTTTAAAAAGTTCACTGCATGCTTCAACTCGGAGAGCGAAAAGTTTCGATAATAATTGCATTATGGAATAAATGGCTCAATATGAGCTCAAAACGAAGCGGCGCGTTGTCTTCGCAAAGCTTTCTAAACCCTTCTATAAGACTCGTGACCTCATTTGGTGCCGGAAGTGACGGGAAGGCGGGCTCGTGAAGACAAGTCCATCTCTGCCCGTGTAATCATGTCGTGAGTCAGCTAACCTACGACGGAACCAGCGCAAAATTTTGCAAATACTCTGTTACTCACAATTGTCCAAGTTAGCCTGAATAAAACCTCATCAATCATTACAAGAAATTTCTCATTGATTTCATGAAATTTGCACTTGTCTCCACTATCAGCTGGCAACATTTTCGCCGAAGAACCTTAATTTTTGCAAGCTTCCTTCCATATTGCATTCACTTTCATATAAAATTCTTCGCTTTTTGTATTCATCATAAAAATCGGCAAGAGTTTCGCTCTTGCAGGAGAAAAATAACAGAAAGCTGCAACTACTGAAACGATGAACTCTTCTACGTGAAAACTATCTCTTCTATGCGTGATCTTCAATTCGCAGCCTCTTTGAACATTATCGGTTCTTATTCCTCCCCCCCCCCCCCCCCCCAAAAAAAAAAGCCAGAACATCGTTAGACGACTTGAAATAATAAGCGACGCTAAATTTAATACAAGTACGCAACGATCTGGTCGTAAAAGAAGATATGAAGCGGCAGAGTGGTAAGTAAGGGAAAAGTGGGCACCTACGAGTGCTTAATAAATTTAACTGTCTCCTAAGTGAAGAAAAGGCAGTTGCTCTGTGAAGTTTAAAAGAGAAAAGACCACGGCGTCTAAGCTATGGTTTTGGTCTGTTCGCCACCAAAAACTTAAAGGTACCGTGCTCAAACAATTGCTAAATCAAGTGAGGACAAATCTTGTGAGACCGTGATTCAGGCTGAGTTAGAGTTGGAGATCGGGAATGGATTTGAGCTATCTCCAAAGGACTCCGAGGTAAAGCCCATTTCGGCTACGATCGGGACGGGCGGAGGAATCACATTTAATTTAGGCTCAAAGTTACATGAGAAATTGGGCTACTAGAAGCTTTTAGAGCTACAAGAATTTAAATGAAAGGAAAAAGTGTGAATATATACCGCATGCATCTCCTATTTGCTATTATTAAAAAACACTTATTTTGTTGATTAATGATTAATTTAATTGCATATGCTAAAGCATATGAATTGGCATATGTAATATGCTTTAGCATATGTAATTAATCACCGACCAAAATTTCTGAGCTCCATTCACGAGTGCACCAAAACTCAATATTATACGACAAAAGAAGGAAATTTCAAAAACGGAAATTTAGTTCAATTATGGATCGGTTTAAAATTTTGATTCTTTTCATTTCTTCAAGTGTGGATACAACAGTGAAAATGATATCTAGAAATTTTTGTTACGCTAGATTGAAATATTTTCTATGAAATTGTGCCGAAGTGAGCACACTGTATGAGCGTAAACGAGGAATGAACCGGTGCTTGCAGACGTGAATTGCGCTTTCGGACGTGCACAACCAAACATACAAAGTAAAGTTGCAATGAAAGGGGTAGGCAGCATGTCTCCGAATAATTGCAATCTGAATCAGAAATACAAAAGCGAAGAAATAAATAGCGATAAAACGTAAACGTATCCACTTCAGCACCCCTGAAAGTTGTCGCTCGAATGGAAGCGTTGAATTTGCACGACGCCCTACCGGTTTGTATAAATAAATCCTACTATTAGAATATAACTTACAATGAATGACATAGAGGCTCATTAATCGTAAGCTGAATGAAGCATTATTAATCTCCTTGCAAAAGACTTATCTAGCCATTTAGTTGCATACTTTTACGAATTCAATGAGTTGATTGCAACGAATTTTAAAAGTTTCTACTGATGGAGTGCAGATTATAGAAGTTTTTTCAGTTTTCTTTTGATACCTAATCAAGTCACCGAACGTTCCAGTTCTCCCCATATAAGACACAAAAACACATTCTTGGTTCGCAATTCACAATCTTCGTAGAAGTCATGCTCGTATCGCAGTTGCAAGACGTCTGTCCAAATAAACACCAACTTCTATAATTGAGATAGACTGAATAATGTTGTATAAATCGAGCTTGCATAGAAATAGAGACTTTCACTCAACGTTTTACCATCTCTAACGGAGCAAAAATCGTCACAACGAGAGAATAGCGCATCATCGATATGTGAATCGTGAATGGTGAGCAATATACGACGATGAGGGTCTCTCGCCAATAAAATCCACTTGCAATCAACATTGTTCGCATATTGACCACTTTCGTAGCCTTGAGTATGAAAGAACCTCGGTTGATCTTGAGCGCTTAGCAGTATTGGGTCTCCTATAAAAGATTGAATTTCTTGAACATTCCATTCATCCTATCGATTTAAAAGAGTTGAAAAGCGAAAGTTTCAATTAAAGGTATCATTGGTTTTCTTCTGTTCTATAATTTCGTGTTGAAATACTGGCAAATTTTCATTGAAACAAGAACGAATTATCTGCTAATTTTAAGCACACTTGACATTTATTCGAAAAACGGAACGTCCCAGTGGGGGTGTAAAATTTATGAACAGCTGGAGCAAAAAAGTTTCAATTTCTTATGCTTAGAAATTTCAAATACCACTGCCTCTTCAAATCACACATCGTGCAGACGACTGTAACATAATGAATGTATCGCAGGATTCGAATCCCAATTCCGAACATCCCTTCGATGAGCAACTAGTACTCCTTCCCAATTTCCCCTTCCTCGAGCAACAACGGCACAGCCGTAGCAGTTGCCTTCAAGAGAGTGTATAAATGTCAAAATCTCATCTTTCTTAGTGCATCGCTTATTTTGAAGTGATAATGATGAAACTTAGGCTTCTATCCGAGAAAACTGTGGAGTGCAAAATGAGCTCGTGATTTAATAGACCGTGTCAATTTAATAGACGTAGGTTTTTACAAGAGACCGTGTCAAGGCAAACGGCTTAAAACAAGGGAAATGAGGGTGTGAAATTTTAACATTACTGAATGCATCCTATACTTTTTCGAATTATTTTCTGCCCACACCTCACTCAGGCGCTCTTTTGTTTAGGTTTACCGTTTATAATAGGGCAGACATTTCCCATATTTTGAATTACAGGCACTCTTTCCAGGGTACGCGTAAATTATCCACATTTTGCAAGGGCATATATGGATGCGCGGTCCGGAAGACTCCTTTCCCTAACCCTCCCCTCCTCCTCAAAAGCAAAAATCTCTGCGCTTTACTCTACTGCAGCATGTGCTTCAAAATAATGAAACATATGATCCAGATATGGCAAAAATCTAGTTTTTTAGTGATCACGCATGTGTAACACGCCGGATTACTACAACAAACTAGACTACCCAATCTCCTCATCGGAGGGAGCGTAATAATATTAGTTCAATGGAAACTACGTAGGCACCCATTCGACCAGTAAACTAACACACAATTTCTTGCTGCATCTCGAGGCAGTTGCATGTGGATAAGCGAGCTATGATAGAGTTGAATATAAACATTGAATGGACGAGATTCTTCTACATATTTGATCACGAATGGAGCTGGATAAACACCATCTGTTATTTCGCTGTGGAAAACTAGTTTTAAAATGAACAGGAAGCAGAAAGGCAGAAGATAAATAAGCTACCAAAGAATGAGTAATTTTCTTGGAAGGGGTCAACTTAGCGCTCCATTTTACGATCTCAAACACAGGAGAAACAAAAACAGAGAGTGCCAAAGAAACTGACACAATATACGTTTTTGCAACTCCCCTCATCAAACTGCCCGATTTCATGAACCACCAACAAGGATAGGTTACCATTAAATAACAGAACATGTGCAATAATGCATTCATAATTCAACACAACTAACTATTCGTACAAATCTCCTCTACAGATTTTGCTGTTTGTGCAAGTCTTCCGACTCAACCGCTTGTAAAATGACTGTTCGTGCTGAAATTTTTAAACAATTTGAAGTATTTAAGCCCGTTTCAAGGTTATTGAGTAGCCTTGAAAAGTTTGCATAAGGGTCGGCCTATGGCTGAGGTTGTACCTATAAAATTTCGGAAATTTAGCTTCATTGGTTCTTGAGTTGACATTGATGGAGGGAGAGAGAGACAAACATACTTAAAGCTGATAGGGTATTGCGAAAATGTGCTTTGCAAATGCGACTTTGTAAAAGCACATAAGAGGGTGGCTTAAAAGTAATGACTGTTATGTCAGTATCTGACCTCCAGCTCAACAACAGTTTTCTACTCATTATTGCTAATCAGTAGAGAAATAATCTTGTGGTGCACGTGGTTTAAGCATTTTCGTGAAAAAAGAAAGAACGGACGTTGATGCGAGAGTGCCGCCAGACGATTTCCGCTAACAAAAACCACTAATAAGCGCCAGTCGCCAAGTGGATACAACATACGCCATACCATTTCATATAAAAAAACTACAGCCAAATGACGAGATATGTTTTATGCAGCTAAGTGCGCATCAAGCGTAAGTGCTTATCAACGCCAACGAGAACGTTACGATTCACCCTGAACTGAAATAAATAGGATAAAGCCATACGCGAGCAATCCTGAGCGTATGCAATGGCAGTGCTGAGCAGTGGGAAACACACCAAGAAGACCAGTCGTATTGGTGAGGTATTCATTTTGTGCTGAATTCGTTGGCGGTAAACACAGTAACGGACTCCTTTTTGAGCACCACCAGAAGCAGCAGCAATAGCAGTAGAAGCAAGAGCAGCGGCGGCAGTTGCAGCTCGCTTTTGGCATCTCATCATGCCACTTGCAGATTTTCTTGCAAAGTCGCATTCTACGCTGCAGTAGACATGCACCGGTCGCCGACATAGTATTAACAGTGACCCGGCTGGCATTCCGCGGTCACTCGGTCACTAAACCGATGGCCCGCCGGGATCAATCAACATAGCTAATCCTCGTTCATTAAGTGGCGTCTTGCGTCCATAGCAACGCAGCGGGCGGCCGCCTCTGAGATCTAGCAACGTCCGCTGACCGGCACCTTAATCGCCCTTCGAACCCGACCGATTCGCCCACCGGACTGCAGGCAGGCAGCAGTTTCCAACAATTGCCGTGTGCGCTTATGCCAACGAGCTACGCTTTCTGAATCAACGAGCCATTGTGACGCTTATCATCCTGGGATGTGAGCAGTACTTAGTCGCTGTATGTGTACGTACGTATATATATGCACATGTACGCTGGTTGCTACTTGCAGCCTATCAACACACCTGCTCTCTGATGTGGTTAATAATAACTGCACCACGTAGGCGATGCAATCGTCATAACATCATTAGCACAACCCACATGGTTTTCGTATCTGCTGCATCCATACGCCTCAAAACATTTGATTAGCGTTCGGTTGGTAGCTAGTTAGCTCACCACTACTGCAATAAAAGTCGATTATAGATGCGAATACTCTTTGTTGGTGTGGGCGTTCGCAGATGATAGACGGCTGGCGACATCCAATGTTCCGTGACAGCTGGAGCTATGCTAATTTATTACAGCATTGCATCTCATAAATCACACAGTAAGCACCACCAAAGCCAGCCAGGTATATGCCGTAGAAAATTTCACATTTGAATCTGAAACAGAAAATTATTCGTTGAATCTGGTTATATTAGCAGTGCTTTTTTAAAAAATGTAGTGCACATATTACCCTCAGTACGGATTATTGGAGACAAATTAATCGGTATATTTTTTTTAAAACGTTTGCAAATGCTGTATGGTTGAAATACTTAGAGATTGAAGAAATGTAAAAGCGTTTCGGCCTAAGCATTTGAACAGTATAAAATCCACTCAGCAATCTAGTTGTTAACATTTTAGCCGTCAGCGAGTATTTATGCCAAATTTTTAAAAGATTGTTAAGGTACATATTTTTTGCGAAACAGCATGGGGACCATTATTAGCAGTCAACCACATAACGTGAATAAGGGAACCGATCCCTCATCTACAATATAACTCCTAGTTTTGAAAAGTTGCCTGGTCATTTCTTCCAGGTGAATCTTATCGAGGTTTCCTGGTTAAGATAAAGTCTCGTGTTCGGTCGCAGCTGTCAACGTCAGTGAGTGCCCGAGAAGTGGAAAAAATTAACGAACTTGCGAACTTGCTAATGGAGCTATCTTTCTCAATTGGACAACTAGCAAGCGATCGTTCACTTTCTTAGACGCACCACTTCCGATGCGCGTATCCCTTAATGCATTTTGATGGATGGTTTCAAAGCAAGCATTCAGCATTTCAGAGAGTAAATAATTTCCCTGAATAAACGAGAAGCACATCAAAAAACAGTTACCTTTTTTGCTAGCATTGATTTTTGTCAATTAATAGTAAGCAATTACCGAATTTCAACGCAGTCACCAAAACAACGGATTAACAAATTTCCCAAAATCAGTGGGAACAAAAGGAGCCGAAAGCGAAGAGCTCAAATGAATACCACCATCCTCTTCAGTTTTATACCACAAAAAAACTGTCGGATGGAAACTCTAAAGTAATATGGCCATAAGTGAGGGAACCCAGAAAACTTGTAGCTTCGGCACTTGATCACTCGGTCAGCACCCCCCCTCCCCCCTCCCCCCATCCCAATACGCTTTACATTTATTTCACCGGCAGAATAATAAGTGGTTTGGTTTTCGGTTAGAAGCCATTTGAAGGTTACTTTCTAAGCATTTTTATCAGCATATCTCAAAACCTTTTTATTCCAATGGTCTCTCACATCCCTTTCCCTCCTTTATCTGCTGCACCTCACCAAGTGCACATGACTTTTCCCTTAGTACTGTTGCGATTCTACGCGTTCTGTGCGAGTCAATGAGGGCAAAAGTATTTTGTCAGTGATATTTTTTCTATACCGGTCGAATGCAGCTCAAAGCCACTTTTTGATTACTTGCAAACTTTTCTTGGCATGCTCAACAGGTATTTAAATATGTCGCTTTTCGTTGAATCACTTATTTCTGAGTGGAAATTCTACAACATTCGCTTCACACCTTTTAGACTACGTTCCTCGTATAAAAGTTCCTATGCCTTTCGCATAAATTTCGCGCATCAGTGTACTTTTCAGACTTGTTTTCTTGCAGTTAACACAGATTTCATGCTCAAGCTTATGTGTTTAGTTCAGACTCAGCTCCACTCCTTTGCGATACAGCCAAAAATGTATTTGCAGTTTACCATGTAGCCGATTACTTTACTGATAAGCGCATAAGTTTGCTTGTTTAGAAGCTGTAAGCGATCCTCTTAATTGACATATTGAAGACAGCCAAGCCACTAAGACACCCCTACCACCACTTCATTGAATGAAACCTTCTACTTTGGTACCTTCTGCCACTGCCGCAAACCCACCACAACCTCTTCCACCCCCTGCAACCACTACCAACGAATCTACGTCGAGTTACACCAAATCCTTCCCAGCTAACCATACCAGCAGCAGAAGGAAATGTTCAGTTGGTTTATAGTTCGCAGACAGAGAAAGAATAAAATGCATTCTTCCCAGTTAGGCTGAGAAAAAAAGAAAACGATTATGGTGCGAGAGGGTTGGTGTTCGTTACAAAGCCAAACAAACTGTGTTCGGTTCGCTGATGATGCAGGCGTGGTTTGGATTTTAACTAGAGTAATGACGGAAATAATAACGGAAACATGCTCAAGCTTTAATAGCAACAGTAACATGAAAACGTTAATAGCAAGCTTTTCAATGGGAAGAGTGGATAAGAAACACAACGAGTCAACTTGAAAAACACCCAGCAGAACGAAAATCTACTCTTAGTGCCTCAAGAAATTCAAGATATTTGATCCTTTTTGCCTAGAAAATTCCATTTATTTTGCAGCAGCTTCACATCGAGCTCAATTTTATGAACTTTTGGTATAAACTTTGAGCTTGAGCTTGAACTTATCGAAACTAAGACATTCTAGGCAAAACAATTTACTCACCACTAAACTATATTCTTTGAATAACGAAGTGCGAGGAGGTAGTGGATGGGTCGGCTTCTTCCTCTTGGCCTGAACCATAGAATTTTCTGCGTAGTGCTTTGTAATATCCGAACAGACCTAACACCAGCCCATAAGAATTGGCTAGTTGTCCAATATTTGAAGACTGTGATGGGAGAAAAGAAAAATCAAGTCGTTTGGTTAGAGGCGCCAAATTGAAATGGGAATTTCGGGCTGAGCAATAAAAGTTGCCACCTTCCTGCCTTCTAAACGATTTAATGACTCGCTTTTCATGAGCTCTCGCAAATTCTGCATAAATGCATTGTGGAGAAATACATAAATGTGCGTGTATTTGTGCACATGCCTTTGCGCATTTCCAAATCGCGAACGATGAAAGCCATGGTGATGAAATCCCGTAGGCATAATGTACATCCTATGATTTGAACAGCTGTGCCGTGCCGTCGATATCGATAGAGATTAGGAAGAATTGCCATCTCGTTTATTCGATACGGGACAATGAGATGGATAGAGCTCCAACTTTGTGCGTCATGTGCTTCCATCGTCAGATCAGTACTCCGCACCACTTTCATTTTTCAGGGCACATCTACGGCAATGGTGGATGTCGGAGGCTGACCATTACCAAACCAGAGCTCGTCACTATTTGCTGTTGTTTTTAAGGAGTTTCATGGGTAATTGTGTTGTTCAACGCGTTAATCCAAATCAAAAAATTTTACTCATTAATTAAAACTTACTCAGTTACTGGTTGCAAATGATTAGGATAATGGCTAGTGCAATATTTATTAAAGATTTCGAAAATAACAATTATTTTCATGTTCGCACTTTCAGTCTTTGGAATTTGAGAGGTGTGCTAGTGACTTTTGACGCGATTATTGAAATTGCCGAGCGAAGTCAAAGGATTGCTATGGTTAAATGGGAGGTCGAAGATATGACGAAAGGAATCAGATAGATATCGCCTGATTTGGCTGTAAATATTAGAAATTATGTATTAGACTCATAGCAGATCTTGAAGTAAGCATGAAGTATTAAATTGATACAACGAGATTAACTTCATAATATAAAATTTGTTCAGCGTTTTTTTCCAGTTTTATTGATTAACAACTCTGCAGAGAAAGAGGATTATTTCATGGAGAATCGTTTCGATTGCCTACGCTGATAGGATCGCATAACGGTGATCATGAAGATCTTCTCACATAACGCAACCATTAAAGCTAGACAAAGACCAAATCCAAGTAGAACGAATAGTCCAGAAACTTTCTCCATACCAAGTGAACTGCGCTCCTCAACAGGCTCTTCGCAATTCCTTCAATAGATGTCTGCTTTTAGGTAAACTAAACGTTACATTTCTCTTCCCTACCTTTCACTTTATCTTCAAACCGTTGTAACAGAAACTGTAGGTCGTTCTACTTAACAGACACTCCCTAAACAATAAAATTACCATCAGTGAATGATGTTTTACCTGTATTGATGATGTTCTACCTGCGTGATATTTGCAAGTGATACTTTAAACATATTTCAGCGGTCATATGCAATTTTGGTCAGAATAACGAGTCGTAGTCTGAATATGCTGGGTTGATGGGCAAGTTCGTAATGTTTTCGCTCAAAAGAGCCTGAGCCTCATCACACAGATAACTTTTTGAAGGAAGATTTAATCCGTCTAATGATAGCTCACCGACCTGGCTATTGTAGCTATTATAAAGCATAAAATAATCCTGTTCATGGATTAAAAGGAAGGATTAAAAGGGAAATTCTTTGAAGGTGAGAACTGTGGCGTGTCAAGTCAATACAGCGGCACTTTTCCGATGGTCTCTGCTCTTCAAATTTAACCGAGCATTGAATGTAGTGAAGAGCATACCTGCTTCACGTTTGCGTACAAGCCTACCATCAGCAATAGCGGTACGGTTGAAAAGTATACGATACTGCTGAATGGATTTGCGATGTCACTAAACATGGCACATTTCGCGGTGAACTGCTCTTTGTTGTTTTCATGCAAAAAGGTGCGGCATCAGTGATTCGTACTTTTCTTTTTCGACCATTCTCAATGAAAGAAAATAACGACGAATCGTTGAGAGACCATTTTGTGGCCTCCGCATACGCTCGGGTCATTTTTCGAGATTTAGGCACTCTGATTGTCGTCATCGAATTTAGAGGAAATTCTCCATTTGAAAACTGCAGGAACCTTTGGAACATGAACCCCAACTTGGAAGAACATTTGAAGGAATC
This sequence comes from Ascaris suum, assembly GCA_013433145.1. Classification (NCBI taxonomy): domain Eukaryota; kingdom Metazoa; phylum Nematoda; class Chromadorea; order Rhabditida; family Ascarididae; genus Ascaris; species Ascaris suum. The sequence goes on along the minus strand of CM024187.1, from coordinate 12,880,044 downwards.
TCGATCGAATTCCGAGATCACAATATGGAGGAATCATAGGCAGTAATTCAAATCGAAATTGTATCCAAAAGTAAAAGTCATTTCCGGTCGTTGCATTCGGCGATACATTCCCTCTCCACTGACAACACTCAGTTTCTGGTGGCCTTCCATTCCGGTTGAATTCGAACAGCAGAAGCCGTCGCATAAGTTGTGTTTTGTTGACTTCACACGCTATAGTCTTTGATATGGAAAACTCTTCTCTCAATCATACTGCAGTAGCATTTCGTACTGTATGACAAAATGCGCATTAGGCTATCTCGATAATATAGCACATTTGCCCAAGGGATGTATGCCAGGCTAAGGACCCTTTAAACAAAAGTGCTATGAGCTTATGCATCAACCCAAAATTACAAAACGATATTCCGCTGAGATGTGGAAAATTTTTCATCTCGAACAACCAAAATGTGAACCAAATGCATAACAGACAGCATTTTCACCACTTAAACATTTCTCTCCAATCGGTTGTAATAAACCACCCAATTCGAACAACACACTGGCGTTCCTCCTGCCCCATCCCCTCCTCCACGTCAATGCCTCATCCAAAATTCGGGGAGAAAGGGCTGAGGACACTCTCGTAAAGAATGGTAGGCGTCAGTTCCGTGTTTGAAGGTGTAAAATTGTTGAGGGGAGTGGGAGGACGCGTTCATCCTACCACGCTCGTAGTCATCCCCCTCCTCTCACTGGGAAAATTTCTACAGCTCTCTACTTTTGAGTATATATCTCATCACTTCGACCAGAGTTTGCGCATCACTAAATGATAAGGTGCTATCGCAGATCACTTTTTATGCTAAATTTGACGGTGGAATTGATAGAGAGGAGCTCATTTGATTAGTGCACAAATGAAAAGCTTGGGTTAAATGTAAAACAACGCAAAAGCTTCGAAAATTTATTTTTTCCAGGATTTTCTTTTAATTCTGGAATTTCCAGCTCGCAGGGCTTACTTACCATCTGATTGTGGCTTACTTCCTGAAAATCTTGAACTTTGTGGTTGTGGATAAATTTGTTTTCAAATACGAGCGTTTCTGTACCAATTTTATTCTTTGAATAAATGGCGCATAATACTACTGGAAAATCGTTAGTATGACAATAGGTATCTTTGAGAACCGCATCGCAAATAATTTATAGCACATTTTGAATAAACTAAGATGTCCAACTAGCACTGATCTAATTGACCCGATTTTTGCTTTTAAAAGGTTATGAAAATGTTCGCAAGAATTTTGCAGTTTTGAATATATATTGGAAATTGAACAATAAAGGCTGAAATTCTGCTAAAAGAAGGCAAAAGGAATTCCTTTCACCTTTGATCTCACCATGGGAAGCAGTTTCCTATTTTGTGAAAACGCGATTTTAAATAAAGGAGGAAAAATGTCCTTACCCAATTTGTGGGGTTCTCTTCCACCACGTATTCTTTAGCATCATTATGATACCCTTCTCGTTAAAATCGAGAATTTGTCGTGTTAATTTCTCGCGCCATCTTGAACCTAAATAATTTCACGTTTCAACGAGAAGTTTCTAAAGCCAAGAATTTCCATTTGTACGTATCTCATACTGTATGCAAAATGAAATTTAAACTGTGCACAGATCCAATTTAGAATGCGTATGTGTGCGTATCTGTACACGTCGTCACGTGTGAAAGTGTGTGCGTGTGTGCGTACTGCTACGTCTATTCGATTTCTTGGTGCACCACTCAGAAAGGATGATTCGTCGAACTTTCCAAACTTACTGCGATCTGTCAATTTCTGGATGCGTTTGGCTGCTCGAATTTAACCTTTTTTGCGCATTTAGGTTTATTGATTCTGAGGAGTATGAGGAATCGGTCCTTCAGTAATCGGAGAATTGCAAACGGGCACAATGCGATATCCTTTAGTAGAATTTTTGCATTTCTTCCACCGTTTCAACCGAAAAATAATTTTGTTGAGAAGTATTACTACATGAGTGACATATAATAGAAACCTTTCGGCAGCGCGATACTGTACCCGTTCGAACCGAGAACGACTGTTCCAACTCTTGTCAGGTTGCAGTTCTGAGTGAGCTGATATTCCAATGAGGCAGATTCCATTAGAAATACATATCTGAACTAGTTTTGTACTACTAGTTTATGCAGTGTTCGTGTTCCCTTATTTGACAGCATCACTCTAAATTCGACTTTCGCTCATTTCACCCTTCAGAAAGTCTAATACTACAAAAAACGGCACGAATTTCGCAATCCATCAAATAAATGCGCGCCAGGTTATAGCTTAGCATTCCCCTCCTCCCATCCCTTTTTTTAAAAAGCGTGCTGTAAAATATGACTGCCACAACCGCCTCATTTTCCGTCCCCTGTTGATCGCGGACTGTTCAAAATTCCAAATTTTTTTGAGGTGAACCGGAAACCTGGATGAAGCTGATAATTAAAGATTTGCGAAAATGATGTAATTGTATCGACTGCACCTCACAAATTGCCCTTAACTATCCTCGTGGTTCAGCCTCAAGGTCGAGGTTAATAGTCACAAATTAAAGGTATACAAACCATCGCGACACCCTTGAGGTGAAATCTTTGCACTATGCCAAATTGGGGAAAATGAGAAGGAGGAAAAGGAATTATAATACGTCCCTCACAAAAATATCGTCTAACATATAGAGAACTCTTCTTCGCAAGGTTCAAGCGCTATAGAAATCATTTATCAATAACAAATCTCTTACAGCGCAAAATAATAAATACTCTTGGCAGCAGTGATTGCTTTCAGTTTGATTAATAAAGGGATCTACAAAAACTCAGAAATACTTGAGATGAAAGCATTAGCACTAACTTTTCATTCAATACTCTTTGCACACCTTCGCTATTCGAATGCACAAACACAGATGGCGTTATGCTGCTCATTCGCGTCCAGATGCGCTGAAATGTTTCCAGGCGGGAATACTTAAAGAACTGCATCGTTGAACCACCCAGAATTGAGCCAAATGTATACTCCGTTTGGTTACCGAGCTCTTCGAACGACTATAACCGAGAAAATATTTTTTTTTTTTCACAGAACACGCATATCGGCAAGGTGGTGGAGGTATGCACTGAAGGGTGTTAGGTATGAAGTCGTGCCCATGCTCGCGCAGGTCTAGGGCAGTTGTATCGCTCTGTAGTAATGAAGCGCGGCTCGAGCAAAATGATATGACCTGACCTCCCCTCCCCCTTCTGTTCCGCCGATATTGCTGAGGTGCAAAATTTAGACTCCGGGCCTGAGTATGTGGAAAACCTGTGAGACCTACTTCCATACACCTGTGAGAACACGGAAATGAAACAGCACTGATGTGCACATATCACAGTGGAATGTGTACTGCTGTACATTCAACCTTCACCAGGAATCATTGCTACTACCAGTGGTGCTCATCACTACTAACATTAGTGATTCTGTAATTATCAGCAGTGATAATGGTAGCAGTAACGACTTTAGTAATAATATTAGCAGTGTAAGACCAGCCAATAGCAGTAGTAGTAGTAATACCTTAATACCCCCTGCTACCGCAGTTATAATTCCCAAGTAGCATTGGTTGCGATAACTAGTACTCTCAGTAGTGCAAAGAGTGCAAATATTACTAGTACCAGCCGATAAGTACCACTGATCATTAGTATAAGTCGAGTATAATCAGTAGCAGTAGCAGTAGTGCTATATGACAAATGCGTTTTATTGTTGCTGATATTCTTACTTAGATAATAAATGGCCGGTTACTTCTAGTGGTAATTGCTAGTTGCGTTACAAATACTAATTAATGTGAGTATTACCTTTACAGCTAATATAGGCATCATTATTAGTACTGCTAGCAGTGCAACCTCTGGTACTAATTAATATTACTATTAATATGGCTAAAAAGTTGCTTAGTTAAATAACACGAGGCATCCAGTTCGGGAGTTAGGCCACAGAGTCATCGAAGGCATCAGGCAGCATCTGTGTTAAGCAATGCTACTTGCTCAACACCTATAATGCATAACACTTGAGGGGGTTAGGCCAAGCAGTCATCGGACGCTTCAGATTGGAGGTCCTTCATTGAAAACTCTCGGTATCTCCAAACCCGGAGCATCCGAATCAAAACTGGTGTACGTACTTCTTGTTCTGGTCCCTTTTTCTGATACCGCAACAAACCAGCCGAAGCACTGAGAATTCATGGCTCCGACTCCAACTTTGGAAAAGGGAACTCATTTTCTAGTGATTGCGACATCCGAAAAGAAGAGTCGATTCCCTGAATTCGATTCCTTCCAAAGCATGGTTGGCTCCGGATTCGATTCCGCAGGCAGCTAAGAAACAGACTTATCTCAGTCTCTAACCACTGGCACCCTTGATGCATTGTTTAGCGCTCTATCAGCGATCTAATTACTTGCTAGCAACATTCGTGTTGATCTCGTCCCATATGCGGTTGTTCAAAGCTCAACTAATTCACTGCTATCAGTTTTTCGTTCATTACTTGAACTTATAGAAAGCGCTAATTACCTTGTCGTTTGCAGAAAGCAGAGTGGAAAATTTTTGCACCGTTATAACTATTGGAACTAAAGTGTACTTTAATTTGTCATTAAGATATTGCAGAAGCGTTTGTAAGGAGGGATCCAGATATTCCGTAAAATTTAAATGATCAAACCGGTTGGATCTGGTCACTTCGCTCACCTCATTTATTCGAATAAGTGGACAGTAAAACAGCTAATGATTGAAAATTGCACCCATTTTTTCTGCGACTGCTTGCTGGTTAAAAATAGGTTGCCAGAAACGGACTAATTGAATTGGTGAGTAAAAACTACCAAATAATTGGATGCATAAAACATAAAAATCAATAATGCGCAAATGAGTTTCTGAAATAATTTTGAGGCCAATACATCCTCGTGAATACTACAGGGACAATTCGGTGAATCGTGGTAAAATTTTTTAGCATTCTGAAGAGCGGAAAAGATAACGACGACGATCTATGTTTAGCTTTTGCTTAAATTTCACATCACTCAGGAAAAAAAATTTCAACCGATGCTCATTCGGGGCATTACCTATGAGGCCTTCAGGTTGTCTTAGCACGTTTTCTTTTTTTGCTCATTGATTCGTCTTCCCTTTGGAGTCTGCTGCAATTGCTAGGTCAACAAGAAAGGTATCAACAACAGCTACTCGTTTCGATGAAAAGATATAATTTGCATTCTCTGAAAAAAGTTATCAATAGATAAAGGGAACTTTCATTGAATGGCATTGATTTCCGGTCAACAGTAAGCACAGCAGCGAAATTAGCCGTGTATTGTGCGATAAGAACGAGTGTAAATGACCACCAAACAGTGCTAATCAATCGATTGGATACTGATCCACAATTATAGCCCGAACCGGCGCGTAAGAGAATACACACCAAGTACCATACACTATTCTGAAATTTTTCTGTTTCCTTAAGCCGCAATTAAATAAACCTCTCGTCACAGATAATGACGTATCTTCACATGATCCTGGTCTAGACTGCGGCAATTTTGAAATTCGCATTACTTTTAAATAAAGGTCTCTTCACAGGTAATGAACTCAGTAAATGAATCAAATATCAAATCATCAGCTATGATTTTACTGCGGCGAGTTTTTAGGTCTTAAAATTGCACGAGAGATGGTGAGAAAATTACACACATCCGAACGTACGCAATCCGATTCGATGTTGCTTGCAATGAAAAATAAAACAGATTACTGCTTCTTCTCAGTAGGATGACTTAACAACTAATGGGTACCCGAAAGTTTCATACTTTCTCTCCCTCCAATCCCTCCACACTCTCCTCGCCCTCTCCCCTATCCTCAAACAGAGTTGCTTAACATGTAAATGGTTTCATAAGTTATAGTTGTGCATATCTTGTTCATTTTAGAGAAAACGCGGTTAATTTCGTTAAACTATTTCATCCTGAAATTACCTCTAATCCTTGTCAACAATCGCGTTTAAAGAAGACAGTAAGTTGCTTTTTACTGTCGTATCAGAATTTCAGCTGAGTGACACTCCAAGAAAGCCCTCTCACATAATCCTGGACTAGACAGCGATAATTTTGAAATTCAACTCATAGAAGGCGACAGTTCCCAGGTCTTTGAAGTACCGGATGTATGTTCTAGCCAATTGCTTATAAACGAAAGCGTACCGTAACGTTGAATTCGTCAGCTGATTCGGCAGGACTGATCAGTGATACAATGATAACGGAAAGCGCAGTTCCGATGGTAGCGAACGCCGAATACATCCACACAGAACCACTGAGCGGCCAAAGAAATGAAGTGAGCGACGACGATGTGGCACGATCGGGTTGTCGCATCAGCATGGAAATGCCTAGTTGCAAGAACGGATCTGTGAAGTCAACAACCTCGAGACGCCTCGCAGTTACTGTTATCGGTGCAACCGCCATATCTGCACTCTGACGTCGGAGCAAAATTACATACATAGCGAATACATGAATGCTTCAAAAAGTGTTTTGCGAGAGGCCGACTCCACAATCTCTACTAAGTGTTTGAATCTGAACGAGAGGCTCGAATGATGCGCACTTTTGCGATCCCACTCAGCACACCAACCACATGCGTGAATTACTAACAAATAATAAAACACGCAATCATGTGCTCATATTTCAATTAAATCAACAGCTTACGTAAATCATCTACAAAATATTGCCTTAAATTCCCGCCTGGTTGAAGGTGCCATCCATTCTGCACGGAACGAGTAAAAATGACTTTAGCTCCATTCAAGTTTGACAGATCAACTTGAAAGTTGCCATTGAATCCGTGTACGTCCCGAAAGCTGGAACCGTGATACTGAGGACCGGCCCGCATATTCGTGTCAGTGATTATTGGCCGAAATTAGAAATTTCCAAACATCGGCACTGTTTTACATGCCCTTCATCGTTCTCACTTAACTCAATTCAACTACTATTCCTGTATAACTGGAACGCCTTTATAGTAGGTCTAACTATAAACCTCTAGTTTCAATAGTTCTCGGAATGGAGATGTCAGAGAACAGAGATACAGAAATAAATATGCGTAGAGACGTAGGGATGGAAGAATCAGTAGTCCGGCTACGAAGCCAGGGCATGTCTTAGCCACGGTTTCCCTCATTACCGCAGGGCATGATGTCATTGCAGTGCGCTTCACAAATGCAAATTTGCAAAAACTTATAGAGTAACTCGCAAATTGCAGCACATGTATACGGTGTGACTCAAAGGGCAATCGAATATTAATGCCCTAATAACATCAGCTAGACCTATACAAACGCCTTCATTTCAAGGTTATATGTCGCAGCAGAAAAGCGATATTAAGCTCTCCTCTAATCGCATTAGTGAAGGCAATTCTTGTTGAAGATTTTTCTTTCCGGATAAAACGGCGCAATAAAATGGACGAGTAGACAAACCCCATGAAGTATTTCGCCAATCATACCAGACCACTCGGTAGTCGCGTTAATCGGTTCGCCATATTTGCCATCCTTTACTATGTATAACGTGTATTCGAAATTAAGGTATTCAGCGAGTTTATCCAGTAAATCGACACAAAAGCCTTCATATTCGATCACTCCGTTAACACTTCCCTTTGGCATCACATATGGACGCTCGATGATCGACGTCACTTTCAGTAGACGTTGCTACAATAAATGCATAAATGTTTCACGGCAAGTAATTTCGAAGCTCTTTTCACTTATCTGCCCTCAGTGTATTCAAAATCGCTCATCAATATAAAGTCATGTGACTCGCATCATTAGTGCGTTGTAATCTTTGGCATACGCAAATTACTCACAATAAAACTCATCTGCACAGATGTGAAGTAAAAAATGGGGGAAATAATCCAATGTATGCTTCAAATGAAACAGATCGCCCCGGGCTTAGTTCCCCCTCATATGAATTAGTCATTACAGGATACCAATCTTTGCCAGAAAATTCTGCTGCTATCACAATTGCAAAAATTGCGCACCAGTGATTTTACAGCTTAAAAAAAATTGAAATTTAATAACTCGAAAAATTGCTAGGGAAAGTCACAAATGTCTTGAAAACATACCGTTTTTCTTTCCCTAAGAACGCGCTCATGTGTGTTCGGCAGTTCCTTATCGTGCATCGATAATTGACGCTGTGACAGAGCAGCGTTCGACTTCCACATTCCTGTCTGAAACATTAACGTTGGATTAGCCGAATTAACCTGATGGAATTTATGCTGAATCCTCAAAACAAATCGCATGTAATAGTGAGAGCAACTTGCAGACCCAAAGATTCATTTCAAAGTTCCGGTCTCGTCTAAAAACTTTCCAAAACTCGGTATACCGATTGACTCAATCAGTGAATAGTGCAAGACTGCACTGATCGGTTGGCAAGGAGCTAAGCCCTCACGTAAACGACGGCCAAAAATAGAGAGGTGACGCCGATTTGATCAATAGGATTTCATAGGCTGATCCAGCCAGCATATTAGTAGCGCATGAGGCAGACGAAATGAAGCAGATTATACACATTCCGTCCTCATCAAGTGCCAACTTGTGTATATAGAAAAATCCCTAAAGAAGATTAAAAGACTGCATTGTGCTTCTGATTTGAGATTTCATTGGAGGTGACAATTAGGATTTCATATTTCACATTTCACTAAGTAATGAAAGCAACAAAATTAATGAATCCGAAACGGATGCACACTAAGTTCTAAAGGCTCACATTGATCGGAATGCCATCAATGCCAAGCTCCCAGACAAAAATTTTCGAGTCAACCCTACGATTTGAGCTGTCGAATCGTATTGGACCTGTAAGACCTTCTCTAATGACCTGAAATAACGGTTTAAGGCAGTGCTTTCATTGTTACCGTGACAAGATGGTTGGCGTTCTTCGTAGTCTACGTAAACAAAAAAACTATTACGTAATCCATTAGTTGTTGGGTGCGGTTTCTTCGCCCTTAATATTGGATGTGCTTCATGCGGTTGAAATGTCCCTGCACACTGCCAATAGCACTACCACTCTTTGCGATATACATTAACGAATGAAATGATAACGTCGTTCTTTGATAAAGTTCTGCACATTTATTCAGCTGAATTTATACGATGGAATTTAGGGTAACTTTTAGACTTCACTAAGATGTTTAACTGCGATTCAATTTTCATGAACTGAAAAAGATACCCACTTTTAATATCTCACAAAATTGCAATGAAATTAACGAATGGAATGGAAAGGATTTTGAACAACAACATTTAGAAAAAAACGAACTTCATCAAAAGGCATCGAAATCATTGGCGGTATTGCTTTACCGTCGAATGTCGTTCGTTGTTTATGGCTGTCAGTATTCGCTTGCAAACGACACGCCACGAGAACGGCATCAAAAATGAGACCAAACTGTCTCTGAAAATTTTTTTACTGCGACGTTTTTTTCGCTATAGTGACGATGAATAGACGCGTATCTCTATAAAGTTCAGAGACGTTTCAAGGTGATTTACTGATTTCAATTCTCATAAAGAGCCGACGTCAGATTAACTTTGCACGAAAAGTGATGTTGTTTCGTTTGAAATTTGAATGCGCTTATTTGGTCATAGCAACCAAACATTAGAAAAACCTGATAGAAGAACCGTTCGATAACTCGTTAGGCGAGAATTAATTTGAAAAACCAATGACTGCGCACTATGGGGAATTATCGTTTAAAAAAATTTCTTTTCTGCCTAAACTTTCTGCTTATTTATCTACAAGATCCGTCCGCGACTAGCACAAATCACATATAGACAACCGAGTTAGCTTTCGTTTTTAAAACATTCTGTGATGTATCACCGACACTTCCTATGAAGTCTATACTTTGATAAATGAGCCGGAAATAATGTTGCATAAGTTGCGTATACCACAAATTTTGCATATTCACATTTATAAAATGAGTTTCCAAAGTGAGCCTTTTATTATGTTTTTGAATAAAGAAATGCCAAAGACATAATGATTTTTTGGTTCGATAATCACGATTTTAGACAAGAAATTCGTGAATTTGTTTAATAATATCCCAGTAACTGGAAAGTAATCGCAAAATCACCGAATCCCTTTGTTAAACTTCTTCTGCTCTTACAGTTGCTGGGAAATTTTCGAACTCAGTCTGCTATCTTAGTGTTAATTAGCTCAAAGTATAGGGGGGGGGGGGCTGTGAAAGGAGGAGGAGAGGTGAAGACTTATACTGAAGGGTGTCTTACAGAGTTCACAATTTTCTAGAGCATACACATATTGCAGAAGGAATTATGAAAAGTGGATGATCTTGAAAATACATGTAAGCATTCGAAACACAATAACTATGAACGGAAAACTTTTCGGAAAGGTGTCAAGTCAATTTTGCCTATTCTCGGTGAACAGGATCCGTTCGGCTTGCGTTCGACAACTGATACGCTTTAGCATAATTCACGCTCCATTTATGAAAAACAATAGAGGCAGTTTCATTGCATGGATGAGGATGATTATCGATGTGCGTCTAAAGTGACCTTATCACCGATGACAAAGAGTGAGCAAGGACCGCAAAATCCAAACAGTCCAATTAAAACGACCGTACATATGGTGTATGCTCGCGATGTCGATTCATTGACTTCCATGAGTTCACGAAATGCTCGTAATAAAAATGGTGCCGCTCTCCGAGAATATTTAGTGCGCGTTGCTCGTCCCAAATTGTCGCCAATCCAATGCGCATCATATTATGCGAATAGGGCTCCATATTGTCGCTAATTGTGTCCTAAACGATCTTATTACATCGCAATCATTTAGTCCACTTATAGGTTTTATGGTTTCAAAAGAACATGCCAGGCTCTAAGCTCGCAAGCCTTTATATTTTTAGAGAAATAGACCACTAAAGCGAAGGTGTTGCATGAAAATCGCCAAATGTATTTTTGAAAAAAAATGCAGCAAATCGTTACTTCGTGGTGAAGTGGTAAGAGCAGCCACCTTTGGTTCGTTTGGCATCTGTGTTGATTAACTCGAAGTTATTAAAAAGGTGAATCATTAGAAAGCGGGGGGTTCATTAAAGCATTTAACTTCGTCGGAATTTGGTGGAACTCACTAGAAACCGCTACGTGAATCTCGTAGAAATAGCTCCTTTAAGTAAGAAGAAACGTTGGAGATAGTTCTAGGAAGGCAAGATTGAGGGTTACGCGATCGATCTTTGAAAGAGTCCGAAATTCACTCGGGCATCTATCTCAAATTAGATGTCATTTCAACCAATCAGTCCACCGAGCAACCTTTTCATTCATAAGCAAATAAAATCCATAATGAAGAGAATATGGAGGTCAGTGCATATTTGGGTATCCTTATATCAATCAGTGCCTAAAATCAGCAATAGCATGGAGACCGATTTTTCCTAGTCTGTGAGTAAACACAGACACATTACGGCACCGATATTTTCGATTAATGCGTTCTATACAGGGACATCCCGGAAAGGGAAAGAGTTTATGGATTTCGCTCAGAGTAAACGTTTTACGAGTTAACTTGTATGGATAAGTTCGTCTTATTCTTGCACAAACCCACTGTCATTGAAGCTAATATTAACTAATCTATTAGGAAGAACTAATTGAAATTGAAAAGTCAGTGTACTTTTGTGTTCAGCGGCCCAAGATTGAAAATTCAGAGACTAGACTCACAATCGATGCTGTATGGATTCTTAAAACAATTCCGGAATGCATTTTGGATGAAGGCTTCTGTACACGCCCTGCAGCATGTAGCACCCACTTCGCAGTGCTTACATGACACTCAAATTGGTGTGTAGCACTCAAGAACGGAATAGCAATGAGTATTCGACACGAGAATAACGTAGCAGTCTCCAAATGCAATTTGCAATACGAACAGCTTTTGTAACAATTTTACGACAATCTTAAGAGACAAAGTTTTATGTTAATTGTATGTCAACAACCCTGACATCATCGTTGGTAATTTCTAATATTTTTTCGTTGAATCGAAAACACATTTTACAGCTGAAATTTATGTACAACATAGGACATTTTTCTGCTATAATCTGAAGCAGATATATATATATATATATATATATATATATATATATATATATATATTTAGCCACTCAGTGATCCTCTCTAAATCTACCTTGCAATCAACAGATCGCTCTCGAAATGACCAACAAGTTTTCAATCGTCAGCAAAAAGCCTGCACATGCGTGACAACCCACTGGAGATGTCAATTATGTGAATGAAAAACTAAGGACTGCACCACTTGCAAAAGAATTCCCCGTTCAATCTTCACTCTAAAGCTTCAACAAAAATGCTATATTTCTTTGATATATTTCTTTCTAACTTACAGACAAGGTTTACGTAGATGACCACGTCAACTGCCCTAACGTGGTCTATACAAAATGCCTCTGTTTGAACTTCTTCAACAAAGATTGACGTTCGGTCTTTTATGTTGGAAGCTGACAGAGAAAGTGTTGAGCACATTAGCAACAAACCATATTCAACAATATGATCCTTAACAGCAATGTCCAGCACTTTACAAACGGAAGATATTCGGTTAATTAGACGATAATCCTTTGCAAAATGTGACGGCAATTTCTTCCGTGAAGGAATTTAGAAGAAAGGAATACAGGCGGCAATTTTTTCATGAAATAGATTACACGTTACTGTTGTTAGCAAAAAAAACCTTCTTATTGAATTTTTTAATCGTTTTAAGTTAGACTCCCCATTAATGGAAATCCACATTGACGGAAACTGTTCGAGTTTCTCACGGCACAGCGATCGGAAGACCGGTTTCATTCCATTACTTGTCATAAAGATATTCGGGAAACAATCGATGGAAACTTCATGACCTGATGAAGTAGGCCTTGGGCTGAAATAAATGGACAAGCAGGCAAATGTATAAGATTCATGCGAATACGTTTCCCATGAGAAAATGTAAGAAAGTAAAACCTACAAGTGAGGTAATGAGATACCAATTTCTGAGATTGATCATTCCCAGCATAAGTGCCGCCTGCATGAATCGGTGCGTATCCGATGGGGACATATCGATGAGCAAACGATTAGTATTACGCCAGCAGTTCGTTTGATCGCATATAACGCGTAGCATCTTACCAGCTCTCAGGAAACCGTAATAAGAACTATCGTCCACTTCAAGCAAAATCACTCGAGTATCCCGCTTTTGCAAAAGACGGTGATACCGACAAACTGCTACAAATAATATTACCTATTAGTTAAAAAGTTATTTGTAATGGTTTTTATCCATACAGGTCCACCATTGCATGTGCCGCGTTCGCCCAGTCGTTACTTCTCATGACCAGAGTAGTTTTAAAAATTAAAAAGAGCGGTATAAAGAGGAATTCAATATTAATCATCACTTCTTCCCTCTTCCTGGATCGTAGTGCAAGGAAGAGATTACATTACTTTATTCTTTTAAGCCAAAGGAAATGTCTCTAGTTAATTTACATACAAGGCGCCGTTCACTTTGAAAAAATGGAAAAATTCAAATTAGACTATGTTACACACGCACGAGCTTACTCTTCCTCATCTTTCCCACTTCCTTTCCGAGGTCCTTGTATGTGGATTTTCAGGGATTCCAGGGGTGAAATTTTTGAAAAGTAACACGTCTTCAGCTTTGTGCAGCGAAAATAAATTCATTTTTGGATTTCACAAACCTAAGCTCGATATAAAAGTTTTGGATTTCACTGGCTTACGACTCCAAATTACGGAGAACGTTCCTCTTATTAGCTTGTAATATCGAAAGAAACGAATTCCTCGAGCAGGCCCCTGTTGCCGTGACAGATATTTCATCCGGTAGAGAGAAAGTGAAACGCAAAGGACCCTACGTGCGTTGAAAATGAACAAAGACGTGCCTGCACCTAGCATGCAGGTGCAGGCACATCTTTGTTCATTTTCAACGCAGAGGAAGCTCTGAGTGTTGATTGTCAACCATAGAGGCTATCACGTATTGAAAAATGCATCCTTTCTTCATTTTCTTGTCCTCTTCTTTTACACAAATTTTCCTTAAGAGATCTGTTTTGGTTCAGAAATCTTGTTTTATACTGCTTGTTGGCACCACCACTTGGGAGGGAAGAACGAAGGCGGAGGAGGGGGGCGTTGTAAACCCAACTATGTTTCTATGGCTTGATTTCAACTCTTAAAATTATGCGCATCGTGGGCTAGTTTCCATTACCACCGACGTAAACGATGAAGTTTAGATGGCTACTGCAGCCTACGGCATTCACTATCGGTCAGAATTCATGTCCCACCAGCCATAACGTTGTTAAGAATGGTCATATTTCAGCGACTTCTAAAAAATGGCCCTTAGTGACAGCTTGACTGATCGAAGAAGTACTGAAAGATGTGGCTCGCGTTTTATATTTTTCCATTCAGCCTTTGGAAATAAGCTTTCTTCAAATTCCACAAATTTTCTATACTCCCGCATCTTAGCGCAAAATTTTCGATTCTTTCTAGAGCATGCTTGCGTCTAATCAGTGCTCGCTCTCAGAAAACCGCGGGATTTTTCGCTGGCTGTTCTCCTCCTCTCTCTCACCCCCCCCCCCGGGAAAGAGAGGGGGATTTCCAGTGTGTCGTTTTATGTGCGGACTCATGAACTCATATTGCGCTGTTAACGGCACAAATGGAACTTGCATTGTTAGATGTGAAGCAAGCAGAGATCTGAGTGAGGTGGTCTGAACTCTTGCTATTCGGCCAATATCACTTCGTTAAAGCTTTGCAAATAGCGACTTTTATAAATCAAGGAGAAATCGCCTCCACATTCGTTTCGCCACTTAAAAGTGACATAGAGAAATGAAATAAATCTTTGAAAAAAGGGAATTAATGAAGAACGCATACTCGACGATTTAGCGAACACAAGTACGACTCGCTCCCACTGCCAATACTCGACCAATCTGATCAGCAAATTGAAGTACTCCTCAACTGGATATATATTTAGAGCAGTTTGTCGACCGCCGCATGGCTTCGTATACCAGAAATACTTGATGAAAACAATGCCCAATTCAGCACATAACGCCTCGATCAGTTCTGCGGCGTCCACATCGGGAGGCCCTACCAATACTGATATGCCTGCATTTGCCACCTCACGAACTGGAAGCGCATGCTTTCTCAATTTTGATTGAAATCTTTTGCCGAGAAAATATAAATAAATCAAATTACAGCTCTTTTACTGACTGTGCTGGCAGCAAACTTGACACGAGCTAAACCGTTGACATTCCGGTTAGAGCGATTTGAGTGCTCTTTTCAGCTGTCAACTTCTGGTGACGGTCATGATCGTGTATATGCCGTTTGAAGGTTGCCCTGCCACAAGACATTTTTAGAAACGACTTCAGGGGATAGATGCGAACAACTGAGTCGCACTGTTTTTTCAAGCTCTAATCGTCAAACGTTGCTACCAAAATTTCGATTTCCCACATGCGCATTCGTCCAAGTTTTAGCAATCAGCAGTTGTCATTCTCTTGCCGCAAAACTCATTTCAAGGAGCGCAGAGTTCTTTGCAAAACTTTCTCATGTAGACAAAAAAACGAGCATGAATAAAGCATGAATCTTTCCAACGAAAACGTTCACTAACGCCTTAATGCGAGCTGAAAAGGCTGTGCCGAATCGACGTAAATCACGCTCGCCTGCTCTATGGAACAATTGCTGGCAATCGCTTTGTGGTTGATCATCCGAACGGCAGCTTGAAATGCCGCAACAGCATACTCATGTTCTCTCACCACGAGCATTACGCCTTCAAAGGGGGTGCAATTGTTTTCTTTTGTTGCACTGCTGAGTGTTTCTTTTTTGAAACTTTCATAAACATCCACTCAGTTCGTATGTGCCAGAAACAAAAGCATATGCACGGTTATGGAAAGTGAGTACTTTGATGACCAAAGCCAAAATTCTCTCTTCAATTAAACTGGTGCAAAAGAAGATATCATTACTGAAACGTTCAGATCAAATATACTGTACTTGCTTAAACATAATCCCCTCTGCTGAAGATGAGCCCGCCTCGAATATAAGCTTTGTTAGTAGAGAGCTACAACAACGAGAATCTCCTTTTCGAAATAAGCTATTCCCCTTGAATGTGTTTACAATCGAGATTCGCCACGAATGTACTCTGGAAACGTGTCGAAATTTCGCATAATCGTATGCAGGTAAACCCCTTTAGTTTTATACTCCATGCTGAGCATTTTAATGCCTTCTGCTTTACCCGCTGAAATAAGTTTTAGGACTTCTACTTCTCGCGGTTCTAGGAGTGGGCAGATTGATACTCAAAAGTGATCGCAATTCCAAGTGAAATAGCTTTTGTTTGTCGTGGCCTCGTTACTTTCACTCCGTCATTTAGATAGGTATTTAAATACTAATAAACTTGCAAATGGCATGAGGGCTAGCAACTCGAACGTCACTGCCGCAAATCTTAATTGCTAAAAGGCCGAGGGAGCGAACGGAGCTCGACAGATCGGCGTCGACCCTCGCTTGGCGAATGAACGGATCGTCAAGTGAATCACGTGAATAATGCAGATAGTCATTTAAACAGTACTGAAGTACCCAACACCAAATAAATTAAACGTCATTGATGCCACACAGTACCATGCGAAACTTCAGCGTTTTTGAAACGATAATATTGCAGGGTTCTGGAATGTGGGCTCCTTCGATATCTCATTTGAACGGGGAGTGGCTACCATACAAAGAGAGAATCTTCTATTAGAAAAATGCAAGCGTTCCATTCGATAGACAGCCCATTCCCTAGGCACCGAAAAAACAGAAATATACGCTCCCTGTTCCAGAGCTGCGAAAAACAGAACCTCGGCTTTCTCTTCAGGCAAACAGGGTCATTGTCATGGATGCTGTAACAAGAAAGAAAAATTCGTATTCAATTAGGTAAATAAACTAGCTTGGTCGATATTGCTTCTGTTTCCCCGCTTCGAAACTGTGCTAAGGACATCGGTGGAAAACACACTTGGAGATGGTAAAGTGATTAGGTTAAGTTAGGATAAACTGAAGTGTTAGTAAAAGCTCACTTAGATATCCACACGCTTACTGCGAAAACTTGCAGTCACGAGGACATACCTAGATTTCCTCGAAGACTCTTAGATCGTACTTAGATAAGAGACATCGGAGGGGAACAAAATCCACTCTCCTTATTCAGGAATCTCACTATGGAAAATGAAAGCGTCAGCAATAAGAAAACTGAAATAATTTTAAATACCAATTTTGAGCGAAGATGCAATCGTGGGGAGAATGAATGCGAGAAGAGGCACAAGCATCAAGCAGAGCGCACTTAGCCTTTCGTCTTGTTTGTTGGTAGATAGACAACGCACCCATTTCGGTTGTCGATAGCAATTTGCACCGCTTAATGAAGTGGCCATGATTGTGCTCAATTTACTGCCAAAATCTTAAACAGCAAATTTTCTTCCCACAAACTTTCTCAGCACACAATTTTTAACTGGTTTTTTTCAACAAGGCTCTTTGATTACCAAAGAAGTGCATATTTTCCACGACCTGCTATATGCGAATCAACTACTCCCTCCTCTTCCATCCTCTTGGCATCAGCAACAATTTATAACTCTGTCCCTTTCATCAGATCTTTCATCTTCTTCCAATATTAGCAGTTCTCACATGCACTGCACATGTTTTACCGATATTTCATAATTGGTCACCACTTTATCTAGTGCAAACAAATCTCTGTTCAGTTGACGACGCAATGCAACAAAACTCGAAGTGTAAACGAAGCGTTTATTAAAATACAAACATTCTAAATGAAGAAGATTGTCTTTTTCAAGACTGGACTCATCTTACCTCAAAATTCTCACTACTTTAATAATTAAGTGAATCGATAAATCAACAGCATAAAAATTTCGCAAACTTTAATACTGGAATGATGTTTTGCTCACAAGCAGAAATGATGTCAGAATGCATAATAATAAATAATTCTAGCACTATACATAGTCACATCGAACGCACACACAACGCAACAAACCGAGTTATCGTTTCAATTTTGGAGCCAAATTACGAATGAAATTCGCTAACACCAAAGCAAATTACTGTGGCGATGTTTTGCATTCAAATACCACCACTGACGAATCAATTAAACATACACATAATCAGTGTACTATTGCGCTGTGAGACGCTATCACAATTGCAACGACACATGGGACGTGTTTTTAATTGGGAGAGACTAATCCTCACCGTATCGCCATCACAATTAACCCGACGTCGCTGTCGACGCTTGGGCTGCCCCTCCTCTCGGATAATACTTATCGAGTATGGTTGCAGGGATACGTTTCAGCATCTCACGGGGGAAGATTCGCAACAACTGCCAACCAATGTCCAACGATTCGAATACCGTTCGGTTCTCATAATTGCCTGCAACTCGTTTATAACAACAAAAAACAACGGAGCGTGCACCACACCCCATCAACTTTGCAAATAAATGAACGATTCTAAGAACTAAAACAGCACATTCAAAGATGTGGCAGATATGAGCTCCTGCAATCAACAGTAATCCGCTCATATTTCAGTTAAGTCGACCGTTTGTACAAATCCCCGAAAGAAGCCCTTTCCCACCTAACCAGTTTGTACAAATCCCACCTAACCAGAACGGTGTGAAATATGACTCAGTCGGTTACATAATGCATGTGAATTCTGATCACATTCAAATGTTTCCAATTCGTTTGCGAACTGATGAACGAGACAGAAAGTATTAAATTTCTTAACTCTAGCATCGATGTTCCGCAAGTTACAACTATCGGTCAATTAAACGGACGCACACGCATATGAGCATTACACATTACAAGTGCATGGTCTTGCCGCAATGTACTCACAGACTAAAGATTTGTAACAGCGCATAACTGCTGAACGTTATGCCAACTAACCGAAAAGAAACAATATTCAGAGATAGTAATATATTTCAGAGGAATGGGGAGGGCTCAATTTTGAAGAACTAAGAAATCTGATACTAAACCTCGGACGAACAGATCCTTGCATATCAGCGTTCGTCCTGCAAATATCTTATAGACGCAAAGCCTTAGGCTTATTTGTGTACACCCACATACCTCAAAACGATTGTAAAGAGCAAATACATAAAAACCGCCCATTCAGAATCCCTATAAACTTTTCGAAGTTAGAAACAAATATAACACCCAAAATAACAGACCTTGAGAGATGAAGTTCTTTTCGAACTTCGTCAGAAATTCGAGATAAAGCAAATCATCAGACGACAATGCCTCCTCGCCAACAACTGCCTTCATTGCCTGCACGTCTTTACCGATGGCGTAACACGCGTACAACTGATTCGATACATCTGCGTGATCTTCTCGCGTCATACCTTCACCAATAGCCGACTTCATGAGACGAGACAGTGAAGGCAGCACATTGATAGGGGGATAGATCTGCCTGTTGTGCAACTGTCGATCCACATAGATCTGTCCTTCCGTGATGTAACCGGTCAAGTCAGGGATCGGATGAGTTATATCTGAAGGGCTTCTTTCCTTAAATTGGATCATCCCCATACCTTTCGAAAAAGTACCAAACTCTATTACCATTTACAGAATGACATTTAATACCACACAAGAAGAACAGAAGAAGCACCCGGATTAGCACTGTGTTACATATTGTATAGCCAGATGCTACGGGAGGCGAATACCACATATCAGAGTTTAAAAGTTCATAGACTAGAGTGTTAGCAAATTCACACAACAAGGCGCATAATCCCAAGGGAAGGGAAGTGGTAAAATTCGCGAACCTTCACAGTGTGGTTACACCTGACTGCGGCTGGGGGGGGGGGGGGGGGGGGGGGGAGGACTAAAGCATTCCAATTCCCAAAATTAAAAGCGGTTGCACCCGCAATTAAAGCATTTTGTTGTACTGCTGGCTGATCGTAGAGAAGAGACGACTCGAGTCGAAGCGAAGTTTTAATCAAACAATTCGGTAACTAAACACGTGTCGGGTAAAAACCCACCAATATCACCGACTGATCATGCATCATGGCTAACCGGTTTGAATTAAGCAACTACAGAAATAGAGGAGCAGCGAAATAGTATGGCGCAGAGAAGAATAGATATCACCGAAGTCGATCTATGCAAAATTGAGTTGCAATACGGTCGTTCACCGCAACACATTTAAAAGGAAAACAATAGAGGCGAACCGTCGTTTGGCATCGACAAAATTGGAATCTGTGTAATTGAGCCGTTACGCCCCTCAACACGCCCTGCGCGCTCATATATAGTGGCCAAATCGGTATACATATAGCCTGGGAAACCACGACGTCCTGGCACTTCTTCACGAGCCGCAGACACCTCCAATAGATGATATAAATTATGCATAAACTGCCAGACATCCACATTCATCCTCGCTTATTGATGTTACATGTTTTACTTTCAATCTCAGCCAGATTTCCGCACTGAATTGATTGTTAGAAATCCTGAACGCTCGAAATGAAAATCGAAATGAAGGAAGAAGGGTGCGTCTAAGCGTATTTTTCGTTTATTTAAACTGTTGCATACGGCACGCAACATATCTCTTATATCACGTAGAAAATTGGATAAACAGGACTTTTGATAGTTAGGGGTCGTTCTTTTAAGGATAAAGTCATTTATCACTTGGGTTTAACAAAAG
This sequence comes from Ascaris suum, assembly GCA_013433145.1. Classification (NCBI taxonomy): domain Eukaryota; kingdom Metazoa; phylum Nematoda; class Chromadorea; order Rhabditida; family Ascarididae; genus Ascaris; species Ascaris suum. The sequence goes on along the minus strand of CM024187.1, from coordinate 12,859,521 downwards.
GGGATGGAGATATATGGGACACTGTACAAAGAAGGGGTGAAATGCTTGGTGTTTCCATAAAATGCAACGACAAGGCATTCCGCATCGAACACACTCGAAATGAGAAGAAAGTTCATTTCCCCGATTCGACGGATAAATGTGAACTGGACACAACCACTGTCACCCCCTGCAATATCGGTGATATGAACGCACACTGACTCAAGAGATAGATCTACAAGCTCGTAAATCATTTAAAATACTACCATGAGATCATTTTTCAAACATATCAGCTGAAGTATTCCATTATGAAAGGGAACGCATTATTCCCGGTAGACATGACTTCGCGGACCACAATGCAGTAATGCGCTGCGTGCGAATTCCTGTCGCACAACGTTACAGGCCTTTCGAGCAAACTGGCGTTAGTCGTATGTTGGAAAACATGAGATACAATACTTGCGATATCCGATGCTTTTTGCATAATTGCTGCTATATTGCAAGAGAAAGATAAACCGGAAGACATTAGTATACTACGATATTTAATTAAGACGTGAGCGAGCTTAGTACCAATAAATCATATAAACGTGGAGTTATTAGCACAGAAGCATATGATGCAGCATTTTTCAGTCGCAGCAGCTATTTGCCAATAGTCGGGCCATATGCAAGACTCGTTAACAGAATTGGCAGCGCAAACCTTACAAAGGTTTAGCAGATTTTATAAGTAGGCCATATAACCGGCAGGTCACTTACAGGTAGGTCGTTCATAGAGGCACTATCAGCGAACACTGCATCTTGTGCCAATAATTTTAGGTTGGTCATTTATGTTCCTTACATCACTCCGACTGCACTCAGTAACTTAGAAAACCGCTTTCGCAGACACCAGAAATCTATGTAAAGAATATCAAGCGGTTTAGAAGCGTTGGGTGTATTTTTAAAAAAACAAGCGCAATAACCTGATAGTTATCAGCATGAAGATCTGTGAAGTAAGAAACTAAACTGACGCCGAGACAAAAGACTACTGCAACAACATAGAACAGTACCCTATCTCTGAGAATCATCAGCTCTACTGTCTTTCGTAAACATCGGGTAAACAATAGCGACCAGCCATTCCCTTTGCTTCTAGTCTAATCACATATATAGAAGGATTTGCAGAAACCCTCATTTAGCGGATGCAATGAATCACATTGTTTCAATCAATTACTTCCTCGTGCTCTCTGCGTTTAAACATAAACAACGGGCAACAGAAAAGAATATACCTCACGAAGTGCTTCAGCGTATGAAGACATATCGGTTAATACGACGAGCACATGCTTTTCGCATTGGTATGCAAGGAATTCGGCAGCCGTTAGCGCCAGACGGGGAGTTATAATACGTTCGATTCTAAATAAGTATCTTCTCAATGAACGGAATATTTGCTATAGAAAAAATTTATTAACCAGTTCATTAGCATGGCCCACATCAATTACATCAACTTTTCTACAGAAGTAATGTGCTTTGTAGAATGCGAACCATACATAGGCCACCCTTTCCATCCTCCATTACTCCCGCGCGCTGCAAACTATGGCTAAAAACTTCCGGGAATCACGAAGGGAAGAGCCACCCATACAAAACCGAAACAGACCTCATCTAATCTAGAGACTGGATTTAACTGTTACTCATTCTTTCGGTATAAATAACAAAGATTAATACAATCCCTTACCAGCTGTGAAGGGTGATAAGACGAACTGTCATTTCTAATTTGCAAACAGATAGACTTTACCAATAAACTTACGAAAACTTCAACATTTGTCTCCGTTCTCTCCAATAAAATAACCGCAACAAATGAAAGAATATAGCTTACGTGGGGTCATTCGCAAGGTTTAGGAAGAGACACACATTCTCCATTGATCCATTCTCCTCGAAATCTTGCTTGAAGAATCGTGCAGTTTCCATATTAACGCCCATAGCTGCGAAAACGATAGCAAAGTTATCTTCCTTGCCGTCGTGTGGACGATCAGGCAACTTCACGAGACCACCTTGACGCACGATTTGTGCAGCGATCTGAACATACCACCCACCTATGATCAAATTCAACTGCCACTATTTCCAGCTGCAGCCGAACGCCTCCATTCGAATAACGATGAACACTGGAGCGGCAGGAACCACCGTGGTTTTCTTTTTTTTTAACCTTAAGAGCACCTAGGATTCGACACTGACCCCATCGACAAAGCAAACGTTTCTTAAACGGGAGTCCGGTGGAGGTGGAGGTGGAGAATTAGACAGGGATGAAGAATGAGCCTGAAGTCTCACACCATTAACAGCTCGCATTCTACACACGATGGAATTAAACGCTTCCACCATCATCAATCTGAGCATACCACCCATTTATGACCAAATTCAACTGTTACTATTTCTGGCTCGAGCCGAATTCCGGTTGAATTCGATCGCATATATAATCAAAAAAGAGAGGAATGAAGCGTGGTGTGCTCTGCATCAGATATAGTCACACATCCTTAGTGTTCAGTTACGCTGACCCAGAAGAATCCCCTTCATGTCATGCAAATACAGACGGCAGAATCGAATATGACCAATCTTCCTTTATACTACAACGCCTCACGCTTACTGGGACTCTGCTACTTTTTATCATTACGCTTACTGAGACGCTGTACTCCACGACAAAGCTGAATTTGGAATATCTTGAGCGGCTATTCTACCTCTTCCTATATCCACAACCCTCGCTTATTAGGAAGTCCTTTGTATTCATATACGTTGAAAAGGAATCCTTAAAAGAAATACTTAAAAAACTTACTTCATTGTGCGGCAAACCAGCTGCGGAGAAGATTGGAATCTTCTGCCCTCTAGCAATCGAGTTCATTACGTCGATTGCCGAGATTCCAGTTTGAATCATCTCCTCAGGATAAATACGTGACCAAGGATTGATGGGTTGTCCGTTGATATCCAAAAAATCTTCAGCCAGCACTGGTGGACCCTATAAATAACGTCAGAATGAGGGCATCACGTCCTCCGAAATTTCACAACGCTTAAGTTACTCATCGCTGCACTATATATTCTTTTCCTTGCAAGAAACCAATCGATTCTAGAAACACGACTACTACATATTAAAAGCATCAAAAACAATACATGATATTCACCAAAAAAAAAAAAAAAAACAAACGAATGCCCTCATAAGGGTAACCTGCACGTAAATATTGCCTTCAGTGTTTCAGCTGGCACGAAACGCATCTTATCATTCTTATCAATAATAAGACATAAGTTAGTAGTAAGACAATTCGAAAAATTTGTAGTAGTATGGCAGCAGCACATGGCGAAGGGGGAATAGAAAGTTAGTGGGGAGGGGGAAGGGACAATGCGATGAGCTGCAGCTGCAGCAAACAATGCGCTTCCCCTCCCTCCGATCGCAATCGTCGGCTGCGCGCACTTAGACCCCGCCTAATTCCGCATACTAGCTCTAAAAAACCTGACAACAGGAGGAAATCCAAAATTACCTTGTCAATTGGTTTTCCGGAGCCGTTAAAGATGCGTCCCAACATGTCCTCGGATACAGGTGTGCGTAGAATGTCACCCGTGAACTCGCAGATCGTGTTTTTTGCATCGATTCCAGCTGTTCCCTCAAACACCTGAACCACGACAAAGTTAGAACTTTCTGTTTGCGCTTCATTGTAAACGCCTGGGACAAAATAATGAAAAAACTTCAGCCTTTTATTCTTTATTGTAGATGAGCTCAACCTTATCACGAAAACAGAAAAAAAAAAACAAGACAAAAGGGATCTAAACACATGTAACGACAGACTTGACCTCGCATACTAAAAATCGATTCATATATATATATATATATATATATATATATATATATATATATATATATATATATATATATATATATATATATATATATAGACTCATCGCTTCCACTGCACCCATCTTAAAATAATGAACTTTTGTTGAATTGGAAAAAAAAACGCATCAACATGCATAATCTCCAATTCTCTCCGAACTGAATATGTCATCCTTCTTTTAACAATAATCTTTCCCCTGTCCGTCCAAGTCCAAGCAAAATCCAATTCTTCTGATCACGGAGAATTGAAGCAGGAAAAGAGTTAGAAGGTTCGAGTTCATCTTGCTTTAGCCTTACGGCATGCTTTAAGATGAAGAAAGTCCATTATTTCAAGATGGGTGCAGTGGAAGCGGTGGATTTTATATATATATATATATATATATATATATATATATATATATATATATATATATATATATATATATATATATATATATATATATATATATATATATCTGAATCGATTTTTAGCGTACTTGGCATAAGCAACAACAGCGCCTTCAACAGAGATCAACAGTTGTGATGTCATAACAAGAAAACAAGTAAAAATGCGATTAAAAAAAAATCATCTCGAGGATGACAAAGAAATCTCAAAATGTTGAAACAAAAAGAAAAAAAAAACGAAGAAGATGAGGAGAAATAATGGCTACATAAGCATTCAAGAAAATCCCTGATAAACGTTGTCAATACTTTTTTGCCAACACAGCATTTCCGAATAATTTTTCCGCCCCGATATCGAATGACTCATCCAGTCGAATGTCCTGCTACTTTACGCTGACTGTCAACGCAGAAGACAAATTTGTGCAAAAAAGGTGAGCGCACCTGCACAACTGCTTTGTTCCGTGTAATTTCGAGCACCTGTCCTGAACGCTTCGTACCATCGGGCAAGGTTAACTTCACAATCTCGGCATACTGAGGAAATTTGACGTCACCAAGTATGACCAGAGGACCGTTCACGCCAGTCACGGTTTTATATGCTAAAATAATCAACAATCTCCTGTTATAAACGTAGAATCCTAAACATAAGTAACAGCAGTTATAATCTTTCTAATTTTCAAAACTGCCGTATAACCGAGGGAACAATTGCAGCAATTTCCATATACACGAACGAAGAAGACATGTGTAAGGAGAGACTTCTTATGATGAATTTAGAGCGCAGATCAAAGCTAAAAGCACGGGCGCCAGCAAATCAATTACTAGCATACATTCCGATGTCAAATTTGCAACGAGGGAATTCTTGGGAGGACAGTTCATTCCTACAAATCTTCTTTGAAAGATTTCAGAAATGCTCAAACTGAATGAATCGGATGCAAATTCCTCCAGAAATAAAAAGTCCCATTTGTTTTCTCAGAATGACCCCCGCTTGGCTACGGCTCCCCAAAGACTGCTTCTCTTCATCCCAACCAAAATGCTCCGGCCAAAGGGTTCGTAGCCTCTTACTTCACAGCAAATCAATATGCTTACACAGAATCCTCAGAAATGTTGAACTCGATCACAGCTTGCGTAACGCCAGCAATCGGTGCTTTTCACCAGATGAGAGCGGAAGAAAGAGTGCACCCAGTCCTCCTTCCTCCGCACTACCAAATGAAACAAACTTCCTGCTCCAATTCGTTTTTCTCCGTGTTCAGAAATCGCTAGCAAAATATGCAAGTTTCCAACGCTTCTACTGGTAGAGTATGCAGTCGTCAATTTATACCACTTGTACAAGGTATACCCACTTCAGCAAAAATTTGAGCAAAACCAAGAGATAAACGATAAGTCAGTGCGGTCTCATCTTTGAATCATTAACATGACACCGATGCAAGCGGCAATATAGCGAACAGCAAAATGCAAATTGGCTCTGCCATATGTATCCTCAATTTGCACATTATATGAAGCTTTTCACAAGGGAGGAGTGGGGGAAGAGAAAGTGGACAGTTCAGTGGCGGATACATGCATCAGTGCGAATTAACGTTTGCCAACTTACCAACGGATATCTAGGCAAGTTGCTAAATAGAAATGCACAGCAGTCGTGAATTGCTTGACTGCATTTAATTTGGTGAAATATGCCTTTAGTACAACGACCTCTAAGAATTGTGCAAGGTGTTTTTGCATAATTGGCGTGGATGACGCTACTCAACGCTAAATCCAAGCAAAATGTTCGCCGTATTTGCGACTCATTTTTAGGGTATCAGATGAAAAGAGCTCAGGTTAAGGAGAATGCACGAAAGGGCTCAGAAAATTCGAATGAATTTCGGTAGCGTTTGAGCAAACACGCTGCAGAGATGGGGACATAGGTCAAACATAATATATAGGTCGCGAGGTCAAATCTGAGATACAGATCGCGCAAACACGCTAGGTCACTAAATTACAAGCCAATCAGTAATGAAGGGTAGTCAGCACAAGATTTGCTTAGGCCGGACGACAGTTTGCATGAAAACTTCTACTAATATGTTAAGTGAGCTGAAAAAAAAAAAGATCATGTTTTTAATTCAAAAAACTGCGGAAATTCCGCCTCGTTCTGCGAAGAAATATCGAAATAATTCCACACTGTTTAAGAAAAAAGGAAAATCCTAGCAAAGCATTAAATATGAGAAAACGAAAGTAAACTATAACGTACTCAAGCGAGGGTTTGTTGTATAGTTTCGAATAGTGGCGGTTTTTTGGCCGGTGATACTTTGATTAACATCGACCGCAGCAGCCATCCTCTACCTGAAGTTAATCATTGCTAGCACTCAGTTGGTCGTACCGTCTGCAGTTTGCTCATCGACCGATAAAAGAGAACTACAGCGACGACCGAAGCGTAAAGGAAAAGAGACGATATGCCAAAGCAAGTGGGTCGATAAGCGCACTTGCACTTCTCTTATCTGACCAAAAGGTTTCGCAAGTTATAAATGAATGACGAAAAAATTTAGAATCAAATAAACTATCTGCAGCCGGTCTACCTTTCTATGACAAGAAAAACACTAACATAAATGGAATATGGCAGATGAAGTCCTCATATGTTGTATACTATACTTAGCGAACTTCGTAAGTTTGGCCTCAGTGGTTCCCGAAGTGAAGCCATCAAACGTACTGATAGGCATATACATACAAACATAGTCCATGTTCGCACAATACGAAGGGTATAAAAATACGTTCAGCGCCTAAGCAATATCGGAAACATTAGCATCCTAATTCGAAGGCGGTGCGCGGTAAGGTGAGCAAAAATGTACGCATATATGGCAGTCTAGACAATCAATTACATTCCACGTTACAATGAACCCTTTCAAATGCCATTACTAGGCAACAAAAAGACTGAAATTTAAAAAATAGAAATGTGCGGTGTAATGTGTGAGAAAAGTTTTTGGCGCAAAGAATGAAAAATAAAACAGTGAAATTTGCTTTTTTTCCGAAAGCAGCCGTTGGAACGTTGAAGTAATAAACCTTTCCTGAAAATATTTGCTGTCAAATGCTTTACAGTAAACAGTAAACTCAAATATCCGTATTTCCGCTTAACAAGCCTCCATCGAACATACTCTCAAAGAAAGTTCGATCGCTTACGCAGAAGCCACTTCTCGGATTAGCAGATAGTGAGTTCGACAACTGATATAATGACACAATGAGTTGAAAAAAATTGCTAGTAAATTGCAGACGGTAAAATAAATTAGCACCTAAACGACGAGGATATATCCCAAAACATGGCCCACTCTAATTTGCTTCGAATATACACCTCCTTCCTCTTCAGTTCCTAATTTCTTTCAAATGTACGACCACTTTGGAAAAAATCCTTCACTTGAAGATCGATTTTCGGAACTGGTGAACGTCATAGCTTGAATTATTTACATTCGACTCGGGTAGAAGTAGATTTTGCGGAGAAGTTTTCATTCGTGTCTAAATTTTTTTCACATCTAGTGGACTTCTCGTAGGAAAAACTATAGATGACAGAGTGTGCTTACATTTGCAACACATGGAAGGGCGACACAAAAAATGCCAAAAACTTTAAAAAATGCACAGAGCGGCCTTCATTTCCCCTAGCAGTTATATTTTGCTACTTTTTATGACAACAAAATTTTTTAATAATCGCCTTTCGGGATCACCTGCGATAACAACGCCCGCCGTTTATTCAGAGAACAGGGGAAGTGCTCACATGTGTGACCAATACTGTTTTAATTACAAGGGAATTAGCAGACCACACCCACGTTTTACAACAACGAAGGTGATTCTATAAAATCATAGCAGTCGGTATGTACAGAAATATTTACTGTTATTTTGTGCCACTCGGCCCTTTCCACGTGGGTGGCAGGCATAGTTTTTCTTGAAGTTTGACGACGATGTATTCAATATGGGCTTTCGCTCAGACTGCAAAAGGCTAAGATGAAGGGTGAGGATGTTTTCTCAACAAGACGGTAACCAATTAACGTCATATCCGCCAAAAAAAAAAAAAAAAAAACGATCGGAATAGCGAGCGCATTTTAAAAAGTGATACGAGCAACTCGATCGTGTTGGATAATGCGAATAAGCGTTTTCTGCAAATGTGAAAAACATAGAACCACTAAGGAAAAGCCAGCTGCAATTTGAAGCTGAATTTACATAACTAAGTCCCTTCAACGTAACAGATGTGTTCACCCACAAGGCAAAGTAGTGGACTCAATAACTTCCTCACTCAGTAACACGCTGAATTCAAATAACAATCCTTCGAGCAATTAAGCTCACTTTTCGCTGACAGAGATGCTTTATAGAAGGAAAACTGCACTCAGAAATGAAGTCAAAGCATGCCCAGTGAAAAGAAGCAATACTCGAGCATGAAACGTTCGCAAGGTGATGCGAAACGACCTCAATACCTCTCCACTCCATGACCAAACGACACAAACTTCAACTGTACCGCTGCTTTTTGCACAGAGCTTAGAACGGCTCGTTGATACTTGGTCTTTATTCCCGTATCGAGTCAGGGCAATTCGCCGGGCGTTATGTGACCCGACTTTTCAAATGCACTACCTATATACGACTGGTGCAGCGCTATAGCGCTCATCATATGCTCTTTGGCAGATTACTAGTTTAGACGCTGAAAATGTCATTAATTTTGCAGTGTATCTTTGTTGAATCTGTAAAGCGTTAATAAAACAAGTTTATAAAATTACTGCATAATTCAAAACCATTTTAACTAATTTGTTGCTTCACTGATAGTAATAGACATAATAAAAGCAGTAACAGAGTGATGATAATAATAAACGATAAGTAATAACAATAACTAACACTGACAATGGTAATAACAATATGAACAATAATAGTATTAGGGATAATGACGACATTGATAATAACAGCAATAACAATAATAAATGATAACAAACAATAGTAATGATAAATAATATTGACGAATATTATTAAACAATGACGATAAACAGTCATAAGAACGTGGAATATAAAAATAAAAACCTTCAGCACCTTTAATCAGAATGTTATTGTGCCAATCACATATGATTCTTGAAGAAATCGTATCACGTCACTGCAACTATCTATTCACAGCGGGTTCAAACTCCATTCTTCGAGCACATAAGAACTGCTCAGCAGTACGATGCTTTTATTTCTTACTCTTTTTCTCATAGAATATAGGCTTTTTAATTTAAAATAGCACCTTTACAATCTTTATGAGAAACCTCAACAGCAAAAACTCTTCTATGAGTAAGGTGTCCCTTCACACATCGCATATTCAGTTAGTATGGAGAATTTTACAATTATTTAGTGATACTAGTTTGACTATCTTTAGAAACAAGAATATGATACAAGATACGTCGATCTCAAGCAAACTCCTCTCCCCTTCCATTCTACTCTCTAATACGGTACAGGCCTTCGTACTCCCTCTTCAGTAGAGTGTAGACTCGCTTTGAAAGAGAGATCCAACAGCTACGGCTCTTGATGTAAGGTTATACTGCATCCACCTATTTTGAGTTCATTTGTGGATTTTTGCAACATTAATAGAAAATCAGAAAAATGCACTTTTGAGGGGTCCTGTCATGCTTTGGAGGATCGATAACAGAAGGACCACCCGCCAAGATGATTCCCTCTTATTGGCCACAATTTCGCGAGCATACATTTCGCATCGTTCATAGCAGCAAACATTTGTTACGATCGACGGCTGTCGTTTCACCTCAATGTGAGTGCCTTTTATTATTGACAGCTGTAATATTTAGATCTGTTTCGTGAATACTCAAAATGAATGTGAACAATGAAGAACCGTTTACTTGAGGTGTTTCAGTACTCTCTAAAAGCAAAGAATCTCCCTCAAGAAAGTATTCAGTAGGATGGTGATCAATGAAATTTAAAAAATAAAGGAATATACGTCTGTTCATTTGCAATGTTTATGTGAACTTTATTATTGCATTTTAATTTATTGTTTATTTTCTTATTTAAAGGTATTTGCACTGATATTTTTTCATTAATTGCATTTTCTTTTTTTGCAATATTACATAACTAATGAATTTCTTTTGCAGGAAATTAAAAGTGATCGTTTATAACAAAACGCGTAAATATGCAGGTCATACAATTGAAATAGTACTTTCGTCAAGAGACACCATTTCAACTGTAAAGGAGAAGATTCTTGAAAAAACGAGCATACCAGTTGACATTCAACACATCGTCTTTGGGGGTTCGTTGTTTTACCACCGTTTTCCAATTGTAATGCACCGTTATCACTTCTTTATCAACTAATCGGCGAATATCTCAACCCATTAGCGCAATCATACGTTATAGATATTGCGCTTTACGAAAGGATGTTTTATATTAACACATTTTTTGTTAGGATCAAAGCCTAAGTGCTTAACTGCTCCACAATAAGAACACGCTCCGTTTGGCATATTTGTTTAGTTATTCATTTTATTCGTTGGTGGACGGATGAATAGAATGAGTAAAAATAATTAAAACGCCGAAATACGATGAAAGAGACAGAAATGGTGGTGAGGAAATTCATGCACTAGTGGAAACACGTCTGGTGTGCTCCGCACCATCTTATAAATACTTAAAATACTCTATCTACCGTATTTCCTCGTTTATAAGCCCCGACCTTATAACACTTGCGATTTTTGTATGCAATCTTAAGCTCAAGGAAAGGTATCTATAAAGTGAACATTATACATCTTGCAAATTTCAAAACTGAGGTGTTTTTGAGAAGGAACGAGAGCGGTCGCTTTACATTCAAAGAAAATTAACGAGAAGGCATATGTCCTTCACTTCGCCGTTGTTAGTGTATTCTCGCTTCTACAGTTCAGCGGCAATTTTCAGAAATCGGTATAGTTATAAGCCAGATTACAGGCTCACTGTTTAGCTAATCAAGATCTAGGTTTATGATCAAGTAATCAAGGAAGGTCTATTCCAAGGCGGGAGCGGAGGTGGTTATAGTGTTCGCAACTTTCCACATTGGACGTATTCGAGGAGTGCTTATAAATGAGGAAATAAGGTACACTCTCTATTCCACTGACCTAGGTCGATATATTATAAACTTCAGGTTCCTCGAAACTTTAAAAAACCGTTTTCTAGAAGCTTTTTGCGCAAGAACACTGATGAATTCGCTTTAGACCTTAGCAGCACCAAAGAGAACAAGAAAAAACAATACAAATGTGAACAATCGCTGAAGAATGTCAAAAGAGTGCCAATTAGTGGCGAGCAGCTCGACCATCTCAAAAATGACCGAGCTCGTTGTTTTCTAATACTTTCTTCAGAATTCGTCTATCTCACCGCCACAAAAATTTCAACAAATTTCGAGCAATATTGATGGCCACTATATCAGAAAGTATTTTTGAGGAATGTGAGGTCTCTCACATTGAATAAAGGACGTGTGTCCGTTGTTTCTTTTTCTCGCTTCGAGTGTGCGGATGAAAAGCACATCGCGCTGAACTGATATCTGCTTAAAATTGTAAGCACAACAAAATTTTCGCCACAAATGCCATCTTATACGAACGTCAGTCACCACGTTTTCCAACTATAATTTGTTGAAGGCAGGGGGGAGGGGCTCCAAAGTTCGATGCCATTAGGTCGAACTGTCCCCTCCCTCGCTCCAGAAAAAAAGTTCCGGGCTGAAAGAAAATCAAAAGTCCTCGTTTTGCGGCCCTCAAACCAAACTTCCCCAGAGCGAACAATATCTGCGGCTTCAATAGTCGAGATCGCAAAAATCATGTGCTCCCACACGAAGTTTTCGAAGGGCCAACACCGACTGAAAAATTCACTGTGGAGCATTCATTGAGAACGAAAGCTTTCCGGAGAAGCGCGGCCACTCCCCAACTTCCTCCCACAGGTAAGGGGCAGTCGACGAATAACGCGGCTGCTAGAAAATCTATCGCTTCTTGAGGAGGCGAGGTTTTCTATGGTGAGGTAGTGCGCGACTTTCAATGCAGTGTCCTACGAGGAAAGCTGATTCCCCTCGAAAACAGGAAAACCTTATCCTTGCCGACAATACCTACCCGTTCCTCCCAACTGTGGAGGTATTGCTAAGCCATCTAAGGTCTTGCATTACATCAAGTGTTGTGCAAAACTTTAATAATGCAAGAGCAGTAACAACATGAGAAGAATAAATAACAAAAGCTGTAGCAGAATGTGGAAAAAATCGTTGCCGTTAAATAATGTCGAAAACTTAAAAACAGTACTGTACATTTGTAGTGTTTCGTCTGTGTCTGAAAATAAATGATGGGAATGGTAAATAGAAGGGACGGGGAAAATGTGCTTCTTAGAGGAGACGACAAGAGAAATATGGCTGTGTAAGCAAGATCATTTTAAAAGAAAGGTTTCCCAATAAGAACCGAATCCCTCATACTTGGGACGACCTGGCCTTATATAAGTTAGGATAAGTGATGCATTTGCTACGAACAACTGGTGCATCTGAAGGATGTAAATAATTTCAGTGGACGCACTAAAGGACGACGAAACGTTGCACGAGCACCATATCAAAGATGGCTACACGATATACTCAACGCCGACGTACGTCGAGATACCAGAATTACCGAATCTGTAGACAGTGGTCATCGTTCTCAACAATCATACATGCGCTTTCCCATCCACCCGTTCATTACCATTCACATATTCATGTGTCTGCGTGTGAATTTACCTGAGCAGCTCGACTACGAAGGTTGAGAAAACGTCAAAAGCCGTACGGAGGGCTTTAGATGGTGAAATTCACGTAACCGGCTTGCAATACTTGCTCGCTACATCTAATTCGCATCCGGCCTAGTAATCCTCGCTTATTTACCTTCTCACATTGCTAAAGGTTTTAGCAGTTAATCAATAAACTGTCGATCAATGTCTGTGATCAATAAACATCTGCTTTACACGTTCTTCGTGACCGTGTTCAATAAAGCAGACTGCCGTCGTGTACCCCTGCAGGATCGATCAATGTCCGCGGGAAAAAATGCCGTAGATACTCAAATACACAAAGATCCTCTAAGCAGGCACTGACGGTCCCATAACGAACTGCTGTTTCCAGAACGGTATGGATACGCTGCGCTTGCCATGCGTGAAAAAAATGTCGTTGGACACCTTGCGGTAAGCTGCTCCCTCCATTTCACAGCTGTTGCTTGTAGTGCACACCCGTACTCGGCAAAACTTGTTACCAAACTGATTGGCTCAAAGATTCCGGTGTGCTGATCCATTTTTTATTCGACTTTTTGCCATATGGAATTTGACCGAAACGACCATGCCGAACAAGTTCTGCTGTTCAACACTTTGTCAACTCCAAAGCGTGATAAAAAATTAGAACAATGAATGTTTTACTTTACAGAGGAGACCACCCGTAGCGCGAAAGCTGACAATTAATACTGCGGTGGCGGATGAAGCATTCAATCTGCATCAGACAAATGCGTCCTCACTGACAGCCGGGGGCCAAAGCTGGATAGAAATAACATCATGAATTAAAAAACCCATGGACCACCCCGTAAACCTATGAGAAATTTTGAGATTTGAGATCTACCAACACCGTTCGAATATAATCAATAAATTTATAAGTGGCCACAAGCGAAACATTTTATTCAAATCATCAACTGCTGTATACAAATATAATACAATGGCTTTCATGTATATCAACTGTGCGAAACAAATTGCAACATCTCTCGAGGATGCTGAAAAAGTAGCACTGTTCGGGAACGAGTGAAACTAAGTGATGTGAAGAGAAGTCACTACAATGATAGAGTTCTTGTGTGAAGCGACTCGCGAACCTATTAACAGGCACAATAGGCAATTTCAGGTGCGCTGAACTAGTTTCTTTCTATCATATTAACTCAAGCTCGAATTTCCTCTTCGCTCTTGAAGATCTTGCACTTTGAAAAATTGGAAAAGAAAACCGATTCCTAAAATATACACATGCCTCGACAATTCGTTTTCTTTAATTAATATGGACAGTGGTCGATTAGGGCAACAAGAAATTGCACACTATTCACCAGCAAACGAATACATTTTAAATGGACATGAATCGTTTTCACCACTAGAAGCTTCAACGAATAAACGCTCACAAATAGTGGCAGTGGAATGAGATTGGGAAAGCTGCTCACGAAAGGTGAACCCGTGTTGGGTTGATCATGCAAAGCGCAACAATTTTTTAGTCAATGAATGCAATCCTTACTGCTGAAAAATGGATAATGCACGTTGATACGTTGGCAAGAAACTAGGATAGTCTGGATTAAATTCGGTTCCGAACTCTTTTCCGCTTGCAATCAGGAATGGATTTAACCCGGACGTAAATTAAAACTGTGAACGGCTGGAATCAGCCGACTCCCGTATGCAATAATGCCTGAGAACGTAACCCCTCACCCCTCCCCCTCATTTGGCTAACTGCTTGCCCCTAATGAGGAAGCAACTTTTCTCCTCACGACGTTCTTACAACCTTAAAAAAAAGAGAAAATTCAAATTTAAGCGCGGAACAATTAAATAAGTTGTATTTCAGCTTGAAATTCCACCCTTAGTGTGGACGTTAAGTTAAATTAATGGAGGCAAATGAACGCAAAGCAACCTTCAATTTAAGTGCAATTTCCGAGTTTAAAAAGAGCGAGAACAAAGCTCCCAATGAAGCCATCGATGGCGCCAAATAAAAAAGTCAACGTAATCATCATATGCATATGTTCATATAAGAAACTAAAATACAAAAAACTTCATCCCTTGCAAATACAGAAAAACAATAACTCATTTACAAATTATAAATAAAGCGTCCAAGGGCCTTCAACCACTTCAACAAATCGCCTTGCATAATACAATAGAGATACACTCAATCAAGCAGACTGGGCAACGATCTTCTGAATTCTCTTAAGAAGAACCCTCCAATCTTCAAATATAATCAATCAATTTTGCTTCAATATTTTCTACCGTCTATATCCATTATTATAAACTACCGTACAATATGATCTAACAAAGATTAATGATTTAACGTTAAGCAAAATACATCCATAAAAGGTTCGTTAGAAATGTTTACCGCGTAATTCAGCATACTAAATACAATGAAAGACGTTTCATAACGAGCATTTTAGTAAAACAAAATTCAACTTAAAGGTACCACACTATGAAAGCTCAAAGTCATTTCTAAAGCAGCAATGTGCTTCACTAAAGAAACCTTCAACTATACCACTGTACTACAGCATACTCTGCAGTAAAACAGAAAGTAGACAGCAGCAGAGGAAACATCACTGATTACGACTATATTGCGCATATTCACAAAAAAATAGAAATCGAAACCGCACATGATGGATCTATGAACTGCACCAACAAATTTATCAGAGCGAATAAAGGGCAATGCGGCCAACACGAATTCCACGAGTTCACACAACGCATTCAACAACTATGCACGAGGTAAGCACCAGAAAACGATTCAACAAGCTCTCAAGCCATCCGTAATTATGCTTCGCCTCCCGTCCTGCTCAACATTTTTTGAACCGGTGTTCGCTGCAATATCACCAACCTATCGGCGGTCCATAAACCGTACCACATTAAAGCTTTCACAAAACTTACGACACGTTTTTTGTGGTGAAACACAACATTATTAAACTCATGCAGCACTCACTTCTACTCACTAATATAATTGTAACTTTACCTCTCTATATTTTATCATGTCATGCTTTTCTGCAAATATTAATGACACCTTCAAGAATCAACCAAACCTCTAAAAAAGTTTAAATGAAAATTGTGACATCATCAAAGCAGCTGAAATAGAATACATCCCACTGACAGTGCGAAGCAAAAAAAGATTAAATCCAGGAAACAACTGTGAGAAGCACAGTGTGAACTCTACGCATAAAATATGCGGAAATAATTGAATGGAGCAATTCCAATGAATTGAGGACAATAAATGCGCAGTGAACAGAGACGTGCGGGGCAACGAATAGTGGTGGATTTTGAAAAGAAAACCTCGATAACACAATAAACGAGTGCTGCGAATTTGCATTCGTTCATGCATGAGCAGCTTCTATTCCCTTTATTTTGAGTTTTCAGCTGGGCGATGCAACTGATTTTCTGGCAAGAAGGATCGATTTTTAGCAATCGTTTAAAAGTTATGATTCATCAGTGATATATTCAAAAGTTAATTTCGAAAAAAATAAACTTATTCTCAGTTAACAGTTGTGAAGTTTTTCTGACACCTCCGTGCTTCAAAATAAACACGGCCTGCCTCCACTGCAGTAATGCATGTTGAGCATATCACTTACAAAGGCTATAGCAGTTGGGCATAGAAAGCATATGCACATCTACCTAGCATCAATGAGACTCTTTTTGTAACCTCGTGCTAAACACTCGATAAGGCACAGTGAGCGAGACAGCGCTTTACTAAAAAATTAGGGATTCTCGAAACATTCACTAAACTCCCCAGTGGTGAAGGATCTGGCTGGTCCCCTATGCCGGGAGCCATCTTCAAGCAGTCATTGAGTTTCTCCACCAAAAGTGTCAACTATATTTAACTACTAGAATCTAAGACGCTCGCGTAGAAGGATTCAGTGAAAATGCGGACGACAGTTCGGCGAACGTCTGCAGTACCTTAGTATTCTGAACTCAAGTTTCTTTCAGCAACTTGCCCGACGTGATGAACTGCTCTTTTTTTCCCCACCTTATGAATGAGCAGAGAGAGAAACATTACAAAGCAGGACTGTGAAGCGACGCTTTCAAATGCCGGAATATGAATCCAAAACACCATGATTTGAGGTTGTAGGACCGGTATTCTGCTTCAGTTTTATGGCGCATATATGAAACTACGGAGCCGGAACCAGAACCTCAAGCAAAGCGCGAGATATGGAGATCAAGGAACCCGAATTCCGATGCATCTCTAGTGTGTGCCGCTCCCACCCTTCGCCAATACTACGAATGGATACATGAATCCCTCCCCCCCCCCCCCCCCCCCCCCTCTCCTTCTACCCTACCCAAAACGAGAAGAGCGGTCACGGCCATAATTCGTCTCCGTTCAATGCGACCACTACGGTTAAAGAGTTTTAAACATGCAGTCACCGACACAGGACGAAACACGCATTCAAATACGACACCGAATACTATCACCTTTATTGCTGAGGTAGACTGTGAGTGATGACCGAATGCATCGAAATCTGTGACTGATCAGCAGCAAACCACCTCAACTCCCCTAAACCAATTAAAATCCAGACCAAGCAACAACAGCAATTCCACACCACCAAGCAATTCTTTGGGCTTTATGTCTAAGTTTACGATTTCTCCCACTATGTCCATAAGCTTTTTTTAGAGTTTTGTAGATGAAGGTAAATTGCTTGGGAAGGTAAATATACCTGAAACAATGCAACTTTTAGAGGAACCAAAATGAATTGTAACGATACACTATCGGAAATGCAGCTCAACAATTTCCCCTGCCAACCGTTCATTACACGTAGTAGGTTGTAGACAGATTTGTGAAGCGCTTAGCATCAAGCTAATGAAAGCAATCCCCCTGACACCGAACTCATAAAAACTGCAACTATTAAATTTCTATTTCATAACATAAAATTAGTTCCAAAGAATAAAAAAAGAGAACTACAAAACGCTGAAGGCCATTTCTAACCTCTAGTCACCTTCAGCTACCCATATCAACACATCGTACCATCACAAACTACCTACAACGACCAAACAAGAATTTTGCTTCCAGATTCCTTATTCAAAGACAACACTGAGCCCATTAGGAACTGCTTGTATTTAAGCAAAAATCTGAAGCGCAGTTTGCCGTCCAATTTTACCTACCACAATGGCAATCAAATTCACGGATTATCGGCGTTGAACGGAGTCCAAACTCGAATGGTGCTGTCGTCCGAGCATGAGACCAGCAGTTGCGGGTACACCGGATTCCATGCGACTGCATTCACCTTACCCGTATGCCCAGACAACTTGGCGATCAGCCGGTCTGATTTATGACTCCAAATATGCACCTTATCATCTGAAAACATGCTCACTCCATTATGCTGCAGTGAAAGCTGCAAGTCAAAACTAAAAGCAACTACAATATCTCCTTAAACAATCGTTCACTTTTGGAATTTTGGGAATGCACGGTGATCACAACTTTAAAGCTTCTGACAAAAAGCTCACAATTTGCCGCAATGCAAGTTTTGATCAAGAAGCGTCGAAGTTTACGAAGTGAGTGAGCTTCTGGCCCATAAGCAATGCAAAAAATTTTGATCTCCTCCATCTCCACAAAGGGCGCATTGTTTTTTGCAAGCCTTTTACGGCTTTTGCCGAATGAACCATCTTATTAGGATGCACTGTTTCGACCCAAGTTCCAGCATTCCATGAGATGCTAATTTGATGAAACAATCAAACTCAATTTTTCGAACTTAGACGAAACTCTTCGGTGTCGTTTTCATCCCATGAGGAAGATTCGCTCACACGATACTTCAGTTAAAGGCAGCAAGCGCTCTTGGGTGAGTAAAACCCATTTTACAAACAAGATGAGGCGGAACTTGAATGGTTCAAATATTGAGCAACATCGCTGAATAAAATCGATCCATCCATCAGAACATCGGAAAACGGAAGAATCTTGAGCAAAAATATATGGAAAAAATTTCACCGAAAATCGCCGCTAGTAAACAAGGTCACAATGCCCCCAAATTCACCGACTTCGAAATGAGGAAGCCTCACATAAGAAAATCAAGAGTAAAGAATTCAGTGCATTTTTAATAACCTCAGAGCACCTACCAACTGATCCCGTAGCGATGTAACTGTGTTCAGCGCCACCAAACGTCGAAAAGACGACGAAATCGTGATGCGGCGCTCCAGTGTACGAGCGAAGCAAAGTGGCTGATTCTAGATCCCATAAGCGAAGCCCGTGCAGCTTAGTGTCGATAAGAATATGCCGCTCCGTTTTGTCAACAACAAAGCTGATAATCTGGCTCTGCTCTTGGATCAGAGTCTGATCGGAATCATCACTGAATCGGTAGCAACGCACCCTCCAAATAGCACCCTTAGAGGGCACTGGCACAATTGATCGCCATTTCAAACAAAGCACCAAAAAACTCAAAGCCCTTCCAATGAGGTGAATCTTACAGAGAATAAACCTAGAAAACGACCTCTAGATGTCGATATAGTTTTCATCGGGTAGTTAGGGAAAAGGTGGAGCGCCGATAAATAAAAAACACATCGCCCATCCTTTCCTGTATCAGAAAAACCTAGCAGTATTCTGTCGCCTAAGTTGGTTCATGTTGCCGAGCAAAATGAGCAGACCATGCACACTTTTTTAATGGTGCACTTCAGGCAGTGGATGGATTTTGTAACATCCCACATGCTGGAATTGCGGTCTCTGAAGCACTGCTTTAGGAGAATCGTGAGACATCGAACGACATCCTCGACGGGGACGGATTCTGCCTTTTATGAGGCATCAATAAGGAATTTTAAGGGAAAATGCTTGATGATTTCAGGTAAACATGGGAGTCAAGTTGTGAGCGACACGTCAGGTATTCAAGCTGTCTGTTTCCAAGTCGCACATTTAAAGGGCACAGGGATGAGAGAAGAAATCGGAAATGGGACGACAGAGATAAAGACCTTATCCGACATAAAAAATCTTAGGTAAAAGTCAAAATTCGCAATGAAACTGCCCTGATTTTGTTAACAATCCCTCATCATCTTCCAACCTTCTCCCCTCTCATCCCTTTCGTCATGTTCATAGCGACGCGCCAGCACACACCTTAGCCCATTACGCGGATGGGACAAGCAATCGATGAATAAACAAAAAAAAAAAAAAAAAAAAAAAAAAAAAAAACAAAAAACAAAAAAAACAAAAACAAAAAACGACTTACCTGTTATGAGTATCCGCTGCGATGACAGTTCCATTTTTGAGGCAGTGAATTGCACGAATCCTATAACCTTCGAACTTACCGCTTGGTTTCGCCGAATTATCAGAAAGAATCTGAAAGCATTTGTTTATTATTGTATTATTAAAAATATGAGCCGAACCGGACACCAATATCGAAAATACCCAGCAGTTGAGCAAATTAATTAGCACAGTGGCAAATGCTGCATTTGTTACTGCAGCTGAAGATGTGAAGTGAAAAATAAAACAGTCAAGGATCGAGACAAAGGTATACTCACATATTGACAAAAATGACCCTTCTGGTCGGCACAAACGAGCCTGTAGGGATGGCTACCAGCAAAGAACGATAAAACCGTATTATCGTTTCCACGGTTATCTAGCGTACAATAGACAGCGCCTTTATGAACGTCGTAAACGTGGACGTCGGTGTTAGGGTCCTCCGCTGCCGCAACCGCAACTAGCGCGGAATCATCACTCCACGATATCACGGCGGTATTCTGATTACCTAAAAATATTTTCATCACGAACTTATTAACTACTTGCATTATCTCGTAGCAAGTAAGTATGTAAAAACCGATTAGTGTCAAGAAAAACTTATTTTCATTTCTTTCCATAATCTATAAAATTTCCAAAAACTCCCGTATGAAGGTGCGGCGAACTATGTTGCCATTACAAAGTGCAGTAATGTTTTCTAATGTTTTTATAGAGAAAGACGATGATATAAGAAGCCTAAAATGTAAAGATAGCATTAATAGTCCGATGTTAGAAGACGAAATGTTAACACTGTAGGAATAAGACATGGGTAAAATGCCTGTGCGAATAAAAGGTGACCACGTTTCGGCCCTTACCGTTGACGTGTGCACCCGAGTTATGCGCGGGCCATCGCAGAACGAAACGCATAACCCTCTTAGTACAGGAAAATAAGATAGACATTTTAAGTAAAACCATTACAAGTGAGCTTTCAATAAGTCGTAAAACCTTCGAAACCTATGCACAAGTGATCGGTCCCGATGGTGAGCTTTCAGTAAGTCGGGATCGATGAACGCTATCTGTACTTCGCTAAATAACCCCTTAATGAAAACCATTTGCTCGCCTTTAACAACAGTGATGAAAAATGCATAGACGCTTTGTCCTTATAAAAGCTTTTGCGTGCACGCATAGGAACGATTCGTGTTTATTTTTCCGTATAAGACTACAGAGCTTGCGGCTGTTGTTCAATCACAGGTGCCAAAGCCACCGTCTTAGACCACCGAAAGGATAAAAACTAAGTGTAGTTCAAACGTGTATATAGTTCTGCCTGGCTGTATAATTAACAACTGAAACTGCGCCATAAAAAGAACGATAAGCACAAACGCGAAATCCGACAAGTATGAACGAGGTGAACACAACCGAACAATTTATGCCTACCTCCGAATGACTTGTATGGCTCTATCGTTCTTCCGTTAACAACCTTCCATATGAGTGTCGGGCCGCACTTTGCGCCCGTAGCTAAATATTTCCCACACGGTGAAAAAGCGGCACACCATACCTCGTCTTGATGGTTGCTTAACACCTAAAACGAAGATCGCATCTTTACTAGTAAGTTGAACACGAAATGATAATAAAAATAAAAGGAAGTCATCCATAAAATAAAATGCCACCTGTGAATAAGAATAACGCATTCTAAACGAACCTGAGAAGTGAATAGAGGGAAATCTTCCCAGCTGCACTGATGATCCTCTAGAATAAACTCCGGTGATGGTCCCCTTCTTTCCGCCATATGTAGGTAGCAGTCACGCGCTTGCATCCGCCACGCTGCAGACACACCGGCATTTGATTCTTTTCACATATGGGACTATTTAAACAACACTCATCTCAATCAGCATTTACTCTGCACCTCAACAAAACCATGCATTCAACTACAACGCTGCTGCTATCAGAATGCCTCTTTACCAGCCGAAATGCTGTAAACTGCAAAATCAAGGTGATCCCATTCGCTGCTCTTCCACTCAACTACGTTATCCGATAATTGATTCCATAACCGTCCATGTCTGGATCGGTCATTACCGTAGGCGAGGGATAGAGGACGTCGGTCTCACAGCACCGCTGTGCCAGAACAAACATGATAACGAAAATGGATAAGAATGCTTTAGAAACTATTGCAATGGGCCAATTTTGAAAACGGGACTCTTTTAAAACAAATAATGCTTGAACATTTGCGGCCTTAGAAATACGTTGAGAAATTTAATCAAAAGTGCGAAGGGATGGATGAGGACAGGGTGAAGGATGTCGGACATTGTAGTAACGAAAACATTAAAATAAACAAGACGTCACTGAAGAATGTACGTACACTGCTTCAGAAGTTGCTCAAGACGGCAAGGAGGCAACATAACAGAAGTGGGCAGAAGCTGCTGGATGTCTGAAACCAGCGCACTTCTCTCTTGACGACTGCGATGTGCCCCCGTCTTCGCATACACATCAACATTCTGCAATTGTACGCACATTCAACAACTCTTCAATCATGTTGATTAGTGAAATAAATTGAAATGCTTCCTCCGCTCCTTTCCTATTCTTTTCCGCATACTGTCGTATGTCAAGCTGCAACCAAGCAAACCCTCAAATCAGAATCAAATAAGCAAACGGATTAACTC
The DNA here is from genome assembly GCA_013433145.1 of Ascaris suum. Classification (NCBI taxonomy): domain Eukaryota; kingdom Metazoa; phylum Nematoda; class Chromadorea; order Rhabditida; family Ascarididae; genus Ascaris; species Ascaris suum. The sequence goes on along the minus strand of CM024187.1, from coordinate 12,836,870 downwards.
CGTTACCCTATACTATTTTATAGCGAGTGAATGCAGCATCTGTTTGTTTCTTCCCCAAAAATTCGAAGAGTGTGCAGCACGCGAACAGCTGGGGAAAGACTCCACCGAGAGGGTTTTGCCCAAAAGAAGTGCTCCATATCACCACTGTGGAGAGAAAAACGACGACTCTCGTACTGCACTACACAGCAACTCAAATTTACCTTCAAACGTTAACCGAAAACTACATTTGCCAAAAAATGCCTTTTTACATTTTTCATGCAAAACTAAGCATGAAAGGAGAAAGAACATAATATAAAGACGGGCTCCATGAATAATGACGGTGATGAGGTGTAACTTCGTTCAGCCGCAATTGATTGAAGGCGCTGCCTTGGAGCCGAAACTCGGATGAAACTGAATGTTTTAAAAAAGCTCAACATGGTGATGGCAGTAACCCGAGAGCGTTTCAGTGCTGCTGATCCGCGCTACAGTTCGCAGACGCCATTTTCATTTGCAACCGAAAAAGACTTTCTGCCGGCAAAAACCGATCTCGCTTTCTGATCGAAGCTCAATCGACCGACTATTGCAGTGAAATGCAGAGTGGATGGTGGTTGAGAAGCCCTATTTTGAAACAAAGAAAAACTTTTAGAAAAAAATATGAGAGAATGATAGATGGGATAGCCTTATGCTGCTTATTTGAGCATCTGCCTGCGGCGATGAGTAAATTCCATCAATCCTGCACACCGCTGTGTTACTACAAATCTGAATCTAGTGCCAGCACCTTGGTTCACCCAGTTCTTGCCGCCTGCTATTGGTTCTTTATACATCAGCAAGCCGTAGCTACCAGAATGCTGCTAACGTTTATCACCTCATAAAAACAGGGCGGGCCGTCCAACTCAACCACCAGCTTCGTTCATCTCCACCTCAGTTGGGCCATTCGCAGGAGATTAAAACATTTACCTCTTCCGAGCTGGAACCTCTCATAACCTCTCCGTTTTTGGTTCGCGGACAGGCCTCATGTGACTCAGCGACTGGCTTACATATACAGGGGCCTATATTATAGGGCAAGACATCCCTATCGATATATGAAGGGATGGGTAAAGTCGAAGTTATCAAAGGAAACATTATGCTGCGAATGAACCACGTTTGGTAAGCAGTTCGGCTATCCCAAAAAACTGAATAAACAAAAAATCAAATTTTGGACAATCAAAACTGATCAAAGTTCGGCTGACTAGTCACTGTGAGCATCTGTCATTGACAGCCTACAACCAGAACCTGAGCAAAGCTTCTATCTGAGAAAAGCACGGAACGTGACTAAGTTGATTAACAACAGCCGCTAAAGCCACGTGTAAGCAAAATGTGATTCAAGATTAATGGCACTGCAAGATTTATCGAAACTCAGAGTGTGGAAAACGTAACAAAGAGTGACTCACGTTTGGATCGACGTACAACAGTGTTGCAAGAAAATTGCGACGTTCTGCAAAGCTTCCATGAGATGGGAAGTCGACAGATAACAGTCGTAATGCCTGAACGGTCTGCAATCACCTAATTAAGTTAATAAAGCATTAACTACCTAGAAGAAGGCCTGCACTTGAAAACGCGCAAAACCAAAAACGGCCGATTTCAAATAACATCGTGAGTTATTACCGAGAGTCATCAGTTCCCTCAAAAAAAGCCACGCCAAATCGCGTTAAGTAATTTGCATATCACAGTCACAATCGCTCTCTATAAATATAACAATTAAAAAAAACAGCCGTCCTCTATGCACATGGATGAAAATTGGTGTTCTGGATATGGGACGTTATAAACTTTGATGATTTGTATATTTTCTGCCCCACAATTATCGCCCAAACAAACGAAATTTCAGTGCAAAGATTTCGTCCTCAGTAGTTTTTGGTGATCCCATCACATGCTTGAAAAACTCATCGCTCAACCCGCTGCTGACAGTGCAACGATGTTCAAACCAAATATGTATGCCCCTCCACATCTCGTCTGCCCTAAAAATTGAAGAATGAATAGACGGGAATTTGTTCACTCCGCGAAAAAAAAAAAACAGGAACACGATCAGGCGTGGTGAAGTGCCTTCAAAAGTGAGCGCCTTGTAAACGAGATTTAAAAAATGTACTTGAAAACAAAAAACTTTGACCTCGCGTCTCATGTCCACATTTATTTCTTTCTCTTCCTCTAATTCCACCAGAATTAACGAGCGGCAGAAAAACAGTGGCGCCACAACTCAACTTCCCATGGAAAACTATGACCATGTTTTTGAGTTTTGTACACTGGAAAGACAAAATCCGATTAAATAAGCATCGCACACACCCAAACTTGATGTCTTTAAATTTACTGCCTTGAGTCTAAAAGTTGATCTTTATAAACGTCGTGCACCATCAGGTAAGCAACAGGCTGCACCAAACGCAGAATATGCATATTGAATGATTCAATTAGGCAACCGCCTTGGTGTCGCAAAGGCTGCAAAACCGACAGCTTCTTTGTGCTCAATGGCGCTTCAAAAATAACGACCATTAATGCCATTTTGTGAAGGTAAAATGTCTCAAGCATCCCAGGAAAGAAAACATCCCATGTGAATATCTTATCACCCTACAACATTCATGTGAAGAACAAATCTCAACATCCCCATCAAGAAACAAAGCAACTACGGCTATCGTGGAATAACAACGCAACACCTCATATTCTTCGTTGGAATAGTAAAAAACATCACCTGGTCTTTGGTCAGCAATTCCACGAACTTCTCCTCGAGTAGTTTTACACGTATACTCAAGAGGCTAGAGCGTGAAACATATGGTGTCATCTTGCCGACGATATGCAATGCCAGATCCCACTCGCCATTCAAACAACACTCACGCAGACGCACGGCTAACGAATCCTCCAAACGGCATCCGCTCTCGGCAAACAGTGTGGCCACAGTCTCCCTTTAAAAATGTCAATTTTCATCAGTTTTTGATTAAGCGTGATGCAAAAACGGAAATTATTTTTATATAAGCTCATTACTACAGTGTGCCCACTCATCAGTTATCCAGATTTTCATATGTACTTGAATGTTTACTTAGGTGTTTCGAAAATAGCAGAAGGACATCGACTACCATCCATCACATCCGTCGTCGGCATCTCAGAATAAGTTCCGGTTCGGTGGTCGCCGAATTTCTACCGTATGCTTCACTATGATTTTGCAACGTTTTGAACGAATAGTATCGCAAGAAATGCCTCACATTTTAGGCCGTTCCCTTGATTTACTTCTGTTTACTTCCCACTTCATCAGCTCGCTCCTTCAAGTTCCCAATGCATGGATACCGCATACTTGCATATCGCAGATTCATAACCGCCTTGACATTTCTGTGACTTTAAAATCACTCTCTTACTTTTACATGAATGAATACACTTCAACTACAGTTCGAAAAAAATGCTTCATAAAGCTGATTAGTGAGCGGGTTTTATTGGAAAAACACCAAAGAGATAAACGGAACGCATACGTATAAAAAATCTGTGACAAGAGACCGATGATAAACGGTGTTCTATCTCTTATGATTGCATGAATCATTTTAGGCGAAGTGATAAAGATGAATCAGTACGGTGAACAACTTTGCAATCTTTTCCGCGGGTAGGCAAGGCGGCAGCTAAAGAGATTACAATTCTCCGCCTTTCCTCTCCGAACTCATAGGATCGCCAAGATACTCTGTTTCACTGTTGCAAATGTGGGAAAATTATCATCTGTGACTTCGATCGGTGGCGGAATCGTTTCATTAAGCTTGGGCTGAGCAGTTCAAAACGCAACTACTTTCTCCAATTCACACTCCTTCCTAAAATCATTGGTTGCCCACTCGAACGGAAATTCTCGTCAAATGCTTCACATAATCACCTTATTCTGGTTGCGCCAGGCGGTTTGCAATCACAGTTGGATACTGACAATAAACTAAGCGCTCACCGGATACTGCGGAGAGCTCGTACCTTTCTAAGGCCTCGCTATCTAAACTATTTCTGCAGTGACGGATGATATGCCTATTCTTCACTTCTGGCATGGCGCCGGCGCTCCACTCCTCTCCCATTCCTTCTTAAGCAAATGCCAAAAACAAAAACCTACAGCCCTATGCCTCGAGAAGCATGATAACACTTGCGATATAACAAAAAAAAAGAAATAAAAATTTCGACTTTTTAGATACGCCTCGAGTTTATTTTTCGATTTAAATTGCTGTTTCAGTATCGTTACGCTTATTAACTTGACCTTGGACTGCTTGAATAATTCAGGCGATGCATCACTGTGCAGCAAGTAGCGCATATATGTTTCGAATTGCCTCTCTAAATAGGGAATGTAAATTTGGTGGAACACTGCAGAATACAAAACAAATTTGCACACACACACATACACACACGCACGCACCAACATTTATGTGTACGCACAGAAATGCACGAATATATGCTAGGGCACACATTACATATATGCACATATACGTATAAACTGCCTTAGTTGATTGCTGAAGAAAGCGAACTCCTCTCCTCTTCTCATCAAACCTTCTTGAAAATGAACTTTGCCAGAAGCGCAAATGAGAACTGTTTCAGATACAGGACACTGTTATGTAGTAAATCGGGCACACAGATATTCTTTTTACAGCAATAATATTTGAACTTTCTCATGCTAATACTTAATTCCACTTGCTGAGTTGCGAAGTAAGCTCAGGAAAAGTGAAACAAATACTCGGAACAGATAATCCACTCACTGCATGCCTAAGTTCTTGAGATATTGCCCAATGACTCGAATCGTGTTGACTTGTGTAACACTCAGGCATCGAGGAGATACTGGTGATATGGTTGACGAATAATCGACGGCGGGCGAACGGCATGACTGGTTCCTTGCTGTTTGTAGAGATTCCTTCAGAGTTGACTCCTAAACAGAATGTATTCAATTAGTTTATCAATATACTTTAAATGGCCAGTTTACCAATATATATGTGACCAATTAAAACACACAAAACGAAGCTGCCACACTGAGCTAGGCTGAACTATCAGCACTACGAATCGAAAAAAAAATCCTAATAATGGTCTGTCGTGCATAAATTTCTTCGCAAAACTCACTATTACTTGCTACCAGCTGATCTTGCTCGACAACAATCGGTGGCTACCACAATTCAATTAGGCTTCAACTTTTCAACACTCTAAAAAAGCAACACATGGTGTCAAAATGAAGACATTATAATGCCGGTTGAAGTTCATCAAAAACACCTGGGAAAGTATTTCGTCAGTAAACCGCTGGACGATAAATGGAAAATATCTGATTACTAGGAATCTTATAAAAAATTGCCGATCCACCTTAAGGCGTTGTCCAACCGATCTCGAGCTGCTTTGCTGCAGTCCGGTTTGCATTTTTCTGCAACAGGGCATATATCAGGCGCAGTAAAATGCTGTAAGAAAATAAGCAGTCTTTCAATGCAAATATACTCTCACCCCTCTCCCCTCACTCCTTCCTTTCCCTTCTCTCCAATGACGGCAGTCCGCTAACGACATCTTTCAACGAGAAACATCCGCGAACTGGTCAGCTGTAAATCCGCTTCGCTCCAAAGCATCATAAACAAGCGTATGGAAAAAAAAAAAAACGCATTCTACAGTCTACTGCTTTCGCAAAACGCCGGACGATATAGCGTAGGAAGACGGGACAAGTCGTATGCTGCAGCTGCTCGGCCACAAACGAAAACACCGATCATGAGTGCTGATCGTGGCAAAGCAAAAGGAAACAACTCAGTAGATAACGGCAATTTTTTAAACGTTTACAGTCAACGTCAACGGCTAAAGCTATGAGCAATTTGTAATTTGAAAGCATCTCTTCACTACAATGATAACGATATCACGGCCACTCCCATCGGTACGACGTTTATTTCCACCAAATATTAATGCAGGCTACTCAATACGAATCCCCAAGAAACATAGGCCGGTCTCACGCATATAGAATGTTGAGCAAGGGAAAAAAAGAGGAAATATGGTACTAAATGTGGCCTAAACTTAAGGAAAGGATTTAACTTATTTCAGCGTAATAAATGGACAGATCAAATGATTTCAACTGTTCTCTAGAAATCAAAAACGGTGAAAGTAAATGAGTCCGAGTTATCCCCTCCTCTCCCCACTCAAATCAATTCCACCTCATCTACTAGCAGCCAGAGGAAGCCTAATACTTGGTATTTAAAATAATATTAGCGTAAAATTCTAAGGCACCACAAAGTTATATATTCTGTCTTGCATCACGATGCAGCAAAAATGCTTATGGATTAGTTTTGAAACGTTGAATATGTTCTAAGACATCCTTCTTTATGAAAGTTTACTATGCTTCGCATTCCCACTTCAATATAAACGTTTTGCTCTATGTTTATTATCTAAACCACCGTTCTAGGAATTCCTCTCAATCCGCACTCAAAGTTCAAATCATTTGGTTTGGCCCCGCTCTAGTCTGCGTAAATGCCTGGCGGATAATGAAAACTAAGAAAGACAACTGGACCACCACGGGTGGCCTCAACGAATTCAGATATCGTCTAGGGTTTAAGGATGATTCGTGACGTCTACTGCTTATCCACCTGAGCCCTGCGATGGGCACCTCATCTGTTGTAAACGAGACGAGATGAGCAAGCTATGAAACAATTATATTACTTTCAGATCCAAAATAAGAAAATTCGGCAATTTTCTCCTCAGAAAGAAATCGAAACAAGATGACTACTGAAATATTTTTGCAAAGGGCATGCAAAGATATATCTAACACCAACTTGGCCTTTTTTGCTGGGGGACCTTCCTCTGCGGCGTCCGGGTCCGCGTCTTCAGCACAGCGCTCCACAATGCCTGTGTTTGAGGTAGTTGGCCTCGACGCTTCGCTCTAAAAAATGACCAAATCTCTGGTTCCATGATGAGCCATTACTTGATTGCTTCTGATATCCTTTAAGATATTCCAAAGGAGGCTTTCAAAGGTGAATGAATTAAAATGAAAGTGAGATATACACATTAACGGCTAATGCCTTTGAGAAACTTCTCCCTGTTCTTTACGTGAATAAAACTTCGAAAACTATGATGCACACACCACTGACGGGTCCATCTTTCAAGATATTCAGTTTTCGAAGTGACCTCAGTTCCAAAATATGGTTGCGACCTGCGATTGAGCATGGATTTATTGTGGTAGAGACACTGCATAAATTACTGATGAAAATTAAACAGCGAAAACTACGGAATCAACATTCTAACGTTTTCGTTGTTTCGAATAAACAATTACCCTTTAGAACGAATACAAAGCCACAGATTTACAATCTTCGCCGTCGAAAAAACTTCCGGATTTTTTAATGCAGATGGAGTAGACGGGTTTAACAAATGTATGTGGCAATAAGTTGCTATGAACTGAAATTCAAGTACCACACCGCCAAAAGGCGTAATGAGTGAATCCCGGTATATTGCTGCAGTCGGCTTCACATATTCAACAACCATACATGCAACCTCATGCAAATTGCTCTGTGCAACGAAACTCATTCCGGGTATTCGGCTGTGGAAAAAATGACCTTGAATGACCCCTGTTTCGTTGATGTGAGTGAGAGAATGCTTTCACTTCTGAAGCCCGTTCATCCACCTTTCAATACTCATCACTCTTTCTACCAATAGGTAAAAACTCACTTCTTTATCAACCTCTCCTTTACAGGAGTGAAACAACGAGAATTAAACTTCCTTGTTCAACTAATGAACGTTACGGTGCAAAAGCATATAGCCTCGCCTCTGAACAAACACAAACTTGTTAAGCGTAGCCTGACTGAGAACGCTTATATAGTGGGGGGTCTTAGCTAGGCGAAACTTGCACGGCTTACATAATGGTGCCGATTCAAAAAAGAACTGATCGGTTCAGGTAGCATATTGGGAACTCGATCAGCACAGCTCGTCGCTCAACATTAAGCTAGCCCGGTGAGATGTGACCACATCAGTGCATATGTTCTGCATGCGCGCAACATAAACTGCAGTATATGAAAAACGTCTAGCAGCTATGCAACAACTTGCTCTCTCATAAAGGCCCCAGCGGCGCACAGAAAGAGCCGCCGCGCAACGCGCCGGTTTTCGAGATGCGTTGCGTTAAGCAACAATGCAACAAAAATATGCAGCTGTACCTGTAACGCCTTGCTAACGGACTAGTAGCGCAATTACCACAGGATCACACTCACACTTTGCTCGTTCACCAATTAACTGAATACAAAAAGCCGTTTTCATAACATAAGCAACTGCAAACTACATATTAAATCAAGAGCGCACGAAGGCGCACCCGCCTCGCGCATTCGACGGTGCTTGCCGAACGGGCAGAGAGCTGTGAGAGCGGTGAATGAGTGACGCAGTTGGAGCGACAGACGTTCAATAATGCAGAATAGTGTGTTGGGATAGAGAGCGCAATGTGAGAAACGATTGACATACATGAAGAGGAGCGAACAGCTGATCGCTATGTGACCGAGCGCCGTGAAAAACTCCGCCACGAAGGGCGTCAATTTGAGAAGTGATACATGAGGTGGTTTCTGAGTCTGTAACTTCCAACGAGAAGCCCACTTCTGAACTCATTGGTGTTTCGCGTCATTCAAGTAAGCATCCAACTGCAGAGCAACGTTGACACAACCCCTCGACGAGTTGGCCTGCCTGAAATTCAAAGTGAAAAGCAGACGTCGAGGAAGCGAGCGAGTGCGCCACCGAAACGCAACGCCACTAAGCGATCATTGACATGCGGCAAGCGCGCATCGAGTAGCGCGTGGTTACGGAAGGCGTTGACAATGGCACGGGGTGAAGAGGGGGAGCGGGGGGCAGCAACCTGCCAAAATTCCATCTCTACCAGGCCTGATGAGGCGGCCAGTTTGGCAGTCGACTTGCCCCTCCGGATGACGATCGCATGCAAACTCATTTAATAAATACAACACAGCCGTGTCGTAAGTTCACACATCCAGCAACGAGCGACGAGAGCTGTACGCGTGTCGGCGGGTGCGCACAACAGACACGTGGCCTGCTATCCTCCACTTCTCTCACAACGGAACTTTGTGGCTAGATTCTCTGCGTTCACGTTCGAATCACACACCGACATATTCCTTCATAGATAACAATCACGCACCTTGGAAACATCTAAATGGTATGACTTACGCCTTGCCTATTCTCGAAATCCTGCAAACCTCATCTAATATTGTGCGCCAACGATCGACCTCTCATTTGAACGTTTAACTTTCCAAATTTAACAGCATTATTCTCAGGGATGTTTTCCGAGTATTGTATTACTGGTTTGAGGCGGATGCCCATAGTTCATTCGGAGTACGGATTGAACGAACGAAGTAACAGCAAAAAGAACTGGTTCTCGTAGCGAACTTCAACCATCAGTGCTTCCTACAAACGTCGATCACAACTCTGTTTCGGAGAGATGTTCTCCGGTTCGCTTTTTTAAGCACACACTCGCAACCTCACCTATCAATTAACAACATTTCGAAAACTTAACAGCTCTTAGCATATACCGCTTTTATACTTGTAAGCCCAGGGTATGTATTTGAAAGCTGATGAAGAAGTGGACAGGTAAAGGTATTTCCTGTTGTTTTCATTTTTGATATTTATATGAATGGCATTTGCAAGCATAGTCGATTAACGCGATGTGCAGCCATTCATAGTGTACTTCCAATCCCTTTAGCTGATGTTACGAATGGATACTTTTATAGGAACGTGAAAAAAAATTCCGGCGAATTTTTTTACAAAACAATCGCTATACTAGATGACTGTGGAAGAAAACACCTACAAGAGCAGAAGGCAGCGAATTTTTCAATGGAATTCGATAGAAATTACAAAAATGGTTGTGCGTAGATGGAGTGTACATAAGGCAGACATCAACTGCCGACCTAAAATGGTGAACACATCGGCGTATCACAATAAAAACTAGCGATGTGCAAGTAAATGCATCCCGTATCATTGACGCATTTCAACTCGCAAAGAGATTATCATATGTTTCTCCCTTATCCTATTTATTACCATCTATTTGGCAACTTTTTATAACTTTCAACCAACTTCACTGTTTTATTCGAGAACCTCTCAGGGTCCTACCCGATAGTACTGATTTGCCCATCATAAAAAGTTTACCTCTTTTCTTTGAATAGTGAAAAAACAAATTTCACTCAGTTTTACAACCACAAAAAAATTACTCAGTAAGACCAGCAAAAACCACTCTGCCGTCTTCCCCTTTATAAGGAACACCTTGTCTTCCCCTCCCACCGAACCCGCCCTTTCATCGCTTATTTCTCTCTCCTGTCAGTCAAACTCTTGGCTTCTTTAAAAAATAGGTGCACGCATTTTGCAAGCTGTTTGCAAAGAAAAAGCGCATCAAGTCGGCTTCACATAATCGTTTTCAGCTCGCCTTCACGCGAGACGAAAGAAGGAAGAGAGGGGGGGGGGGGGAGGGAGGGAAGTGATGGGAGGATTAGGAATTTATAATCCCACTTATCGATGGTACGGTAAACGAAAGATGCCTCTCTTGTTATGCTCATTCCTCTCCCTTCTGACGTTTAACATTCGTAGCACTAAATGTGGCATCGTTTAATAAGTCGTATCAATGAGGCTTAGGGGTAAAAACTGTCGAGCATGCATACAGCCTTTAGAAGAGCGACGAAATCCGAAAATGACTCACAGTTATTTCAAACTTCAAGTAGTCTTATAAGTTCAATATGTTTGAAATATGGAAAACACTTGAATTAGAGCGTCTGAGAACATTCCAAACGCGGCGGGAAAATAATTCGAGAAACCTCAGCGTTTTCGAAAAAGTAACGGCGCCAAGCCTCGCAGTACATGAGGCTAGATTGAGCCCTCATTAGACTTGCTTCTATTTCGAAATCGTTTAGCAACTTCTTTCATGAGCCTCCCAACTGAAAATCGAAACAATCTTTCCACTTCCACTGCCATTGCACCGAAAGAGGCTTTTCGAAAAGATGAACTGGAGTTCTAAAAGATACAAAGTTCCGCAATTCTCGAAACGGAGTTCAGATGCAGCTACGGCACGCTTCCAAACTCTGAAATAGGAGCTTCAGAAAAGCCCCGTAATTCCGGCATACCCTCGGCATCCACCACAACTAGTGCCAAAGTGAATGGCAGATACAATGAAATAGCCCGACGAGTTCTACTGAAACCAACATCATACAAAACTGTGACTGAAAAAGCAGACGCTATCTATTAAGGAAGAAAAAAAAAATCAAAACGTTCTGGTGCGGAAAAAAACATTATATAAGTGCAATTCTGCAGCTTGTTTATATGCCTAAAAGCACTAGATACTTCGCAAAAAATAGCACTGCAATTTCGCCCTAAAGAACGATGGAAAAACACCTGCAAAGTGATTGAACCCTATCCCTCTCCTCTTCCCCCCATCCAAAAAAAAACTGGGCTCTTTAGGTTCTAGATGACAAATGTATCATATTACTGTCAAGCTTTGAATATTCTCGCATCCATCACTGAGAGATTCAATCTGGAACAATAACGTGACGAGCGTACATCATATACACAACGGGTATTTACACCACACGCAAACATAGAGCGATGTCCACCTTTGTCCGCTTACCGATTAGAAAGCAACAGCTGTCTGACACATCAAATTCCGTTCGCATTTAGCCGGAGGTTGGGTCCTGCTTAAGGTAGTTCGCCAACTGTATGAGCCCAATTTTACAAAGTACAACGTTTTGGCATCAATCTGTTCCGCAGTGGAGAAGGACGGAAATGAGGATTCGGGCTGGATTTAAGTTGTTAGGGGATGGAAGGGGAGGGGAGCAATATATGTGCGACATTACGTATGCAAATTAGAATGCTCTTTAAGCTTTATAGTTGCACAAAGTTTCACATAAAATATTAATCATCGTAAAGTGTCTCCACATATGTATTAGCACAGCGACCGACATGCATATCATCTTTCATATTTTGAAACATAAGCGGCGGTTTGAAACGTAAAAACCGGAAGTGAATAATGAAATTCATGTTTTAGTCAGGTCATAAATATATTTGAAATTGACGAAGGGCAATAGTGAAAAACTTAAAAACTGAAAATTCGCCGTTTTTTGAAACAATTCGGAGCGGAAAATATTTACTAAAGAAAGATCTCTTAAGCAAGAATTAAATAAGGAATTGAGAATGTTCGATTGCAACGATAAGTGAGGTGAAGAGTGAAAGTGCACATTCGAGACACATTCCGAATGCAATTCTCAGTGCGCTACACAATCGAGAATCGACCATCGTATAAAATGGTGGATGAAATATTCACTTCTAACGTTGCGATGAATAAGATGATCATGGAAGAGTGACACCACAAACAATTACATCCAGTTAGTCGATTTGTAAAATCGCTGAAATTAGCAATCAATTGTACAGCGAATATAAATCGCTAAAATATTCGATCATTCATGTGGCAAAGAAATCACTTAAATAGCGAATCGTCCAAACAGCGAATATTCGCTCACGTATCACATAACCCGAATGGCGAACAAGTCGGTAAACAATTAGCAAAATTATTTCTTATAATGCGTAAAAACGGTTGCCATCAATGTACGCAATCATATTTCTATAGCGCTTCACAGCGGAATTGCTAAAGATATTTCAGTTGGAAAATAAGGTTTCCTTGGCTCGAGGATTAGAAGAAACCGAAACCTCAGATCGAAAATTCTGGAAGTCTCAGAACGGATCAGCTCCCAGAAATGAAGTTATAGACCTGTAAGTTGTGTAAGTAGAATGGAACTGCAACTGTTTCGTTATCATCAAATTCTTAGGGCGTGCCTATACATGCAACGTAGCTCGATCGCACCGCGTTCTAACGAACCTGCTCCCTACCATCAACAGGTTGCGAAATATAAAAGCTCATTTTTTTTAGTTCAACGCCCTCCCCTTGCTCAATTTTTCCGGCAACGCCCGTGGTAGGGGGTGCCATTACTCATTTTACTTAAAGATACTTCCCAAACTCACTGAAAAAGGGAACTATATTCTCTCGCTAACACATCAAAAGAAATGGATTTAATTCTTTCAGCTTTTTCACAAGCGTGAGGATTTTCGGGGACACAAGTTCAGAGCTGGTCCGGCAAAAATTCGATATAAGAAAATACAGTGTTTGTCTCTTTGATGAATCCAACGTCGCCTTATTTGTATTACTGATCTGAGAAAAAAGAACTTAAAACCTAAGACCTGCTTGTGACAGAAGGGATGTGCTCAAGACTCCTCTCGCAATCTTTTTTCGCACACTGTCCTTTGTAAACAAATGCAGGAATAGGCAAGAAGACAAGCAAAACACTTGTGTGAGGATAGCAAAGCATTCATACTCCCCAATATTCAGCGTGATGTTTTAAAAAGTGCGGAGAAATTAATGTGGATCGGTATCATCCAACGACACGAGATATCAACATTGCATTGTTTCTACAGTCATAAGAAATTCAGAAGTAGAATGGATGAAGCTTTACTCACCATTTGAAAACTTTTCTTCCTCGTAAGAAACAAAAAAACCCGACAACAACGCCCTATGCGGTGCACATTCCAATCCGCTGCATAAATGACTTTAAAAGTGCAACAAAAGAAAACATCACAGAGCTTAAGGACTTCATTTTCGCCATGTTAGGAAAACTGTTCGTTTTTTGTTCGCAGTTTTTGAAATTCATATTTCCCACAATTTTCGCTCACTTAGGTGACTGCTTTGAAAGTTTCGTTCATTAGCCTATTTCGAAAACTCCTTAAATTCTTCAGGAGTGCTCACCTGTTGAAACAGATTTCAAAACGGAGGTCACTGAAACTATATGGACAAAACTGGAGCCGATATAAAGCTGTTGTCCCCTTTTTTCATCGATCAACTCAATAAATGCAGTAGTTGTCGGTGAGAATATGCTACACATAACATTCTTCGTCATTTTACTTTACAACTTACTATAATCCCATAGAATGTACAATACTCCTCTTTTTGCCAAATATCTATAAGGATAAGTTTTTCACTGTCACAAATCGGCTCCTCAAGATAGAGTGGACAAAAAGTAATGTCCGCAAGACTTCACCATTATGTCAAAATGAGATAAAAAGTTGAACGCGTCATTTCAAAATGGATTCACTTGTGACGGCGTGCGTAATTTCGTAGCAGCCCATAAAGTTATGCCTCAAAAACATCAATAAATGGGAATGCACACCAGAGGGGTGGCGCCATATGTGCTTTTGGCAATTTAGTTGACGGATCAACCGGAAGCACAAATATTCCAACAAAACACATGCAATAATTAGCACAATACACTATTTTTGTTTCTCCGTCTGAACAGATTTGTACAATATGGTGTATACTATTCACCGGGCATATCTACGCAATATATAACCTTTCGCACTTCATGTCCCCATGCGACAAATTAATGCCCTATAACCTACAGTCGTTTATAAATAACTGCAAGAACGGATAGGCAAATTCTTCTAGGCTCCTCTTCCTCCCCCTCCCCCCTCCTCATTTGCAGCTGAAAAAAAGCAGTTAACCGGAAATTTCCGAGCTTTCACAAAATGAGACGTAACCACACGATGATCATGGGCTCGAGGGAATTAAAAATTTGGCAGACGAACTCTGGAACTTTGCAGACTTCTGAAGTCTTAGAAGTGAAAAGTTGAGCAACTTCGAACAGCCATCGGAAAATGCAGACTTCTGAAGTCTTAGACGCACGCTCACTCTAGCTATTGGGTCGCCAGAGCACCTTGTGGAGTAAAATCACACCTAGCAAATATTTTGATTCCAGAATACAAAAATCATCCCTAGCTGTTTGTCAATTAGTGGACTCGCAGAACTCGACCAAAAACAGTGAGCAGGAAATTTTGATTACAATGGTCGGCTGCCAAATTCTTAATAGAACTTTTGAAAGGTTAAAAGCAAAAATAATGTTTTTTTATTTTACGAAAACGACGCCAATATCAAAATAATACCTTAGCATTAAAGAAATGAAATTTAATAGTTATTTCCACTAAGGAAATTAACCTGAAAAGAGGCGGAAAAAACGACGAGCATAGACGAAAGGCAAAACAAAGACGGAAGCTGGGTGATTGCAAGAATTTCAGAGGAGATACGTGATCGGTTCATTTAGTCCCCACGACTAACGCTTGTTTCCATTTCGAGTGAAGAATGCGCCCTCGTCGTGTATATAAAGCAAAGCGCACAGCCCGAGCTTCGATCGGACACACTCAGTCGTCGGTGCTGCCAAACAACGCGTTATTGCACTCCACTTTCGCATTGCATAAACAACCCAAGCGAGTCAACACAACAATGCATTTTCATACCCCTTATTTTCTACTAATACTCTGCATCTTGTTCTCACCTATAAAGTTTCCACCGTAGCAGTAATTAATCACTTCACTTGTAATCATTTCCACTAACCGTTCTTGATTAATTATGACAATTACCAAAGTGAACATATCCATCTATCAATGCATAGACGCGTTTAAGAAGCGGACTACCAATGCACACGACGATGTGAAATTAATGCTTTCACAGAGCATTTCTCTAATAATAGAGCAGAAAGATTTAGAGATTTGTGCGTCTTCTTCCCAGTGGAATGTGGCATAAAAACCGAGTTTTATTAATTTTTGAAGAGGAAACAAGCGTGGAAATTAGCCCACCGCGATATGCGCTTTTTTAAGGTTCAGCCCGTGAAAACAAGCGAGTGTATAAACATTCGCAAAACAGTGCAATAATGCCGATAAATATGTTTTCTAAACAATGACTCACTACGTGTTCCCCAGCTCCACCGATTGGTTGTGCGAATCTCAACGCGAGAAAAAATCGTTTGTTATCGTGGTCGAATAGGTGGAGAATAATTCGATTCTGAAAATTTCATGCCAAATTTTTACTACTTATAAAACGAATGCTTCATCACCAGTCTTTGGATCAACTAATTAATTTGTTACTTATAAACCTTACTCAGTAATTCATGTGAAGCCTTAAGCGTCGAATTGGCTGTCTTGTAGCATTCTGGGATCGAATAGCATACAATCACCTCATCTAGCGAGGAAGTAGAAGTAAAACATCAACTGTAACACTAAAGTAGTTTCAACTGATAACTCCTTTAAGAGTGAATTAGATTCATTGTACAACACGCTATATTAGGCGCAAAATACATCAATTAAATATAGGAGTCATTGGACTCATCATTGCAGTTGATCTACAAGCAATTAAATTCCAAGTTGCTAATTCGTTTCACGAAACTTAACTGCTTCGAGCTCCAAACGCTACCTATGGAATGTTGGAGACTTAAGGCGAAACAAGAAGATGCGATGTAACGGTTAAAACTGGCCTAAGCAAACGCAATCATTAACAAGACGAGAATTGGGCATGTGGTATACGAGCGACTGTTATATGTGTGGGCGATCGCGCACAACGCAAAGGAAAGTCGCAAGAGCCAATGATCGACGCGCCGGAAGGATGCATACCTCGAAATGCGTGATAGTGGGGCCGGCCGATGCTATCCAATTTTGCTTGCCGCAATATAGCGACATACCATAAACTGCAATTATAAGCCCGTCGACTGTAAATGACTCTCGACTGCACGTTTCCGCAAAAACTTTGGAAAGGTGCAAGTGCCGAGGGCTTATGAACAGCGTTTTACAACAGCTTTAAAATTTTCAAATATAACAACATGTGCAAACCGGAATTATAATTTTCTACTTGGATTGCTTTCAGATAGAAAAAACTCTTTTTTGAAAAAAATAATAATTTCCCTTGAATAAAGTTGTCTTGCTTTCGAAAGAAAGCTCACTTTAAAAAATATTTCACTGTGCAAACCCTTCTTGAAAAGAAGACTCTCCCGAAAACTCCGAGAAATAGTAGAGGCACATCCTGCATGAATGGCAATAAGGCGCAACATTTAGTCCTTTGCACCAAAGCGTAAGGAATAATGCAGCTAATATGTATGGTTTCTCTACAACACTCAAACAACTTCATCATTTTCACCTGAAAAGAACGAATGCTTTTCGTTACCAGCCGACGTCGTGATGCAATGTGCGGTCAACAAGTAGTAGGCTGTCGGAGCGACGTCCTCCCCCCCCCCCCTTCCCGCCTTCCCTGCCGTCGTATTATCCCCTCCGTCTTAATATTGTTGATTTTATTGAGAATTATTTTAAAAAAACATAAATCCCTTGCCTTGTTGCCAAATTACACAGCATCTGTCGAACCTTAAAAGAGAAGGAATTTGCAAGTTCTTCAGGGACAATTAGGGGTAGAGAGGCAAAAGAGGGTCCAACACCCTTACGGTGAAGATTTTAATGCTGAAAGAAACTCTCCGCTATCGACGTTTAATGCAGTCAGTCAACGCTTTCTTGACGAATCCTACAACGGATTTAAGCAGCATCATTTCTAATTATCGAAATTGGCGAAAAAGGAGCATAAAAATACGGACAGCTCCTAGCTGCTTTGTCAAGGATTAAAAAATACAACATTCCAATGGATTCTGTCTGGAAGGTGAGGGAGGGGCGTGAAGAGTTCGCCTCAAGAACTCTCGTAAACTATTCCATTCGTTACTATTTAAGCCAATCAAGGAAATGAAGGTGGCGAAAGTACTGTGATATGCGATTGATGATGCGATCGTCCTCCAAGCAATAAACGAAGCAGCCAAATAAAAGCAAAAGTTCATCACAAGGTACGCAGATGATGAAAGGTAATAAGGCACGAGAAGAAAATGAGTAAAGCCATGTTCGTCGAGGAAGGAATAGCCAGTAGAACATGTCATAGCAGGCCCGAAAAGTAACATGTGGCACGTACTGTCAATCGTAACGTACAAATGCTGCGTCCATAACGTTACTTACTGTGGTGGCCTCTTACCGCACTTGCGAGATCAGTTTCCACCAGCCACCTTCCCTCTCCCCACCTCCCTCCCACTTCCTCTCCGCTCATTGCTTTCCACTATGCGTTAGTTGCCGTATAACTCTGCCACCGTAAAATCGGTAAGCACGATAGCAGCTAAATGGATCTGAGGATTTCTGACAAATATGAGCTAAGTATCCGCTTTTTGAATATTACAGGCATTGCGACCACCCGCACAGAGCTTTCACACGCATCCTGTCACCGCTCAGACGAGAAAGCAAGGCACAAGTTTAAAAAATTGACAGTCACTGCAGACAGCGAAGCTAAGAACTATGAATTCGGCCAACCACATCAGATAAGTGGCAACAGTAGAGTGGAAGGTAAGACGTTCTTAGGCGACCTGAAAAGTGGACAAGGGAGAAGCCGTGTAAGGGGAATCTAAGTAGCCCTAAAACAAAAGAAAGAGAAGCGAGGCGAGCAGTGCGACAGCGAACGCTTTGTCGTCTACATTCTGCAACACTCTTGCTACTCATATCTGTGTCAGCAATCTGTGCGTCATCTTGTCCTTCGAACAATCAAATAAAAAACCATCCGAGTAATCCGGAAAATGTAATCAAGAAAGAAAGTTGCTCAATTTGATGCACATATAATTCGTCCCATATCATGTTATACTACCATCGTATTGGGCTCATCAACAAGAAGAGATTGCCAATAAAAAAAACTGTTGCATTTGCAAAGGATGAGGCTGGTGCATATGTTTTCAACAAGAATACATACTGTAACAATTTTTTCGTGTTAGAAATATGACGATCGTGTTGAAATATTGGAATGGGCGGTACATTTTCTAGTGGTGTTCGGAAATCTTACAAACTTATCGCCGATATGGAAACGGTTTTCATCTTTTTCGCACTTATGTTTGTGCAAATTTCACGCTTTCAAGCGATGACTGAAGGTGCGAAACGGCTTATTATTGCCTAACGTCCGCAATAAGTGAAAAACCAAGCTTTAAAGATTTCTCTACTCAGTGCCACCTGAAAAGCTTTTTGCCTTCATTATTAGCTGATGACACACCGCCTCAAAACAAATCTACACTAAATGAACGAAATAAAATAATGAGGATTAATGCTGTGTTAAGGATGGTCTTTTAACTTTCCTTCCTCTCCAACAACTAAAACAATTGTTTCATAGCGTCCAGGAGGAGTTGGGAGGTGCGAATTAGAGGGGGAAGGGTGGGAGCTGGAGGGCGAGAAACGGGAGGTGGAGGGGGAGAGGTGGGAGGTGGGAGGAGCGGGGGAGAATGAGACTAAACAGTGCTTCTGAGTGTCTCATACCACGTAATCAAACGGTTGCTCTTCAATTATGCTTACAAGAAAGTAAGCACCTAAAGGCAGTCAAAGCTGTTAAAGAAATTCGTTGCTCGAGGTGGGAACCCTGTTCATTGCATGACGGTGATGCGGTCATCTCAATCAGAAGCAGTCAACAGAACAGTGTTGTGAATGTTTTTTATGTTTGGGCATCAATCGACGTTGCGATAAGGAATCTCTACCAATAGATTCGTGTGGAATATAAAATCCTACCTGGCTAGCCTAGTGCAAAAAAAAAGTGAGGCTGCTTGTTTAATGACAGTCTTCCGACGCGCATGTGCTTGTTTTACCTATGTGTTTGTGTGTGCGGAGCTGAGGAGGAAGGGGGAGATAGGTAAGGGAAGGAGGAGGTGTCCTCTTGTGTACAAACACGGATATGCGTGTGCACGTGTGTATGAGTGTGATTATCTGTGTGTGCGCGTGCGTGGGTGTGGGCGCGCAGTCGAGGCTGCTCACCAACCAGTTGGGCATTTACGTTCGTGTGTAATTAATGAAGACAATGCGCTTTTTTTAGCGAACACCTTCATTACGGTAGGAAAGTTGTTTCATTTTCAACGTTGCCAGCTATTGTAATTTCTAGCAAAAATTTCCCACATTTTCAGATGGGAAGAATTGAGTGCACTATTTTTTAAAGTGACTCTTGAATAGGCGGATAATATAGATAAACAGATAGGGGGTAACAACAAAAAAAATTTAATCGCTGCCGTGACGGCATGTATTGAACAATAACTGCTAATGAATGTAAACGAGCGACTGCGATCGTATGCTACGAATGGACGATATCATTTCTATGATAAAACAGGACGGCTTTGGAAATTAGATTTTTTTCTTCGAGTACAGTTACTTGCACATCAGCAAGGGACGTCGTCGCTTCTCTCCCACCCCTCCCCTTCCTTGAAATTAGTCCCTCACACTTCCCTCTTCACTCTGCTTATCAGTGAAGTTTAGTAACAGTCGTTGCGTAGTTGTGTGAAAGATCGCTGAAACAGAAGCGTAGTTGTCGGAAACTCCAACAACGATGAATTAATTTTGATGAAAGAACCTACTGTCGAACTTGTGATTAAACGGAAAGGAGAGGAAGATAGCAGTTTCACTTCAGCTCAGCAGCAGTGGGTGAAAAAGCAGCTCTAGAATGGCCACATCTAGCATGTTAAGAAACACAACTTTAATAGCATCGAAAATAGAAAGACGAAAGTAAACAATGATATTTGAGGTGATGTAAAATATTAAGAAAACCGGCAACAAGGCTGCCCTAATAAGCATTTTGCCAATGGCGCCCATCATAGAACGACCGTTTGCACAAACGCTCAAAAAATAATGCAAAGATGCTTATTTATAAGCTAATTGAGGATAAGCCATTAAAATGCTAGCTGTTAGCAGTACTCACTAACCAAACGTATTTTATATTGATAGTCAGATCGATTAAATGAGGAGCCAACGTAATCGAATTAAAAATTAAGATATGCAAAAAATCTTGTAGGAATTCGGGTTCACCGGTCTATTTTTATAGGCACTCACAAATGCATAAGAAAATTAACTGCTTTCTGCAGATTTTTTGTGTTTTCTGCAACCATTTTAGTTATATTGCACAAAAAGAATTTGAGTAAAAGGGATGCTTTATTATGCGTTATTAATAAAAAGTGAGTATATTTTATATTTCACCAATAGGACTGAAAGTAGATTTTATAAATAGGAAGGCACATACGCTAAGCATTCAATTTATGAAGGGATTTCTCTCTTTCCATGAACAAAATTCAACTAATAAAAGTAACATTGTAAAGCGCCTCAGCAAGTGTTAAGGAATTTTGATCAACATTGATTTGCAGATCTCCGTGAAAAGACAATGAAATTGAAAGTGTAACAATAGACGATGAATGCATTCTGTTCGTGCTCACAAATAAGCGGTATGTGCGCACGCAGAGCTCAGTTTTTTCTCAATATAGGTAGTGCTTTCTGTGCAGATATGCCGCTGAACCTCAACGTTTCAACTCTATCCTTGGAGGACCAACGGGATGGAAAAAAAGGGCCATTATGCTAGCAATTTGATCACAACTTTTTGGCATTCCTCGTAATGTTAAACGCAGTCTGGCTCAGTACAGTACACCACAATATACCGTGGTACACATCTACACGATGATGTACCGTACGTGTATACCACGACACACCTTTATTTACAAAAATATTTCGCTCTAAGAAATTGTATTGTTAATAAGTGCTTATTAGCAGGTGTTCGAAGCACAAATATCTCCTATAAAACTGCTCATAAGAAGAGAGAGGCGCAAGTTGAATACAGTTGTGACGAATATAATGGAAACCAGAATGCAATTCACTTCAAGTAAAAATATTATGCATATATTGCTTTTTTATTGTGTTCATCAATCCTCATGCAAGCAATCGTGTGTATTCAGTGATTGTAAATATATTTCTTTGCAGAGCACCGCTATAGGACTTGATGCAAATTGAAGCACTCATATAGCTCGTTGTTGATAGCATTCACCGACACTACAAATTTATCATCGAGATCGAAGTTCTTCTGCTGTATTTCTGAATATTACATGTTTGGATTAAATGGTATATTATTATATTTTTTCTAACTGATACCACTATGAAAATAGGAAGGAATTTTCACTTTAAAAACACATCCATCTCATTCTATAATTTCTGTCGTAAGTTAGAAGTGCTGTTGAGGTGTACGTTGATAAAATTAACTTCCTTAGCATTCTTGATTATTGCAAATTGGGATTCTTTCTGCAGAAACCGCCGAATTTCCCGTAAATTGTGAATAATTTGAAAACAATTTTCTATAAACCAACTACACTCTTGTTTTTTCTACACATATCGCAGCATTATTGAAAAAGTTATTTGCGTCACATAAAGAGCGTTCGCTCATTTAGAAATACTCTTTAATTGTTTGAATATTTCATGTGCACAAATTGTTTAACTTATATGAATATCGTGTCTGCGATGACGCAAATTTTTTAAATTCTATCCAGAGAGTTAAATTACAAAGCCATACTTGGCAGTAAATATCGGCAAGAGAAAGCAGTGGCCTCTTTCTCGAATATTGTTTCCCAGCCACTATGTCTAACGAAAGCATACCTAATTTCTGTCTTTGGAAATTTCCTACATGTGCTGTTCACTGTACTAAGAAGCACCAAAAGTGCTAAAAGTTTCCAATGTTTAACAAGGAAGCACAATCTCAGAAAGCGTCGTAGGTGTTAGCAAGGTTGGGCCTCATAATATAATCTACTAATGAAACGATTTTCTCCGTTTCCATGAGACTCAAAATTGATTCAGATGGCTAAAACGAACCAGTGGACATCAATCGGCGGTGCCGTATTTTCTGAAAACGACAATTCTCCAGCAACTAAATGGCTTCGAGCTATGAATGGAACTAAAATTTTATGTAATCTCTACTATGGAAGTAGATCGTGGATGTACCGTTTTTTCGTTTACAAGCAACATCTGCCATAAGCATCACCCTCCTCTCATCTTAAGTGCAAGTCGAATAGAAAGTTTCGAAAGCTATAAGCCTCGCGGATTATAGACGAGGAGATACGATGAGAATAATTGGGAGCTCTCGGATGGAATAATACGATTTCGCCTTAACAGCACACACACCGCAACATAATGATGTTGGAGTCATTACGTGCAGGCGGCATATCGAGAGATGCGAAAGACGATTCGGTAAGGCGATTGCTGATTGCGCAAACTTGATTGATCGCTTCGGCGATAAGAAGCAATCATCAGTGTGAATTGAAATCTGAATTCACACCGATCGATGTATACGCCAAACCTCTTTCATGACATCACCTTCACCGACTATCGACCGGTGCATTCTCAGTTGCCGTCGATGGAACAGCTGGTCCGAGTTTTGATCCTATTTGACATCAGATAGATGACATGAGATAGGTAGATGACATCAGTCTCAAGTCATGTTGTTTTGAAGTGCTGAGCTACGATAGCAGTAATAAAAGAGAAGACAAGATGCATATTTAATAAAACAAATAGATGTATGGTGCAAAGAACGAGTGCATAGAGCAAACAAGCGAAACCTTAACGAAGCATATTAGTAGTTATGCAGATTGAAGACTTTTAAAACATCTGTCAAACGCGGCCGATTTATTGCGACGGGAAGATTTTTTGCTTGACCAGCGAATGTTGGAGACACGAACAATGGAACCGACTATAGAGTGGAACGAACTGAAAACGGCGTTTAGCCTATTAATTTGAGAGGTGCATCTGGAAGTGAGATCTTCGTCGACGGTTTTATGCAAACGAAAACGATGCATTGAGCTTAATCCAAAAAAAACCTTAATCCATTCACTATTTTCGGCACAGTATTAAAATCATCTTGCAGCTGCTATAAGCCAAATATTTTTAAACTTAAATCGCTTGGACGTAAAATTGGGTATTTCCAATTGACGCCAACTTTCATATTGCAACACGACTAAATATTAGATGTTTTCTATAAATTGCATGTGATGACAGATGTGCAGAAGCATAAATTGCAGAAGCAAATGCGCTGATCGAGGCGATACTCTTCCAAATGTACAGCGAACTGAGTGGATGTTTGCAATGGTCACGGCTTTTTTCCGAAAGTTCTGCATAACGTTATCCTCAGTAAAAACGAAGGCAACAGATTTTCACGGTTTCATTACAAGTGTTAATTTCAGCGAAAGATAAAAATTGCTTGTCTATTATGCTCTTAATTTGCGTTACCATAATGCTTTATAAGTGCGAAATGCATTCGAAATGAAGAGCACTCCACATTTTAGGACATCTGTCATGTAAAACATCGAATTATCTGCTTTTCGATCATATACCAAAACTATGAAGGTCCTTCTACGGTATATGAAAGCAAATTGAATATCTACAGATTACCTGCACAATTCGAAATTAACATCGAGTAGTCTACAAATGCTGAACAGTCCATTAAAGACATCTTTTTTTATATATTACAAAACAACGGAACATCAAAAACACTCATTCGAGATACGTCGCCAATTATATTTGATAGTGATTCTTTGATATCGACTTGAAAGCCACTCCCACTAAGAAATCATTCGATCCACATCAGTAGGGGTCGGTGGTCCAGTAGGCTTCCAGTCTCCGGGGTAGCTTTTTTGAGACGAGACATGAAACACTTCCGCACAGCGGATATAAATCAAATTCCGTCTGAATTCCGACGTTCATAGCGCTCACTAAGTATTCCAAGGGCGAAATCAGTTAAGACACAATAGACCGCTCAGTCGAAATCCGCACTGGTCAAGGTTGATTAGATTTTATATAAGCGAGTGTTTCAGCATGAAGAATTTAGCTCTTTAGAAAATAGGATATTGAGCTAGTGAGGCGTAACCGATCACGTGCAAGTGCAGATTAGGGAAAAACAAGAAACTTGAGGATAATCGATCTGGAAACAGACCAAAAACAGAAATTCACTAAAGCATCGGAAGCGAGAAGACCCCGGAACATTCAGAACACTCCTTTTTTTTAGTGCTTATCATTAATTGAAGAATAGCGGCAAGTCCTGCAGAAAGATGTACTGAAACATGGATGAAGTTTACTGCAACGAAAATCTGCTTTGAAATGTTTCCTTTCCATGAAGAAACACAAAAAGAAAAAAACAACGCCGAAAGGGGCGACCAAGTGAAGAAAGAACGCCAAATGACGAACAGTCGATGTGGCACAACGATAGGGACTCAAATTGGAATGGGAACGATCATCGAACGGCAGAGTGGTGAGGCGAATTGAGGGAGCGGGAAAGGATATGAAGGAATCAGTTCCTGTATTTAGAGTATTCACACTTGCTCATTATAGCTATTTAAGTGCTTAGATCTGTTAACGAATTAAGCACTAATATAGGTGATAAGTGCAGGTTAGTGCTCATTAAAACTAAGGCAAACGATGTGCATTCGTCATTTGGAGTTGGCTTTTAAAAACGAGTTTTGCATTAGAGTCACACACATTGTTGTCGCGTAAACAGATGCCGACACCATTTATGACCAATGCAGGATATCACCTTTCAACATTCGTTATTTTATATCCTGGGTTTTCATTTTTTTCGTATACGATTCCGAATAGAAAAACTTCGAGATTATTGGCCGTAACTTCAAAGCAAGTTGCAAATTGATACGCTAGGCAAGCACAACCTATGCTTTTTGCTAGCCTATGAAAAGTGACGTTCAAAACCACCTCCCAAAGAATAAAGATGTACTTCAATTATGGGACAAATTGAAAGTGCAAGGAAACGGCAAAGGCCAAGGAATGTGCGCCTGATGTTGGAATTGATCCTCAAAATCAGCTGAGTGATCCGACATAGTGGGATTTTTAGAATTCAGGGTGGCGGTCAAGATTGAAATATATAGACGGATGGACTGAAAGACGGCGGACGGTACTTGTACGTTAAAAATATTGTATGTTTTATGATTGTATGATCGATCAGTTAGAGCATAACCGAGCAGAAATATTTCTTTTTGAATTTTGCAAAGTTTTTCAATAGAAGGTAAGCGATAAGCGGAAATGTAGAGCTTAATTTCAGCCACTGAAATTTTCGTCTAATGCTCCGCACCACATGAATGGCTTCGTCGTGCAGGCCGTTCTCTCGTTTGACGTCTAGTATTGTCCCATTCTTGTGTGTCAGAAAAAAAATCCCCTCTCATCTCCCTTTACATCACTCTGGACGCCGTAAGCTAATGTGGTTTAAAGTTTGTGACGGAAATATATGCCCATCAAGCCGAAAAACAGGTCAAGAATGACAGAGAGAGGGAACGCGGGAAGTGATACGAGACGGTGATGGCAAAAGAATAACAGATAAAGAAAGATACAGGTTAAAATTATTGTCCGCGACAGGTTTCCGATAGCACATTGAGTAGGCACAAGAGCGATCGCATCGTCTAAATAATATGTTACAGAAGACGAGTGTCAAAAAGATCAAGAGTTAATACTTAATGGAAGACGACTGCTTAGGCGACAATACTCTCAGAAGCATCTTACTGAAATGAACGATCGTTAATTCTGGTAGTTATGCGCACGGCGATGATAAGACTGCCAATGATAACAGCAATGTGATTAGGGATGGGATGCACTTCAGATGCCCCCTACAGTGAGAGGGCAACATCGTGCAGCACTTTAGGGGAAGCTTTCTATAATAACAAAACCTATATATATATATATATATATATATATATATATATATATATATATATATATATATATATATATATATATATATATATATATATATATATATATATATATATATATATATATATATATATATATATATATATATATATATATATATATATATATATATATATATATATATGCTTTCATATCGCGTGCCAAACAGACAATACGGAGTTACCTTTGTCGGCCCGCCTGTTCGTTTACTTGCATGTTCAACTAGCATTAGACTGGTCGAATCGAATTTCCCGTCACCAAACGTCTATATTTCGCAAAAATTTCATGCGGATGATGCATGTTTAATCAACGAGGCAATATAATTGCGTTCATTTGCATATATGCTCGTAGTTCAATTCAACAAGCCATTCACTCTTTGTTGCACTATCAAATTGTGAACTGCAGAGAATCTATTCGAATGTTCCCGTCGACGTTTCGTTAACTTATCACTTTGGAAGAGTTCTTCACCAGCAAATTATTTTTGCAAAAACGGTTAATAATAGCTATACTGGTAGATGTCGACCATAAAACATGCAAATTGTCACTATCGACGGGTTTTTCCACTTTAAATGTGATCATCAATGGATTAAGGTTTCACGTCAAGCGATCATAGCAGCGAATTTCATATTCTTCGCTGTCTCTACCTAAGAAATTCATCACTATAACTCCTCTGTCTCAGTTTCTATCCTTCCTTATCGAATTTCCATTTAAATATTTTCTGTTAAATTTTAATGCTAATTATGCTCATGAGAAGTGCAAATTCTCGGAATGTTGTACTATTTCACAAAACTGTACTTTCATCACCAGTATCAATGCAGATAAAAAATCCATCATTCCTTTATATGACTTAAGAGGATCGCTCATGACAACTGCAACAAAGCTAGTCAAATCGCTTGTAGGAATTCAGTTTAGAATCGCGCTGCTATAGTGTTTTAAAAGAAATAAATATTTTCATGTGACTTTTCTTTGAATAAATTCGCTCCGCGATGGACACCATATGCGTCTCATATTGACAGGTAAATAACAAATATCTACAGTGCCCTTAGATGATTTAGCTGATGCATTTCAGTACTCGCAATTTCTTTTCTCATAATTTCTCCAATTTAAAATCGAAATTCGGTTGTACAATCGCATCGACATGCATGATTTCTGGTATCAGTGCTGTTTCATTGTTACTCTCAATTTTGCACTTTAATCGTTGATCATATGCAACTCTTACGTGCCGCAGGTTTTTGAAATGTGTACATGTGCTTCTCTTATATTTTTGTAAACATGCATCGTTAGTGTTCGTTCAGTGTGATATTGCAAATTTGGTGGGAACAGTCAGCGTAAGAGTGCCCATAATAGCGTTTAGTTCCAGTGTTCAATAAAACGATCTGAGGAAGCAAACAGCCACCTTTGCTGTTCAATGAAAAAAGGTTTCGTTACCTTTGACCGAACAAGGAGTGAGGTAATGAAGCAGTCCTCTACGTTAAGATTCGTTTGTTGACTTCCTGCAATAAGCAGGGAGTGAGTGATTGGTTACAAAAGCTCTCACACCAAAAAGTGTATACAGAGTAAATCCAGGGAAGCGTCTCTTCAACAAGTTCTTACTTTATAACATAAGTAATGAGTTAGAGGCAATACTAATACCTAACGACGCGAGCCAAGAATAGTGATAGTAATGTGCAAAATATTGTTGAGGGATCGATCCTCTTTCTGAAATACACTGCAAGTTTCAAAGTTCTAGATTTTACTTTGAGAAGTGGACCAGTAGTTAGCATATGGGTTGGCACGGAAATCCGGAGTTCTTAAGGATTACATCTGGCAGGTTTAGATTCTAAACGTTTGTTAAGAGCCGCCGAAGAGTTAATCGGACAAACGGACGCGCAAAAACGCAAACACAGCGCGGAACCATAATGCATTTAAACTTGTAATTCAAAAACATTGCAAAAACTGCAACGACTTGTAATATAGTTTATCGATTTATACAATATATTCAACAGTTAATTTCTATAATCATCGCGAATAATGACAAATGCTACGAACATAACAAGATTTTCAACCACATTAGCTAACGTTTTGTTAAAAACTGCATATACTAGCTGGTGGGATGTAGGACAACTAATTCTTCGACATATCGCCCTCGAACCTTTCGTTCCCAGTCGAACATTTGGATGGATATTCGGTTCGCATGCGAATGCGCGTCAAGCGGAATGACCTATGTTAAAGTGGCCTCTTCGATTCTTAGGTATTTGCTCTTCAGTGACAAAAAAAAAAAAAAACAGGTTTTATTACAGTTGAGCGAGCTAGGAACGAGATAAAACGATAAACAAACACGTGAGAGGCATATTCAGAAAACGATAAACAAACAAATATTTATTCAAAATGAAAGAAATATTTGAATAATTTGTTTGTCTAAAAGGAATAAACAGAAACATGGGTAAGCAAACGTGAAAATTAGCGTGGTTGTGGGAATATCATACGTTGTAAGAGTTATGGGATTTCGGGGCACGAAAAGTTCTTTGGATGCATGTTCTAACATATCGGTCATTAACATGCTCATAATTTCATTCATCTCTTTGAGGAGGTTTTGAAACCACCTGCTAAAAAATTTTTAAAGTGTGGGAGAGGCGTTAAACTCAGTCAAAAATTCTGCACTTAGAAGAGCATTTCTTCGACTTCAGACGAATCTGTCGAGCTTTTATTTTTATGATCGGGCGGAAAGCAAAGTTGGAGCAGAGCGCTCTCTCACACACACACACAAACGTGCACACACATAGGCATAGACAGACAATCTCAGAAAGTTTAACGACATTCCTTACTCGGTCGAAGGAACAATACGTTTTAAAAATCCATATGTATATTAGGGAGCGGCAATGGTTGAGACCTCTTTATGATTTTGGACAGTGCGATGAAACTGGTAAGTCCGTCCATGATTCTATATGTTCGGAATCCTTTCCACCAACAGAGATTTGAAGACTGCTTGTATCAGCTATTGTGCTAATTTTAACAAACTGAAAAGTGCTGATTAGTTAAAATCTTTACAACTTATATGAAATCCCGAATGTTTCAACTAAGTCGGCTATGATCAGATTAGATTCAGCCATTTCTAGACCTGTAATCTGCAAACGTCTTTCATGGGAAAATCACGGGTGGCGCATTTACTAATCTATCTTTATATTGACGCAAGGAAAGGAATATTGCATTCGGAATTTAAACGGCTGTACCGTAGCCAGCCATAATCCACTGATGCAATGACGAAAATCCCATAATCCAGATAAAAGTGCGCCTCTAACACTTTTATTTTTGAGAATGTATTTCAACAAACGCAGCATGAAATGCATTCCAGCAATAGAGACTGGAACTTTTAATGATTTGCGCTTTGTCGACAAGATTAGTCAGGGATGTTAGGGATAACGGCAGTTAAGGAGCTGATCTTCTCTTTAAGGTGCAAAACTGCCTGTCGCTGGTAATGCACAATGCGCTTTTGATGAAACACAATATCAGTATGCGAATTGAACAAACTGGTTCTCGTTTCAAAACAGCAAGCGTATGCATATTACAGGTGGTCACTTTGGCAACAAAGTCATTCAGCGTTATGCGCATGCATATGAAAACTAAACTTCCGCCGCTGTGCAACTGTGAATCGAAGGTCGAGGAATCAGCTGTTCGGCTCCGTGACCGATGTGTGCTCTATTACACGGTGGAAGACGGTAATTTTGAGAATTATCGCATTTCCTTGACTAAGAAAGGAAAATTAGAGGTACTTCCAATTTGTGACGTGTTACAAAATGCTATTAATTAATGCACAATATTTTCACACCTTTAACAAATTTGCTCGAGTTGTCCGCAAAAGATCTGCTTTGTCGGGCCATACTTCTTGAAGGCGAGGTTGTAAAAAAAAGATTTGGGCTGGTCGGTAAGTTGGAATTGGTCTAACCCATCAAGCGGACAATCGTCAGGCTTGGTTCCAGTCTCGGCTGTCAGAGCGGGACTAGGGCCGGAAATGGTTATGACTGGATTCCTTTTATCATATCATTTTGAAAAAGCCAAAAGGCCAGCGATACAAAAACCTAAACCGCCGATGCAAATAGCAACACAACGAATCAATCATAAAGCATTGCAGCATATTTTCTAAAAAAGTAAGCTGGTGTCATGGACATATTTCTACAGCTGTACTGGTGACATTCTGTCCATTCCATTCAGTTCTTTTCCAGTTTCATAGAATAAACCAAAGCATTTCACTAGAAGGACTTATTAGCACAGGAGGAAGCAGAGTGAATTACGCCGATGGTTCGAAAACAAGTCTTCACTAAATAACACGAAGTGAGTTTCGTTTTGCACTTAGTCAACATGAAATAGCGAACACATTGAAGAACAATTACGATAACGCCATATCCGATCGAAAATCACGTGCGAACCAATGCCTCACTAAGACGATCAACTGTTGGGCATCAGGACCCATGCTATAGCTTGTAGGTATGTTTAACCGACGACAGCTCACAAGCATATATGCAAACGCACAAGCTTTCATCTCCATAAATATCGTCTGGCCATAGGACTGTGTTCCATATCTAGAGAAGCACCGAAGTGAAAGAAGCACATTTCGCGCCAACTACTTCGCATTAATTTTCCAACAACGGTTTTATTATGGAATATCGTAGAGCTCGGTATACGTCACCCTATAGCACGCTACGTGTGGTCTTCGAACAGGACCTATAAGAACTAAAACTTTATTGAAACCTTTAGGAAATATGCATGAAAGACTGATACAGAAGTTGATTCGATGAACTAAAATTTCATTCGCTCACTCAGCCACCGCACCGTTGCAATCCTAGTCCGCTGACTAAATCGAATGAACATAAGGAAGAGAATCCATGGGTATATGCTGTTATTCCGTCACTTCAAAGAGTGCGGGAAGTGGGAAGAAGGGGTAGTGAAGCAATAAGACTGTCATGGCTGAAACGATTTTAGTAAACAACTGCTAGAAATTTCAAGGAAAGACAGCAAAAACTTCGTTACTACAGAGAAAACGAAGCCGTTTTCAGGGTTTTCTCGACTGAACAGTTTCCACAAAATCGACAAAAATTTTTCTGGTTTCTTCGTGCATTTTGAAAACATTTGCACGCACCCAACTATCACTCCAATATTCAATTTTTGAAACTTCTCAAATTTCCTCAAAGTGCACTACAAACATTTTGAATACATCATTCAGGAAGTTAGGTATGGTAATCGAAAAGAAGCATGATAAAGCTCGAAAAAGCACTAGTCATTGAATAGCATCAAACAATGCCACAGACTGTGAAGACTGTGGGTGAGAAAATACGCTAGTGGTGGCTTACCAACGACTGTACAAAGACGGTCACACGTGTGCTGCTAAGTTCGTGGATGCAGCAACTAAAGTGATGAGAGCGGTGCGCAATGTTCGCGAACAACCGGCGAAAGGTCACTCTGCACCGTTGTGACCAAACAAAAGCTTCCCTATGTCGATGACCTGAAAATCATATTTCCTCACGAATAGCCACTAGAAGAGTCATCGCACATGTGCAGCCATCCCCAGAAGTCGTAAACTAATCATCGCAAACACTCAGACGCTTCCAAATGCCTATAACGTACCGTTCCTCGGGAGCTG
This sequence comes from Ascaris suum, assembly GCA_013433145.1. Classification (NCBI taxonomy): domain Eukaryota; kingdom Metazoa; phylum Nematoda; class Chromadorea; order Rhabditida; family Ascarididae; genus Ascaris; species Ascaris suum. The sequence continues at coordinate 12,804,931 of CM024187.1, read as the reverse complement.
CTTCATTTTCCTTGGCAAATAGGGATGCCTAGAGTTTGTAAATTCCCCCTGTGCGTAAGTGTGCCTGTGCATCTGTGTGTATTTATGCTATCGTTCATCTTGGATCATTTCTTGGTACCTCAAACTTTCACAACTGAACAACTTATTTCGCAAAGCTACTTCCTGCTTTTTTTCATTTGCTGTGTAAACCGAAAAAGCAAATTTCTATACTTTTTTGAGAAAATAAAAATTCGTTGTAACGTTTCTAACAAGTAACCTATAATGCAATGATAGTGTGCGCACCCTGATAATAAAGCGTTTCGTAAAAATGCGGTCGCACAGCTAGTGTCGAATGTAACGCTCCTAAAAATATTGGATAGTCGTCTGGGCCCATTATCAGGAATCAACGCACGAGTGAGTATTTGGAGCTCCGAAATGATCTAGTGGTTATATTAAGGGTGGTGAGGAAGTAAATTATCCAAATAAAACGATAACTGTCACGGAATTTTTGTCGGATATTAAGAAGAAAGTTTTGAGTAGGACATAGAAATTAAACGACAAGGAGATTTATTGTTAACGAAGGCTCACAAATAACGGTTCAGTGTGGTTGACATATTTACCAGATCGTCCCAACTACATCGAAAGATAAAAACAGCGCGAGGGAAGAAGGTGAAAGAGGAAAAGAGATACGGCAATAAACGTTGCACATTAAATGAGCAAAACGAATTGCACGTTTTTTTCGCAAAATATTTCTTCTGCTACTATTTATTTCGTACAGAAGATCCTTTATGAGAGTCAATGCTAACAATAATGCTAGAACCGAAAAGAATTTCGACTAGGAGCTTTTTATTCTGGGACTCAAATGCAAGCATCGCCTCAAAACAAGTGCCTTTTTTCCTGTTGGAGGGGAAGTGAAGCAAAGGTATCCCTTGGTGGCATACTTACGTGCTTTAATATATTTCAATGTGCCACATTCAAAAAGACAACATTTGAGAGCAACATCATGTTGGTAGGGATTCCTTCGCGCTCATTTTATAAGGAAAACCGTCAACGTTTTTGATTATCCTTCGTCTCCTATACCTATCATCGATCCATTTGATGTTGTACAGCAATACTCAATCGTATTTGGCGGTTGCGGAACGTTAAAGATGACCATGTTAGCATTCATCCACTTTCAAGATGATAAACCCATTGCTTTTGGTGACCGTTATTTCCATTTAGTGAGCACGGCGCTCACACCCTTGCTGTCACTGTGAATCATGCGAGCATGGAAATATCTGCAGGCGTTAACAGATAGATTCAATTTTTCATTTCGATTATTACGAAATGTTAGCAAACTTTATAGTTCAACCAATCGAACAATAGTAAAACCAGCTAATATTTCCTATCGCTTCCTCATTACATTCTGTTGACCTGGTATATGATTATAAAATTTCATGAGCTGATGCGAATATATTGAAAACTACTGGCAAGTTTTTTCTTCACGTCAAGATCAGAGCTAGAGGCTAAATGTATCCAAAGATTTTACAACACGTAGAAAGGACAAGCCGGGAAAGTCTTCTCTAAGCTTTACCAGCGCAGTTTCGGTGGTTAATGGGGAACTCAGCGCGTATGTAGTCGTCTCTTAATTTCATGATCACAATGTGATGAAGTGATCGTCGTGGCGCCTGCTTCTGCTTCAACGTCTAGAATTTTTCTTTCATCGTGGAATATTCACAGTGAAGAAAGTGCATCCCCTTATTCCTTCCGCAATTCAAATAATATCATTACCGTTTGAGGTGTTATAACCTCCTCAAATTTCCCGTTCTCGCTACATTTTACACTCGAACCCTAAAAATAGTGAACCGAGTGAGCACTTTAATTAGAGAAAATAGTTTAGCTTCAGCTGGTGTGTGCTGTCTCATCCGTAGGTTGGCCAACAATCGAAAGCGCATTGAAACTGCATGAAGTCCCACTTTTTTAAACACAAAGCTGTCAACCGAACACGGCAAGTAGATCGCCAAAATCCTGCAAATCATATTGCGTCCCCTCTCATCCAGATGTCATTCTTTCCACTCGAACGAGAAACTTCGTTTTTTCCCATCATTGTATGTTTCAAACTGCCAATGTTAATGAGCAGTATTCTCCCTATGCAATAAAGAAAAATGCGACTGTGTTTAAATTCTGATCATACTCAACTGCCGATGTTTAATTCAATTTCTTTTACGCTGACGCAATTCGTTGTTTTGGACAAGCGAAGCAAATCGGCTGCAATTCATTAAACCTGTAGGTTATCTCATGAAACATTCGAATTCACAAATGGCTAAATTCTGAAGCAAATTCTCACGAATGTTAACCATGTCGAAAGCACATTACGGTGAACTTTCGCTCCAGCTGCTGGTCATTGTGACAAGTCGATAAATGACCCTACTTAAACCTCCCTTTCCCCTTATTTAGTGAAGGGCAGAGAGTTCTAGAACAGCCCCTTTAAAATCTGACGTTATTGGCCCCGTACTTATTCATGAAAATCGCAGTGATTGAAAGCGATATTTATCTACTTTCACAAAAAACATCAGTTGATCGAATAAACTGTTTTGAAATGTGCGAGTGCTATAACGATAGTTCGCGTAAAATCTCAAGTCGCTCTAACAAATACGCTACTCGCACGTAACAATGGTCACTATAACAGCTCTCCTTCTTTCAACTTTACACACTTCAGACTTTCTATTTACTGCCACCATGCGCTAGCCTCCAGTTACGAATTTGATTTTATGGGTTTACGAAAATTGTAGCTGCTTGAATATTTTTTACGTAGCTCGGACAGGTATCAGTCTTTACTTCGCACATAGTGCGAGTAGGCCTAGGCTCGTTTTTAAAAAATAGTCGAGTAGTGACAGTGCACGCTCTATCTTCAACAGACCACATGAAAAAACGAGGTGTCGAAGTGTAGGCATTACAATGATTACCTTCATGGGCATGTTGATTACCGCGTCACGGATATGCGCACAGAGAGGCACAAATGGGAACGCGCATCAGGCGACTGCGGCAGCGTTAGCTAGCTAACTGCACTGAGGCGAGCAGCCGCCGCAAGCCTTAGCGCTCGCACGACACACTAGCTGTTGCGGTGTTGGCCGACTGGTCGCCTTCGACTCGAGGATGATATCTGATTGTCGCGTCTTAATTTATCGTCAACAAACTTCATACGTTATTGTTCCAACTCGCTCAGATCGTTTGCTCTCAACTTATAATTCTTTTATCGTTATGAAAACAGCTATATTCGTTTATGTCGCTGTTAGTGATGTATTTCCAAAATAACTAATGAACGAGAAATGATGCAGTAATTTGCTCATATCGATGAATGGAGCATTGATAACTAGTAATATCCACTTCCTGGAGCATTAACAACTTTGTGTCGCATATGTGTTTGATTGGTATAAGCGTTCGACGACTGGATGCACTGCTGAAGACAGCAAGAAAAGCAGACGAATCTGCTTCTCTTTTGAGGATCGAAAAAATGACTTGGACGGACGATGAAGTAAATTGCTGACGCGCTTTCCTTTTAACGGCACCTTCCTTCTGGAACATTTGGCCATCTAGCGTTTCATTGCCTAGGCTTATCCCTCTCAATCATCGAACAGATTGCTCACTGTTCGTCAAGCGCTATCAGTCATGTGCACCCATACGTATGTGCGGATCGGTATTCTCATGTATGGTGAAGTGTTTTAGAAAAACATTTCTTACCTTGCTATTATTACGAAAGAAGTGAAGTGATGCGTTCGAAGCGGCAAATTTTCTCTTTACTTCATAGCATACATCGCGCTAATTAGTTCTGTGAATTGATACTTCGCACAAAAGCTTTTTTGTTGAGTTCTAATATTCTTTGAGTAGCGAAATGTTATGACAGTTTTTTAATTCGGCGCTTAATTTTTATATTTAAACCTTTTTTGGTTTTGCCAATCTTTTGCTCACTTATGCGCATAACCATCAGTTTCCATCGCTGTTTATTCTTTTAAATGATGAATCCGTTGGCTATAGGTTTGCACCAGAAAAGCTTTTGAAAAAGTGAAATCGAATCCCCAGCAAATAGGGAACTGGTAATTAAAATTCCAGCGCAATCCTTCTGCTCATTTCTTATCGCTAGTACAATCGCTGTATAACTGACATACGAAAAATGATCTTCTTCCTTTCTTCACATATACTTGATTTCTATCGCAAGCCAAAAACTTCTTGTGCGCATCCCTTAATGGGACATTTCAACTTTTTTTAAAAAATTTCACAGTGATTGTGCATTTCAGGTGAAATTTAATTACCTTTCCATGATGAAAAGTGAATTAGATTTGCTGAACATATTTTCTTGTTTATTTCGATTTCTCAGGGTTATGCTGATAAGTAAGCAATTTATATTGTTTAGTGAGGGGAAGTACGACAAAACTGCAATAGAAATGTGTTTGCAATGAGTGTTTTATGTTGTTTGAACATTCAAAGCAACCCGAAGTCAATTATATGCGCTGACCATCTCTACTCACTATTATGGTAAAACTAGTTGGATCATTTCACCTCCCTTCCTAATCCCCACCACTTATAGACAGCCATCATTCCCGCAAATCATGAATTCATCGTACCTGAAGAAGGACTGTTGGAAATACAAGCAATGTGGAGCGATAGACACCTTATACAAATTGGGTAATTCTGACTCCGGTTAAGCTCCTAATTCGGACGCGGGTTCTGTTTGCGATTCCATGACGAAACTAATCGACTTTTGCTGGCTCCCATCCAGGAAAACATGAGTCAACTTCTTGATTTTAGCCGCTTCGAAAGCAAGGAGCCAAACTCGGAGTTAGCCAGGCAGTGGACTTTCGGGTCCGTTCTGTGGAGTCGACTCCAGAAGGGGATCTGGACTAAGGCGCTGCAACAATCAACAAGAATAAAGATATTTTTCCTTACGTCTCCCAGTAATGGTCTAGTTATGTTATTGATCCGAACAGTGCATCCTCGCTTTAACGGCTGCTTTCTTCGTTGTAATCCAAATTTCGACGCCGCATCGACCATCACATTTTAATCGATTGATTTTTGGATTGAAAATCAAGAGGACGTTTTCTTCTTTTCTCTATGAAAGTTCTTTCTCCATAAGAATAAGCCTTCCTTCCTCCTAAAAGGCACTCATCCTCTTATCGTGCGAAACCTCTCTGCGCAGAAAATTTACCCTCCTCTTTTCACAGTTTTATCACATGTTTTTCTATCACGAACAGGTAGATTGTGAACTATTTTTATTATCGTTTTTTGTGGTTCGAATAAATGGACTGAATAGGCCAGGGAGAGTTGCACTGTGAATCTCATTTAGTATTCCAACAAACTTATGACGGATAGATTCCATGGACGTTAAAGAAGTTTAAAAAATACCAAAATGCCTAGAAAGTTACAGTACCTTTTGAGTTGATTCAATCCTTTTTGAGTTACAATACCAAAATGCCTAGAAAGCGGTCTTTGAATGTTCTCACTTCAAAAGTCTTACCATTTATGAACACGTCCGGTGCGCATTTAGTGAAGTACCGTAAACTGTATGAAAAAGGCGCAGTAGTTTCAGGCTTTCGTCTTTTCTGCATATATAACCACATAATTCTTGAAGTTTTGCTCATCCGTCTCTTATTATTCCAAAACCATGGGATCGCGATATCGTTTTCTGTTATTGCTACCCTTAGGAAGTTGAGACGAGAAGTGTTTAGCCATCTGCACAGCAGCGTGAAGAGGGCAGCAGGATCAATCCTTTAATCCTCTATGTCATTCCCTCCGGTCAGTCGGTCGATCCTCTCCTCATCTGCGTTCATCGTTGAATACATGTGCAACGCAAATGCATAGCGCTACGCCAGCCATTTGCGCATAAATCGCTCGAAAACGTTTTCACTAACGAGTGCACAAATAGAGAAGTGCGTTGCCCATTCAACAAAGCACGATTATTTCAGTCTGCCGCAATTACTTCCTCTCAACGAGCCAATATGAACGTTGATGTTTTGTGTTCGCTGTGTCTATACTTATTGTACTATTGCGTTATTCTGATCTAGTGACACAATTTAGTACGCTTTAATCTCAGCTTTTAGTTTTTATAGTGACGACAAGATAATTAATCGATGATAACATTGATTATTCATATGATCAGTTAATGATCAATGCCATTGATTATTTATTTCATGACTTAATGGTCAGTCTCATCCATCGCCTTCGTGGATAATGAAAATATTGTACAGCGGGAATTGCGGGGGGGGGGGGGGGGAGGTGGGCAGTTGATCATCGTCAATCTTAATCACTCCTCTTATTGTACAGCGGGAATTGCGGGGGGGGGGGGGGGGGGAGGTGGGTAGTTGATCATCGTCAATCTTAATCACTCCTCTTATTGCAGCAACTAGTGTCAAACTTTCATTCATAAACCACAATCAAAATGACTCCAGCTGACGGTTTACGCGCAACAGTTTTCTTCTCAAGTATTGTAACTTTGTAGATTTTTTCTTGTATATAACTCTTAGAATGGAGTTTATTCACTGAGATGCGAAAATTTGGTCCCATCGTTTATTTACAATACTCTTTTCATTGTACGATTTCAATACAATAATAGTGTAGACGATCGAAAAATTCAGCTTTGCCTGAGATGGAATGGAATAAGTTTTATATAATTTCGTTGTGTGTAGCTGCCTTTATGTGATAATGACAATTTTATGCTAGAAAATATCGAATTTCAGGTGCGACAAAAGTGAATAATCTTCATTGTTGGCTTATATGATACTAGGGCTTACACTTCATATGAGCTAAAAACTATACGCTCATCTTCTTCTAGAATCGCCCTGAGGCTTCAAGGATAGACATTTGACTGACAGATGAATTTATCAACCGAGAAGCTTGCAGTCATGTACAATATATCGGGCACTTAAACATAACTTCACCTTGCAGGATGTTTGAAAACGATCCCAATGAGTGGCACACTATTCCTGATTCAGGTGTCTCGATTTCCCATTTTGAAACCACGTGGTCCGATTGTGACTACATTTCTTATGAGAAGCAGTATTAAATTGAATGTCTTTACAAATATCAATTTCCATACCGTTACGTATGTCGTCAAGGTTTTGGTTGGTCCTCTGTTTGAGCACTACATTCACATCTCATCTTGTGAAGTTTACAGCGTGAATTGATGTCACCCTGTGTATCCTGAGTGACTACCCATATTCTTATTAAGGCTCCGTTGACCAAGTTTTGTCTCATTTACATGCACAAACTCATTCATCATGTTATTGCTGTTCCGTTGAACATGTTCACTCAAATTAAACCCATCTGTACAACAGATCCTCATTGAAAGTTAAAGGTTTCATAGGTCGCATACACAGACAAGTATACGGACTGTTTCTTCATCGTCCACTGAAACCGTCGAATGCGATGTCAATTGATTTTGCCAAAGCACCTGCCCCGAACATTTTCACTGTTTCTATTCTTTATTAATTATTAGATCTTATAGCGTGATATCAGCGTCCTATTCCTTGCTACAACAAAGGTGATGAATGAAGAGACTAACTTTGCAATAAATGAGATGAAAGAGAGGAAAAAAGAAATCGTGTAAAACAGTTAAACCGCATGAAGTGGTAAGAGGCTCAAGATAAAATAAAATTCATGAGGACGTAGTGCACATCAGAAAGCACAAGAATGTTAGCCTTTTAAGGGTTTTTGAGGGCATTGTAAGGCTAGTAAAGAACAAAATTCGTATTTGCACATATGCGTGGTGCGCATATGTGCACTTTCCTCAAGAAACGAAAACAAAGCAGATATATGTATTAAATCGCTGAATTAAATCAACAATACTTTATAAATCGATGGAATCGAATTGATTAATTAAGAGCTTAAAGACAATAATTTAGGAATCGTTTGCTGCTTGAAGTACTCATTGTTGATGATGTTTTATCGATGTTATTATTTCTTCATCTCTAAGCCACATTTCCTTTCGACGCACTATTTTGAAGTAGATGTATATTTTGAGAGGATGCAAACATCGTAAATACCACCTCGAACCCATGCATGTTCCCGCTGAGCATCAAAGAATCGCTCATTCATTACCGACATTTCTCTCGAACCTGCTGTATGTACGACTGTTTGAGATTCGGGTTTCCATTCTGAGAAGTTTTGCACGACGTAAATCATGGGATTTTCACAGAGGTAATACGGTAGTTTATGTTGGTATATTTAATGTCAGTTTTATTAATTTGAGTGCATAGATGGGATAGATAGGTTAGATTCACTTCCTAGAATGAGTTATGTGTTTTATTTAGATACCTGGATACAGGTGGCATCCATCATATGCATATGGTTCCGTCCAATGTTTTATAAAATTGAAATTTTATTGATTGGCCATATTAACCAGATTTATTTCGTTCGTAGGACATCAGGACATTAATTGGACGGATTGCACAGATCCAAAAAACCCTATCTTCGTAGATGAACTGACATGGCTCTATATAAATACTATCATGTTTATTGAGCCGAACGATTTGATCAATAGTGGTTGTTGATTGCATTGACATAAAACATGTGTTATGTAGCGGTGGTCTTGTTAGGCAATCAAAAGAAATATCGGCCACAAAATATTCACTACCATTCTACCTTAAAATTGATGGCAGCTCATTTAAAACACACACAACATATTCTCCTATTCCACAGGCAGAAACATAGAGGCTATGGACCGATAGCATAGACCGCTGCTAAGCGTTTCATGTCAGATTATTGCCACAGCTGAAAGTACCTTTTTTGGAAATTTGGTTCTAATACTCTAGCGTACTTTGTAGAATGCTTATGCTCGTATAATGTAAATCCCATGCCTTTGTTTATTACATACAAGCCGTAGTCTAAAAAATTGTATACATGTTTTTAATCCTCAAAAAAAGTGTATAATCTCAAAAAATGTATTTTTTTTACTTTCCCTAAAAAGAAGCGATTATCCTGCTTCGTTTCCCATCCAAATTGATGACGGTTGGCGTGCCACCAAGTGTCGTCAGAGCAGTCAGTGGGTGCCTGCGCTTGCTTGTGTTCGCTTCCGAGAAGCCGACTTGCTGCTTCAAGCATAGCGCATCGATTGCTAGCCAATAGCACGAAAATGCATGAACAGTCGAATGCGCTGAGCGCTCTCTGCATGCACATCCAAATTGCATTGCGGTTATTATCCTTAATACAGCACAACTGCGAGTCCCTAAAAAAGCGTTTCAGAGGTTGCAGTTCACCAGCTCTCGCTAGGAATTAAGTGGTAATGCGAAAGAAGGTTCATAAAACGACACCATCTTCCTAGCTATATTGCTGCCTTCTAGTAGTTGGGGTTGTCTGAAGCACGTCACAAAGGCCTCGAATGCTGCATCGCTATATAACAAGAATCGAAGCTGCATTTTTTATTAGGGAGCTGTCCAAATGCTGGGAAACTTTTAAGAGCATCCTCGTTGTTTTGTACGCATCTAGCAAAGCCTATAAAGAGTGCTGATTTGTATGAACTATTACGTAAACAGCTGCAAACAGAAAATTGGACCCCTAAAAAGGAATAATTGTTACAGGTGATCGCATAGGCATAATTGAGACTTCAGCTAACAGAGAGGGGTTAGAGAACAACTGTATGAGTAAATCTCGTTCCTCGGTGTTTCATTCATCCGCTCATTCCACTTTCCTTTCAGACAGTTTTTTTTCATCGTTACAAACATTATGAAATGGATGAGAAAACGCGTGTATAGCACAACTACGATGATTAGAATACCATGCCCCCTGAATTGAGTGATAGCGCTGAAATTTTCCCTTGATTTCCGTTCCACACATCTACTCTTTCAGCTGTAGGACGCCTATCCCCTGCTTTCTCCCTCTGCCGTCTTCAATCTCGGGTCTGCCTATGTCGCTATTTCTTCTGTTTGGTTGTGATCCTAACCTGCGATCGGTCTGCTTCGTGACTTACAGTGACTACGATCCAGTGAGTGAGGTAGAGTCCAGTTCATCTATTAGTACTGTTGAGACACCGAACATAATGAGCCTTTACATGATCGAATTTCAGGAGGCCCTAGGTGGCTCGTCGTTCGTAGACTTTGTTTTTAATTTCCTTCACACGATACTGAATTTGGAATCTGCAGGCTGTGTCATTTCCTCTTTTCGCAAAACACTTCTACAAATATCTCACTTCATCACTCATCGTTAAGCGCTCACTCATTTTGATGTATCGAATAACTACAGGATCAAATAACCTCCTCTTCTCCTCCCACTACGACTAGGGTGCGGACCCACTGATAAAAGTAAGCAAGTGCCAGACTCTGAATTCCGTTGAGATCCTAAGGTGGTTTGGGAACTTCAGTGCAGCGGGATTTGAATCTTGAACCAGCCCAGGCTGCAAAACGATTACTTACATAGATTTTTCAAGATCAGAGTGAGGTGAATGGGCATTTCGAAAGTGGATGGATGAGCTTCTATGCTGTTTGCAGCAGCGTTTGATTAAAAGCAGCATTGTTGCTGTTTTTCACTCGCAAACCTTACAGCGTTGATGTTTGTTTCTCCACTTCTTAGTTGAAAGCACTGCAAAAATCTGGAATGAAGTTGATTGTCTTAATTTGGCAGTTAAATAACCATTCTTCGAATTTTCATCGCTTCTCCTTTCTAAGTACGTTCGAATCGACATTCACTTCCTAGAAAGTCCTCATTTCCTCATATTTATCTATTCAAAAAGCTCAAAATTGCCCCAAAATGTGAAGTGGCAGATTCTGCTCTATCGCTTTAAATTGTTCTTTTTTTTCTGCATGAAATGTGCTATTGCCTAACGGATGTTTCAGCAAAGCGATCTACTTCATAATGTGGACGTGTTTTTTCTTTGCCTTTGAGCATAAACTCATTAATGTAAATTGGTTTCTTTTTTCAGACACAGCTGTCATTAGGGACACTCTACAAAGCATTTATGATGCACAATGAAATATACTTAAAAGCTTCAATGAGAACTTTCTCTATTATCAGATTAAATGGTACTTACGATTTGAAAATTCATATCGACTATCGATGAAGACAAGTAACAAAATTCGTTTCAATGAGTGCACTGAGTACAAAATATAAGAACTCTGTTGGTTGTATAATTCGGAGCATAAAACTGAATAACGCTTTAGTCACCTTTTTGCTGTATTGCTTAGCACATAGTGCCAAATGTAAAGTTACTTTCTAGGTGTTCTTTTGGCTACTGTGGGCCGGTCGTTGTGTCATTTTTTACAAATTCAATAAGTTCGTTATGATGAGTTCGTTATTTTCGATGATACTTGTGTTTTTTCACTTATAACTCCTCTAAGAGGATAGCCTTCATGGCCAGAACAGCCACTGCGGTAAATTGAGATGAATTCAACTTCGTCCTCCGGAGTTGACTGCGATATCAGTCTCAAAAGGCTCTTTATTTGCCTCGTGAAGCATTCACAACGTCGTTGAGTGGTGTGATGCTGAGTTTATTTGTCATTGGAAATGCGCTCGCTCGTCCCGGAAGGAAATTCAATTTCCTTTTGCCTCAGTCGACAGAAGTTCTTTCGAATGAAAAAAATGCTTTCTATTGATGACTGGCTCTTTTTTTTAAAACAGTTGTTGCCAGCTCAAATTCATTTCGTTTGCAGCTATGAACACGCATTTACAACATAATTACTTGCAATAATTATAGAAAGCCTTATTAATAAGAAAGTTTTATGAATTATGTACTAAGCTCTTCAAATCGTTTTTTTTTTCATGAAATGCCATGCGCAGAATAAGTTGTGATATGGCTGAAGCATTGCAGTTTATGCTTTTCACCAGAGACGATTTTCTCCAGTGCTCATTGCCTTCTAAAGTTAAAAGAATAACGACCCTCATTTTCGTCAAGTGTTAACTACACAATTCTGAAATTATGTGAATTTGAAATTTAATTGTCTTATTCCGGAATTATTTGAACGTGAGAGATTTTCTTGACATATTTTGAACGAAATTTTCGCATAGTAATTGAATACACAAGTGTTTTTTGTGAACTCATCAATTTTTATTGTTGGCAACAAAGTTTTGCTGATTCGTCAGTTTCCAACTTACACACGTCATTGCAGCATTTATTTTGTTCTGCCGAAGGGCCGAAAAATATCTTATCGCGAATTAAATATCAACTTATAAGCGCGTTCTGTTTGACTTTTTTTCGCATCATATTGGATTGAACGTCTTCCTACCACATATGAGTGTTGCTCTAATTGAGGTTGCCTTTCTCGAAATTTTCATTCAATTTCTTAGCACTGTCAACTGTAAAGTTCTTCCTTTAAATGTTGCGACAGTTATATCTTAGAGTTGCCCTTTAAGCATTATACTTCCCTTGTGGAGCAGATTTCTCTTCCTCCCTTCCCTCCTCCTCTCCCTTCTTCCCTCTCACCAAAAGCATCCATGCTTGAACTTTAATATTTCGTTAAATATGTAAACTTCTCAACGGAGGTGGTCTTTTGATCTTGAAATTGTTTCCGCACTTCAAATCGTTTACGACTGCCGAAAATACAGCGAAATATTATTGCTTTTATCTTACAATCTTTTCAGAAAAAGAAACTATATTGACGTTTGAACACTATCATCGTTCACCACTTCACCACCATCAGTCGTTCTTGCGATTCTTCTTCAAATTTCTCGAGGAATTCGAAACGTTGACAAATCTCTGATCATTCTGGCAATTATCGTCTCCAGCAAGCAGACGTTTAAAAAAATCTTCCTGTATTGTATTATTATATCACATCATGACATTTTTTTTGTAAGAAATTATACTGCGGTGCCAATGTTCTTTGAGGGGAGGAATTGTGGTATGACATAGACATATCGCAAGGACGTCTGCTATGTTTCGATGCAATGCACTTAAAGGATGCGCTTAGGCTGCTTCAAACATATTTAACTTTTGAGGATCGCTGGGAGGAGGATGAAAAGTTCGTGAAAAGTTGATTTAGTTTTAGCCGCTTCGTTCTGCGGAACCTATTTTAATATGTGTGCAGTGTATCATTGCGACTTTGCTGAACAAAGTTGTTAGTCGGAAGCAAAAAGTTTTCCTGTTACAGTATGTCACTATGTGTGCATGAGGAATGTGCAGCATATTTTATACAGATCATTGTTAGCACACTGTATATTATTGAGTTACGTCATTGAATTTGGAATTGGCGTCGCAGATGATGCTTATTCAAAGTTTGCTTCTTACTCTTGAAGAAGCACATCATCGGTGAACGATTGGTAGGACTGATAACTGTTGCTTGAGCAGCTCGGTACCATACAGTGTGTTAACAACAATCTGTTTAAAATATACTATAAAGTCCTTTACACGCGTATGACATACTACAACACGAAAAATTTGTAAATATTTATTTATTTAGTATTTTGTTCTAAAATTCCGCAAATGCGCTTTGTGGTGACACCATTTCTATGCAAATGAGTATGGGCGTACGGTGACCAAGACTAAATTTCGCTGCGAATGTCTGACAGATTTTCTGTTATAACGCATATTTAAGAATGGAAAAATGTCATCAAATATTCCCCATGAAGAGAATTGCTGCTTAAGTGTGCTAAAATCAGCGATTCTACCCACCTTTGGTCCTTAGATGGCGACTATTGTTTTCCCTTCTATAAAAAATGATGCAAAGTGACCAGGTCTAAAAATCATCGTATAATCCATGCAATTACAAGAATTACTTTTTGAAATGCATGTTATCTCAACTTTTTATTGCGGTGGAGTACAGTTTTCAAACATGTGTTCAGCTTGCATTAGTCAGCGAAACATACATGAAATGACTTTCTTCTTGCTTTGTGCTCGTGCACACAACAAAAGTGCATAGAAAATGCAGCAATGCATAAAATGCAAAGTGAAAAGAGTCAGTAGTCAGCACAAGCGGAAATGGATCAGCTCGCAAATGTGAGCGAAAATAGAAGTCATTCAATGCACTTTTATTTCCTGCTACCTACGTTTAGTAGCAGCTGATCCGTAAACTGTGGCAATCAAATTGGCTCGCAAATTTGGTGAGCAATACAATAGCACCTCAAAAATTTCATTTAATACTTCATCTTTAATCGCATCTGTCTGCTTCATTGAGATGTGCCTAGCCTTGCGACTACTGTCCAAAATCCTCATTGAAAGGGAAAGTGAGGAGTTAAGAGCAGCATTGAATTAAAAGATAGTTTCAATAGTAGTTCTCCCCAAAACTTTGATTTTTTTTTCATTTCGCGAGGGGGAATTCTCGATTTTTTCTTTTCCTTACACTTTCTATGAGGAAAAATTGTGTGGGACGAAATCTTTTATGATCTAAACCAAAGGAATTCCGGCTTGAGTTATTATTGAGACCCAAAAGGGCCATAAAATTTTCAAGCAAAGTCTCTTACCTTGAGGACAGCGTAGAGCTGAGCAACGAATTCTTTTACTCGAATTAATCTCCCTCGTTTTTTCTCGAAGCGTGGTATTGGGCGCTTTGTCTTCGTTTGTATATATGCAAGCAGCTGTTAGAAGGAAGAATTGCTCATGGATATTCATCGAGGTTATTTGCAGCAAGGAACTCTTCTCGGAATATTTATGGATTGTCTGACGAGAATTGAGCGGAAATTATTGCACCGAAAAATTTTTGTAATGCTCGGGAAAGCCTGCCGCTAGTTTTGATTTACTCGGCTCACAGTGCTTGAATTGCTAAGAAGCGAGGAAGAGTAATGTGGCAAGACCACATGCTACTCCTATTCCTGATTATGTTAAACTTGAGAAAATGTCGCTCCACGACGTTTTTCCGAACATGGCCTAGATTATCGTTCCTTCGAAGCGTTGCTTGGCTGCGTTTTCTCGAAGATCACCAGGCTACGTTTTCTCATATGTTGTTCAGTTGGAGGTGGGGATTAGGAGTTATGCTCCATCCGTTGGCTCCATTAATCTCTCTGGACCGACTTCCTGAGTTTGCCTACACATTATTTTGGTCGCACTCTCTTCCAGAGCTTTACCGGTTGCGTTTTACCATAGGTGGTTGAGATCTTGCCCGATGTACGACCATTCCTGTGGGCTGGGTTTTCGCCTGTCATGTTCACCAGTCAAGCATTTTGCTTTAATTCGCGGCACTAGCGCCTTGAACTCAACTGAGATATAATATAATATAGTCTGTGTATACATTATAGCTAGCATTTGATTTGATTGGAGTTTTCGTTCTCTACTATTCACCAAAGCCTTGAAGCAGAACACAAATTTTCCCCAATAAATTGGAGAAAACGTGTACAAGGTAACGATAGAGTCCATGTGCATTCTAAGAGGGCATAGATGAAGTCGATATATGTGTGAGAGTTCTAATATGATATAGTTTTAACCAGGAAAATACTATGTGTACAGCTTAGCCGCGCACTTAAAGTATACGGTAATGAATTCTTCAAAAAATCTGTTTTCATGCATCATGGTATAAACAATGTCGCTGATTTCAGGTCTGTTAGCTTTTGATAGATCACACAGTATCTTCAAGGTACTGCACTGAAATATCATTTAATTACATATTTTCCCTAAATGTACCTGCAAAATATATCATTGAAAATGAAGCATCCCTTGAAAGTGTTGTCGTTTTCGGGAGAAAATAACGCAACTTTAAACATGCGCCTCAACTACTATCACATTTACCTATTGTTGACTAGGTAGACACTATCATAAGAAAAGGAAATTTCTCTTTTTTTTTGTCAAAATATTTTCTATCAAGACAAAGTTAACATTTATGAGAGGATTGTACGGACTGAAAAAGTACTTTCCGTAGTGGAATATGAATAGCCACTGCTGTTTCTTTCAATATGAATATCTTGGACTCTCGCTGAATAAAGCCAAATCATTTGTTTTGTTCTCTAAGCCTAGGCCGATCTAATAAGCAGTTATTGCTCTTCTAACAAATCTCTATTATTTGCCACGTCTTACCTAATACTAGATGCTAAGCGGAGGCATTGCAGTAATACATTTCTTTTACGGTGTGAAACTTACTAGAGACTCCGGTTATAAATATGCTGCTAGCGATCGCTGATGTTAGATTTTTTTAAAGGCTGTGCCGATGAGAATGTTATGCAAACTCAGAATACAGATTCTTGCTCAAACTTTGCAGCGTTGAGGGAAAACTTGGAGCATTTTATTACTAGTTTCTCCTATGACTTTTTATGAAATCAGTGGAGCTGTAATTATGCTAAAGAGTTTTAATAATCATCTATCTTGTTGACGATTTTATATAGTCTTAAAGAGGTATTGGAAATGCATATCGCACATCCTCTTCAAATTTGCATCTTCTAGTGCGAACAATGTGCATCACAAAATACAGCATTCTTTGTTCAGCCACCTGAGTTATGATTTCTTCTGCAAAAAGTGTTGCGACTTTTAATGTAATTGGAAAAAAAGTTATCACATTTTTGACATTTTTAAGATTCGTTGGGCATTTCACTTACCTAATTCAATAGCGACGGCAGCACTACAATCACACATGAGCGCCGTTCATCTTATTTTCAGTCGTCTACCGAAGATGAGATCACTAAAAATTCTCAGAATTTTCAAATCCGAACAATAAATAAACACTGCAGACAGATTGAAGAGGCGTTTTCGATGATTGCAGCGAATAGACGCAATTTATAAAACTAGAGGAAATCTGAAGAAGTAGACTTCTTGTCTTTCGTGTCATTTTTTAGCGACTGATGATCATGTCTTTGCCACCGGCAGCGTAGACAAAAAAAAGATCTCTGGCAGCTTCTCAACTTCAATTTTTCTATTTTCCTAACGAATTCTCATCAAAATGGTCTCATTGAAAATACCAATAAAATTTTATAGTGAAAAACTTTTAGTCGGCAACTTTCTTTCTTTAGCACCTTATTTTAGGCACATGAGAGATGCTGCAGAGAGACCTTCAACAGCAGACCTTTTAATTCGACGATTAATTGGGAATGACAGTGCGAAAACGGCAAATTATTGTGAAAATCGTGCAAATCACTGTGCTGAGCGGACCACACTACTTCGACTCTGTGCAGTGAGTCCGATTGGAAACAAACTTCGGATATTTCGAATTCGGGCATGTCCTCATTTTCGTGCTTCCCAACTCAAATAGTTAAAGATGAGAAATTTGATAAGAAACGTCATATGATGCTAGTACTGCAACAACTACGCTTTTTTCAGTAATGTTTTGTCGTGTGGAATTTTTTCCTTCATTGCGACATCCAGAACGTCTTCGAAGCAATATGCGATTTTTAAAACTTACACAAATGCCTGTATTTGACTCATTTATCCTTTCCTTTTTTACACAAGTGGCTATTCTTTCTCTATCAATTTGATGCTCAACAATGTTCGTTCTTCTTCATTCCACATCCAAATAGCTCTCTTCTCCGCTGAATGTTTTTCCTCCTTCACGAGAAATACGGCAATATTTTTCTTATTCTGTCGCATGTCTTGGCCACTACACTTTTCTCTGTCGCATGCCTTAAAGCAAAAGTTTTACATCTCAGACATTTGATCACCGTTTCCTGCCTCTGGAACTTCAGTAGTCATAACTGAACAAGAGAAATTCCACCTTTGTTAGCAGCCACCTCCAATTTTTGGATTTGTTTGAGAAATTCAAGATTTCTCCATTCGAATTAAACTCGAGTTTGAAATTTGCCAATAAAGTTAAGCGGTAGTCTTTTTGTTTAACAGCTCGGTTGTGCTTTAGCTGTTATTCATCGGCATAACGCCCTAAATTTTTGATTCTCCAGTTTCAATTCGTGTAATTCGCTATTCATATAGGAGATTTTCTTCGAATTCGAATGAAAAAGCAGAAAAAATTTCGATATTCCTTCAACAGTTGGAAGTCAAAAAAAAGCGATCGGACGTATTCGATAGATTCAACGATAAAAGTCTTCGTAAAAACGATCAAAATGAGCGCTCAGTTTAGAAGAATTTGGCAGCTTGTAAAAGGTTGCGGAGACAGTATTAATGGGAGGACAACGAAGACTTTTAGGGTAATTTTTGAGAGTATATATTATGAAATCACATCCAAGTTTTAAATTTAGTAGTTAAATCTCAAATACTGCGGACATGGATTGTTCAGAGAAACAGAATAAAACAAATGAGAAAATATTCAAGATGCGCTTTTGCAACCTCTCTCAGCTAATCCATGCCACATTTCTACCGAACTACGAGAGATTTGTTGTTCCTATCCTACGGATAGCACAACAAAATTCGTCCCTAATCGTTGGTAAAATGCATCTTTTTTTAACGGAAGCATAGTGAATAAGCGTGGGAATTGTCGTCTTGTGGGCCCGCTGTATGGTAGGTCGCATCGGTCAAAATTCATGTCCTGAATTTACTCATCTCTTAGTTAAAACTAATTAACGAATAGACATGAATAAATATAGGACAGACACTCTGCCATTATAATGCGACTGTGCAAAAAATGAGCATAAAAAGGTCCACTGATTATTTATATGAAGGGTTATAGTATTGATGGCAAGGTTATAGCTAGAGAAAAATTACAGACATAGTTAGAGGGACAGCAAGGGGAAAATTCTCACGGGTGGGGGGGGGGGGGGCGGTTTTACGAAAAGCATCCGAATCGGTCTTTCGCCATTTCACCACAAGTGACTATGAAATTTTTCGCAGCCAAAATTATCTGTACAATTTCTAGGTGAACGTTTTGACCTCGCCATCTCCACTCATCCAGCCCACCGTCACCTATGTTGAGCAGGTCTTTAATTTGAGAGGATTGTGCTCAGCACTGAGGGATGGGAATGGAGGGGGGAAGGGGTTAGAAGAGGAGGGAACTAATCTGAAACCTGAAGAATGCTTGCAATATGGTGGGTAAGAGTTTTATCAAAAAAAAGGACGTCTGAAATCGAATCATCTGTCGGTGAACGTGGGTGATGTTGTAACTGTCTGGTGCTTCATTTGATTTCTGCTCAATTACACTTATTCAAAGCTTTTTTCCTTTCATCTTTGAAAATTAACTATTTTCGTTAGAATAAAAGAGGGCGTTATTTGTCTTTTTTGCGTTCCACAGCACTATGCAACAATTTTCTGAACGAGATTTTATCAAAGCCTCTCCTTTCTATATAACTTTGATGTAATTCCGATTATTGAAAATTTCTTTTCAATGAATTTTGCGATGTCATTTTTACTGTCATAGTTTTTTGCCTAAATTTTTTTTTGTCCGCTGATTTTTTTCGCAGCACTATTATTTCTTTATGTTTTTGCACATCTGTTGAAATTCAGAAATGTTGTCGGCGCACTGCAAATGGAGATCTCCGGAATTTCATTCATTTCTCGACTCTTACTTACCTTCTTACCTCTTGACTTTTATTTGTCTCCGGATTTTTATTTATTTCTCGATTCCCATTTATCTTTGTTATATTATATATATATATATATATATATATATATATATATATATATATATATATATATATATATATATATATATATATATATATATATATATATATATATATATATATATATATATATATATATATGCGATAAATAAAATCGCTATTTTGAGCAGTCAGTGAATGTCGAATTGTTTTTTATATTGCACAACGATTTACCCTCATTAATTAATGTTCCGTCGTCCAGCCTATGCATCATTCCAACAACGTGATCATAGAGTTCGTTTTACTTTTTTCTTCCTCCTCCTTTTTCTCTGTCTCTGCGTTGAGCGATTGGTGTTATGGTTCACTAATTTTCAAGAAGGATACAGTTGTAGTTTAGTTTGCTCAACCAGTTGTTATACTTCTGTGATGAATAAAAAGGTCCTCACCTTTGAATACTTTAAAGAAAAATGCTCCCGTTTTTCGTTCTTTTTCCTTCACCTGTGCAAACATGCGTCAGAGGGTTGTTTCACGCAAATGGAAGATTGCTTAATATATATGTGGTACAGATAGAAAGTCATACATCGCAAAGCCGGAATGAACACGTAGCTGCGCATTTCAGAGGTAATTTTTTATAGGTTTGATGGAAAAGGTGCAAGAGAAGTCCCAATGATTCAGCAGAGTACTTTAGCCAAAACTTTCTGTGAAAGAAAGTTACCAGGTTTTATGCCTTTATTTGCAGGATATTATGGAAATCAGATCAGTCTGTTTCTGTGAATCATTTTCATTTTTTAAATTTCATCATCTAAATGTAAGTAATTAAAGTACAATAAAATTAAACAGATGGATGATCGATAAGACAAGTTTGTGGATTCCAACCACCTGCAAAATTTACGGTATTGCACGTCGCAATTTGCTCACGTCTTCATCGCTATCGTACGCTCTTCACTTTCGCAGACAATTCGTCGGTTTCTACCTTTTTTTTCCTCCAAATATCTTTTCTGCACCTTATCTTTTAATCTTTGCCTTCCGACAAAATGTTCTTCGTGAGCAGTGTTCAGCGTTAGTCTAACATTCATCACCCTAAACTATTGTGACTTATTCGAACTTTTGCAGTAACTGAACAATCCGCCTAACTCATACACTTTCTTTCGCTTATGATAATCGACAGTTTTAGGGAGTCTTGCTTGATAAAGTTTCAGAAGCGAATTGCTGGAAATAAATGCAACTTGTCGATGATACCGCAAATATTTGTTAAAACTTCATCGACATGAGCTCATAAATTATCACTGGATATGTCCGACTGCCTGAAATATTGCAACCTGATTATGTGTATGAAGCTTGACTGGCACTTTTTTCTATTTATCTGTTCGGCCAATTGGATAATTACTGACAAATTAGTACCTAAAACTGCACGATCTTAGCATGCTTGCTTCATATAACTCTCCGAGCATATTTTCTCACTAAAAAAGGCTTTTGCAGAAGCGCGCATTGCCATATCAGAAATTGTTTCTTTCATGTTGATTGCGCAATAGCAATAGATGAAAATTTGTGGAGATCATGTTTTGCTCGTGCTTATGGAAACTCTCCCCTCCATCACCCCTCCCCCCACCCCTCCTCGCTGCTCAGTTGAGTGTCAGTCGTCATTGCAGGCTGATGCAAATGTTCAGAAAAACCTTCAAATATTGTGAAATGGTAGAAGTGACAAGCTTATGGTGGCCTTACTTTTCTTCGCTAACTTCGGAAATCTAGAATGGCACGGAAATCTGAGCTTCCAGGCATATATCTATATCTATATCTATCTATCTATCTATCTATCTATCTATCTATATATATATATATATATATATATATATATATATATATATATATATATATATATATATATATATATATATATATATATATATATATATATATATATATATATATATATATATATATATATATATATATATATAGTGTATACGAATCTGTATTAATTGGAGAGAGGAATGGCCAACGATGCCAGAAAAAAAGTGGGGGATGCGTGATTCGACTTAGGATGCACTTTTACAAAAACTTATTGTCACTGGCAGAGTTCGCCAGCTGTAGTTAAGAATTTTTCGAGAAAACAGCATTGTTTATAGCCAGCTTGAGCGAAACATCTACTTCTTTTATCTAAATGGAACAAATTGTATGCGCAGTCATTTGGGTGAGCGAAAAGCGAATTGCTGAGGGATTGTATGCGTTCACTAAAAAGATGAGCTTAAGCAACCGAGCAGTTTGCTCTTTCAAAACGATGCCCAACGCGACTTATGTGATTGTTTTTCAAGGATTATGCACAGCAGAACAATTGAATTTTTCAAGTCATACCAGCCGCATTATTTCAGCCATTTATTAGCGAAGTAACGAAAAGATTTGTCTCCAGAATTCGTCTTCGTAGAAAAATTTTTGAAGACTCCGTTTGGTGATTTGCTTTCTTTTAAAATTCTAGCGCCATCACTACGTTTCTGGATGTATCATGTGTTAGAAAATTCAGTTCTTATCATATTGATTCGATTCATCATCGGCATCTTTGTTTGCTGAGAGTGTACGACTTAATTCTAGCAGTTTAGTATCTTATTAATGCCGTATATGCTTTACGTACTATGTGTTTGTTTGTTTGTGTCTCTGTCTGTGAGCCACTCACCTGCACATTAAGTGAACACAAAATCGCTCAGACATTTATTTATTTCACTTCAACACAGCCAAGTATGATAACTATATTGCACATTGCTTTGTTGTCGTCAGCAATTTCATATGCTAATTCATCTTTTATTCAAACTGTAATTCCACTCGACCGTCGTTTACCATCTTACCATTCCAAGCGATGGAATTTATAAGTATATTTAAGTTTTCATATGAAGGCTTCACTAGCATACATCATCTCAATAGGCTTTTGTCCAATCAGATGTTATTATTGTGCATTCATTTTTCTTCAAAGTTTTGCATGCTTCTTTTTTTCATTTTTCTTGAAAGTTCCATCGAATTTTTCTGAGGACACATAGAATTTGAAAATCACTGAGACAATATTGAAATTTCATTTTAAAATATATGGGGTACAACTTATAGCCGAACAGATTTATGTGGCATTATTCGACGCCATCAGGTGTTGTTATTTCACTGTGGTGGGCATTTGCATAATTTTTGTGCTCACTCGTTCAATACTCATAGGTTAGCGCATTAAGCGCATACTGAGTCTGATAAGTGCAGAAAGCTAAAAGATGAGCCAGACGTGCAGATTGCAGCAACCAGACTGGCATATAAAAGCGAGTGTATATTGCTGATAAATTATCTCAGTAGTCGCTGTTGCAACACATCGGAGTATCTCCATTTGCTAAACAAATAAGCTAGCAAGAAAATTTCCCACATAAATTCTCGATGAAGTTAGGTTACCTGCAGCAGTTATTTACATGTAGCCCACCCTTTGGAGGAATCCCTATGAGTTATACTGCAAACACAAAGTACGAAGAGTTGTCTCATTTTGTCACCGAGACATGTGCCACATACTCGCCTGACCGCTTGGTATGTTTACTTGACTTAATCGCTGCTTTTCTTTACTGTTTATAGAACTTGCATGACGGGGAAGGAGAAATATAAGGGGAGGAGAATGAAACATCCTCAGTCTGCAATCTTCTCTCCCACTGACAAAGGGAAGCGATAGGTTCTCCTGCTTCCCCACGATCTATTCCTCACTGTTTTCCTTTAGGAAAATGAACACCGGTTTTGTGTTCCGAATTTTACGTATGCTTTTTAATATCCCGAAAAGCGGACCGTGCGGGATGCTTTTTCAGCCTGTGAAGTAATCCAAAGAATGTTCGTTAAATTGCTTTAATAAAAATTATTGCCAATCACCCGTTTGCACTCACACGTTAATTTGACAGAGCAAAAGGCGAAGGATAAGGCGATGGCACAGAAAAGGGAACCGTTTTGATGACAAGGGGCTTGATGAAGAGGGAGAAGGGAATAATCACGGTACTAAAAAGACAAGGAGGAGGGGGAGGAGGAAAGACGCCAGCTTTTATTCTCGCAAAAACACTGATGTCTTTCGCGGCAGAAACTTCAACGTTTTATTGATGTGGTTGAGTTATGGTTTCGGGCCGCTTTATTGACACTGCCTCTCAGTTCACTAAGACGCTCCAATTAAACTGCTTTCAAAAGCACTTAAAAACGCAAGCATTCTAAGCATTACGTGCACTTTTGTTTTTTTTGAAAACCATGTTGTAATGACGTCAGTATGAAAGGAAAATGCAGCAGCTTCGTTTCTGTTGAGCTGCAGTGTCTGGAACTTTGTGAATCTTGAACTCATTGCATGGCTGCAACTTGGAAAAAGTTGGACGACTTTAAATTTTCTCATTGCAGCCCGACCAAGGATGTTAACCAGCTTTGAATTCTTGCTCGAGGAAACATTCACCAGAATTTGGTTTAGTTCTTCTATATCGCATCAAGCCTCATTTTCTCAGGAAATACAATAATTTTGTAAAAATAGGCGACGAATACGAATAAGTTCTCTCTTCCGATTCTTTGCTTAGAGCTGCTATTCTGTGAAATAATTTTAACAATAGGCGATGTATGCTGAAATCGATTTATTCTATTATTGATTTCGTAACTCATATATCTCCCGTTTTCAAGGGAAAGGAGGTTGGAATCGGATGAGCACTTGCCATTCGGGTAAGTTGTTGGAGAAGATAAAATAAACAAAAAAAGACGAGGGGGAGGAAAAAGAGGTAGAGGAGAGGAGAGGTGGGAGGAGGAGGGGGAGGAGGAGGAGGAGGAAGTCGGAGATAATTATGAATGAGGTGGGGCTTCAGTCCTGTGAAGCTTTCGCAGATTGGCGTAAAACCGAATGCAAACATTTATCGACGTTTCCGCGAATGATCTGTTGTTCTTTCCATTGTGCTCTCAAATAAGCTTAAACACAAGTTGATGCACCGCAGTCATAAACGAAGAGTAGTCGAAGGCGAGCATTTTTCACCTAAATTTAGGTTAAAATCAACAGTTCTAAGTAGATGTTTGTGTGTGAAGATGCATATATAATTGACGGAGGCTTACAGTTGCCATTTTTTAGAGAAGAGACACACATACTCATTAAAAGGTGGCTATTATCATATTTTTTCGATATCATGCTGCTCAGCTTTCGACATTATTCTATATGCTTAAGTTTCTCAGTTCAGTTGTTACTTGTTGGAATAATCTCAGAGATCAAGAGCTGACAATGGATTTTAGTGCAACTGGCAGAGCGGTAATTATGTCCTTTGATGAAACTAAGGGCGCGGGTTTAGGGAGAGCGTCGCGATGCGCGAGAATGGAATGAGTGGATTTGAATGGAAGCGCTCAAGTGAAACATTCATGGGCAAAAAAAGCGTATGTCACTGAATGCCTTCATTCGTAGGCACATAAATTCTCTTTTATTTTCGTGCATGACTTCCTTCTGAGCATCCCGATCGGAGCGACTCTTTAGCTTTAATTTTATTCCACAACAAAACTTTTTAGTCCAGGTTGAATTATTTATTTGTGCGCAAAAGTTTATTCGTTTGAACGTTATTGGCATAGCTTAGTTAGCGTGAATAATAACTAGGCGGTCTCATTTGGCTACTACATAAACCTCTCGACCGTCTTTGTGGTTATCCCTTTCTAGGCTTATTCGATCGCACGATTTCCTTACTCTGAAACACATGTTTTATTCATTTTAAATAGTCTATCGTGTTGGAGGAACGGATGACACATAGAATCTTGGAAGCATATATTCTGATGAAGCGCGATCATCATGCTATACTACTTTCCTGCGCGTCTAGTGCAGACAATGAGCTAGGGATACACTGCGTTTTAGATTTTTTCACTGTTTTGAATTTCTGCTGACTGAACTTAAAAGCGTTTGGGTTTCCTTTTACGTCCGTTTCTCGAACAGCGAAATTTCGAATGGCTTAAGTGTAATGCGATAAAAGTTAGACAGTTGTCTTCTCTCATTGTCTTGCTCAACAAATTAGCACTAGTAAGTTCAGAGTGCTAAAATGATGGTGATGAACTGCGTTGTGGAATTGTGGAGGATATGCTTGCAATTTTTAGAGCTCATCATCATTACTGCACAACAAAATCTATATATTCGAATACTGTTGTCTATTCCTAAATTTTTTTTCCTCCATATAGCGTTAGTGCGCATCATCCGCTCAGGAGCATTGTAAGCGATTCTCAAATTTTCTTAATAGAGATGTAACCTTCATTTTAGAGTTCGATTCCTTACTGCTTTCTGTTGTTATAATAAATGTTGGCTCTGAATTTTCTCCACCTGTTTCACTTCTCTGCCAAAGTGCAAGAATGCATGCTGTTCTATTGAGTCTTGGGAGAGATCTTACGCATAATAATTTAGTGAAGTTGTACGTTTCTCTATTCGTACTATCCAAGGACAGTTTTAAAATGCTGATATGATCAATGATATGAACGGATGTTTTCAGTAGTTCTGTTAAATATAAACGAATGCTATCAGCTGACGTTGCTTAATAACTAATATCTCCGTTCTAACCTCATCTATAATGGAAATGCGCAGAAGCGTATATATCGCAATTTTGGTGAGTATCTGACTTAGAGGGGAGAAGGAAAAGGAGGAAAAGGATCAGTTTTAGTCAAAGCAAGAAAACAATCCTTCAACAAGAGTGCAATCAAGTTAAAAGTCATAAACTGCTAGAGTAGTGTCCCATTTCCACATAAATTATGAAGCACATTTCAATTAAATCTTATCGAGTCCATTCGAGTCCAATTCGGTCATTTATTATCTGTATGTAGATCGGATCTTGTTGTCTCTAAATGGATTTTTTTGTTGCTACATTTCAAATCCCAAATGTAATAGCAAAAACTTTGTTAAAGCGCTGAAATACTGAAAAGTCTGATTTGTGACATCTTTCGTCGAACATTTTCATATTGGCACCATCGTTTCTATGTATTCAACTCTACATGCACCTTGTTTAGCTTCACATTTCTATAGTTTAAATGGTGGATTGCAAAGAAAGTTGTCAGTATCAAACAAATTGCAAGCCGTTTGTAGCAATAGTTGAGTTTTGTTATTTATTTTCCGATCCTAGTTTAATTAGCAGTAGTATTTCACTTATTACTAAATAAATGGAGTCAAATGCACTTTCTTTATTTCGTTCAATGAGAAAAAACCACCTTAATCAAAAATTATCCAAACTGAGAGAATTTTTCCTCTGTAGTTATCTTTTATAAGAATGTTTTTAAATTCTAGGTAAAAATGTTGCGCAATCAGACAGCGAATCTTTTGGGTGGATCAAAAACTTCTTGCAGAAGAGACAGCGAGTTTATTAAAAGTAATAGCAGATGTGGCTGAAACGTCCAATAATCAAAGTGGCACTCAGAGTACGTTATGCAATTAAAACTCAAATTTTTAGTGTGGAAGACAAGATTTCCTTTTTTTGTTCTTTTCCAAGACTCATTTTCTGTTGTGGTCATCCGTTTTCCCCTTCGACTTCTACGTTCAAACTCAATGTGCTAACATAACGACAAGTATTTTTCGATATTTCGCTCTAGTCACGTTTAACAAGTGTCTTACGAATCGGTATGTTTCGATGAAAATTTTACTTATTTTTTGCAAAGCGCGTAGTCAGACATAAAGATCGAACAATAAATGTTGCAGGACTGTCCGCCAAACAGCACAGTCGATTGCAATGTAATCGGTTTTTTAACCTCCGAAAGGTTCCTTAATGGTGGTTTGCAAATCCGCATTTTTCTATTTTTCTCTTTCCTTCTGTCCGTTCTGCAGTTTAAGCTTTGACCAAATCAGCTAAATCCGTTGGATGCAGCATACATAACACGGTAACTTTAATCACATTTCGAATTGCTCCATTAAACTGGACGGGAATTATAAAGTTTTATATGTTCATATAACCTCGTGTATAGTTTACGTTAGATAGCATCGTGTTTTACAAGCAGTCTTTTGAAGAAACGAGAAAAATTTCTGCAGAAGATTTGTACCTTTGGTCAGAAACTTAAAATTACTAATCGGCATGTTCCTTATTTTTGACAGTTTCCGTGTTCGGTTGGTCCACTACGTGAAATTACAATAATGGACATAATGCCACCACCGAAACCTTTCTCGACTACTTTCTTTCGAGTGAGGCCTTCAAAGGTTTCTCCTGGTGTAATTTCCTGTAATAACGCATGATCCTAACGAGAGATTGAATCACCAAATCGAGCAGTAGTCCAGTTTGTCTTTCTCACCACTCACTTTTCTGATGTCACTGTGCAGCGGAATTTTCTAGGCTGAGTCACTGAGGTGGGTGGAGCGCCTGTTTCCTTTGTTTCCTGTTCCCTTATTTCCTCTTCCCCCAGCCCTTTACTGGTCCTCCTTTTACCTCGTAGTTTTTTGCTTCTGTTGGAAAAGATTTGATGGATTTGGGATTTGCAAAAAGTAGTGGTCCAACTTTGGTCGTTTCTATGTTACCAAGGTACTGGAAAAGGATCGATGGGAGTAGCAAATTAGAAGAGAGTGATTATTTTTTCCCCAACAAGATCGAGAAGGAAAGCCAAGAGCATTCTAAGCAG
Source organism: Ascaris suum (assembly GCA_013433145.1). Lineage (NCBI taxonomy): Eukaryota > Metazoa > Nematoda > Chromadorea > Rhabditida > Ascarididae > Ascaris > Ascaris suum. The sequence goes on along the minus strand of CM024187.1, from coordinate 12,777,085 downwards.
CCTGAGCGAACAAAGAGAGGAGAAGGAGGCGAATTTTGATGGGGGACTAAATTCTCAAAAATATAAGAACCTCTTGCAAAAATTTTTCTCAGAAATCATGATTGCCTCTATACCCGTTCCCTATCCGCTCTCGTCCATCCTTTTCCCTCTTCTGTTTCCCTCAACAGCTCTTCTGATTCGCCAGTGCTGAGAGTAGCACTTGTATATTGAGTATTCTCTTTCAATGATCTCAATTTTTTCTCATCCGAGCAGTTTTCTAGGATCGAGTTTCATTAGACTGCTGACATTTCTTCTGCTTCAACATCGCATTTCCTATGTGCCGTTTTTGTGTCAGATTTTTTTTGCCTTGTATTTGCACTCAAAGCTTGTGTGTATTAAATAAAGCAAAAGCACCTTTCGTCATGGCATTGCTTCATTGCATTTCCATGCATGCAATATATATTCCTACATATGTTTACGACAGCACAAATGTACTGCAATATTGCAATTCAATTGTTGCAAATAGAGCTTCTAAAAGCGACCGATTTGATCGTTTGTTCATGCTTCACATACTTCTTTTGCTCCATATTTACTTTGCAAGCCTCTCATCCGTTCCTTGCATTCTATTTACGCATTCGAATTTTTAGAATTTTCCACCTATTAAATAGTTACTTCATTAACGTGCATCCTGAAGTAATAGAACTTGGTTTCACGTTTCTTAAATATCAAAAGTCGCATATTAGAGGCATCAGATTAATGTGATATCCACAAAATTGCACTCAAGTTGAATTTTTCCCACGCATAAGCCTTGTTTTTCCATTTGTGATCACTGTTTTCTAACCATATCTGTAGTGGTATTGTTCACGTCACATTGTCTAGAGATGAATGTCTAGCTACTTCCCAATCTTCTCTTCTACAAATATGCGCAAATATTTCCTATAAGTGCTATGTTAACATTTCTCCAAGAGTATAAAATTTCATTGTTGTCAAGTCATTAAAAACTCGCGGTGTTTATTCTAAGAGTTGCAAGTTTGTCATAACGGCGCATTACCCTCAAAATACTCGTGCAAATGTCTGAACTACCCTTAAGCAAACAGCTGCGTCAACCTAAAAAAAATTTTTGCTGGTGTCTGAAGTCTCAAACTTCCACTTGTCCTGTCTCCTAAAAAACTATTAAAGTAAAGTCACACTCATCCTAGGAAATAGCCAAAGGTTGGGCAAGATTAAAGCAATTAAAATCAGTTCGTTTATAATTATGTTCACTGACGTAATGTCTTTCGAAGCGTTTCTTTTTTGGGGGGCGGCGAAATTATTGTGACAGCCATGTGTAAATAAACAATTCGTATCTTTGTGGATGTAGCGGTCACACAATATATCAGGTATTGCTGAGCGCTGAGGGAGACTTAGATCTTCAGTGGGATTTTGGACGACTGAAGAGGGCTGAAAAGATGAGATGGGCGAAGCAATCCAAAAACTGTAAATCGAGTAAGGTGAGCTGGAAATTTGGCCGCACGTTTGCTAGCATCTTATTTCTTTCCCGCACTTCTTGACTCTCCGCCCTCTCGGTCCTACGTTTCGTCCCTCTCCGTGAGAACTGGAGGTAGCTGAACCCTCAATTCCTTGGTCGTTCTTCTGGATGGCAGTGGATTCGCTGCATAGGACATCAAGTGAACATCATTTCAAATGCCTCAAGGAAAAAGTACGCGTGAGTGGGCGCAGTGGACGGAAGTGGGTACGCGTCAGGAATTTCCATCAGTTAAGCATAGAGCATGTGTCGTTCCTTCCGAACACTGTGGAACTAACGTGTATTGAAAGGACATCGTGGTACGTCTTACCCATGCAATAAGTGGATCGCTTCCCATGGATCCATAGCTCTTATTCATGCTTCTAAAGTTGGATCTTCATCAGGATAATGCTGCCATAAGAGAACCATCAGAATTGCATTTGCAAACCAGCGAATGATTCAAGGATATCCAAATGTCCTACCTGGGTGGCAAGACGTCTGATTGCGGTGTGGAGGGTTTTTGGCTCGATCGTTTTCATGAAGCCAGTTTTGATCGGCTCCTGAGTGTATCAGTCCTGGCAGCCTTGAATCCTTACCGGAACGCAAGTGCTATCTGAACTGTTTTCTTGTTGAGATCACAAGTCGCTCAGGTAGCTGTACGAAGCGCGAACGTCGAAGTGATAGAATTCTTAGTTTTTAAAGATGGAACATGTGCTTTTAGTAATATAGGCAGCGTCTTAAATTAAAAATATATTGTGTACGAGTTATAGAGCTATAAATAAGAGGTATAAACAAATTATAAATATACTGTAATGTTAAAAACGTGTTGATTCGTTTTCGCATACTTTCAAAAACTTTTCGACATTTTGACAGTCGCGATTTTGTAATTTGTTTAAGTGCCTTTCGATCGGTCGACCAGCAATCCCATCGTAACTGTCAAATGCCACTGAAGTTGTAGAAGCATTGTAGAAATCTTAACTAATTTCACATGCGGGCTCATTATGAAATTGAAAAAAGTTCATCCCAAAGCAAAGTTTTCGTGGCTGTTTGACCTAACTGTCTGGCAGACTATTTTTTTACCGAAGTTTTTTCCTCACTTGTTCGAGTGTGCAGCTTGCTGTCTATTCATTATTGCTACGTGACATTCAGCAAATTCGCGGTTCACTAAGTGACAAAGTGACGATAGACTTTTGAAACTGAAATCATTTTTCAGCGAGCAAATTTCAAATTTAGCAGTGAAAAAATTACTATATGTGGTTTCCTGAACGACTAGCAAATGATGGTTTTTGTTCTCACTGGAAAAAAGAGCCGACGGCTTCAGAAAGTTGTTTTCGAATGAACTTTCTCAAAGTTTTAAATTCTTTCGTTGTTTTGTTGGGGTTTCCTTCCTGAAGACCCGAAAATTTGCAGCTAATTCTTCTTCTGGTGAATTTAGGGAGAAAAAAGACGGCAAGATTGCCCATCTGTGGTTCAAATGGTGGGAATAAGAGCAAAACAGTAATGAATAAATTCTATCGGCAAATTGCATAAACATTTGGTTCACGAATGAAATATAGTGAGGGCAGGAAGTATTCTTTTTGGGAAGGCAGGGCAACGAGTACAACACATTTCCCGGTTTTTACGTAGTGAAAAGTGGACAAATTGGAGGGAAGGAGAGAGGTGGGAGATAGAAGGGGGAGAGAGCAGGGCTTACATTATCCGGCTCTAAATATTCCAAAAGAAACATGCTAGCAGCAAAACTGGATTTTCAGGAGAGATGTTTCCACTTCTGTGATAATCTGATCCTACATGCGTAATCATTTCAAACATTTTTTCATTTGGTCGCTTCAAACGGCTGCTTGCTGTTTATTGGTCGAGCCATTTGCTTGATCTGAATCTACGAAACACAGAGGGTGGTTACTGTATTAGGCGCACACGCAGATATACAGAACACCGTAATTTTCAGCATTACGAGTGAGATAAAATGAATGACACAAAAAAGTTAAAAATATTTATAACTAAGTATATTTATAACACTCGATTTACGATTCTCAGAGTACTAGTGGGAAAAGTGCATTTGCTTTGTGAGAATTTCATATCTCACGAAGCGTGATCGAGATCTGTGCTTTTATTATAAGTGCAGCTTAATTGCTTGTTCACTAGCTTCATCTTCTTAAGTGATGCGCTAAACTAGAAATATCGAATAATGATGCAGATATAAGGCGGAATGAAAGTTACAAGGTACGAAATCGTAGCAAGTGTTTTACGAGTTGTTAAGGTTGATCTGACCGCGTGATTGAGTGACCTGGGAAAGCAGCTAGTAAGTATGCGAGCGGCCGGTTGGCACTTCACTTCGAGTTGTTCTGTCTATCGGTTTGTGCGTACATCTAAACGTCTCGATTATCGGCTTTAGCGGCGAGTTCTGTGCATTGCTGCTTTATTCCACTGACTTCTGCTGAATGTTGTATTCCTCGCGGCATATGCTTTCTGATGTTTGTCGCAGGCGGTGAAGCTTCTCTCCGCTCATCTGCATACGTCATATTGCGCGTGTTGTATCAGAAAATCACCAGCGTGGAAATTTTTTTGAGCCGAATTTTTTGCTGTGCTAAAATTTCATCATTTATGAAATCTGTATGCATGAAAAATACAATCTCCTCTTTGCTTGTTTATTGTTCACAGCGTTATATCGTTATAGCGATCTATCGTTGCAGCCTGAAGAAGAAATTTAACGCTGCGGGGATATTTGTGACCGGAAACGTGCGTCAATAGGTCTTACCAATGGGATAGAATGTTTGTTGACGTCTTGATGCTTTTCCGCGAAACGTTATTTTGTCTGTCTGTTTACAAGAAGCAGTATACCGCGATATTCATGACGATCAAGTGTTCAAATAAAGGTGACATTTGTTTCTTGATGTATTTTTGCTGTTGAATTAGTGCAAGCATCAGCAGTATTATATGTTTATTTGTTTTTGTTTTGTTTTTTGTTTTGTTTTGTTTTTTAAACCTGCGAAGCTGTATTTAATCGGTTGGTGAAGATCGTCTCACTGTCCGAGCGCTTTGTTTTGCGATGTTTGCGTAAATAGCGACTATTGGGCATTCTGCAAAACAACATCGCACAGAATTTTTCATCTTATGCATGCAAATTGGCGTCGTGTTTCTGACTTGTTTTGATCTAGTCAGAAGGAGTGCTATATTCATCAAGTCGTCTTCACGTTTTATTCAACTTATTTCATTGCAAGAACAGTGATGTCCAGCAAGTGCACTGATTTGTGCACTTTTTTTCTGAACACTTTCACTTGACAGTCCTGTTGTTCAGCCTGGACGGAACACTGGAAAGGAACTGCATGACGCCACGCTGAGTGCTTTGTTGTAAACTGCGGGGGGCTTCGGGTTTTTTCGAGCAAGTCGGGAAGAAAGACGAATGCGAATGAGAATACAGATGAAAGAGTGTTTTCCATATTGTGACAGTTCGGGAAAAATTGATGAAAATAAGCAAGCTAATCGGATGAGGTAGTATAGAGGTTTTTCGTAAAAATTTGGGTTGCGCATTCTCTTTCTTATTCGAATATTTGCTAGAGGTATCATTTTCTCGTTTTCTCTAATTGAGGTAATTTTGCTTTGTCTACTTATATTCCTTTCTCCAACTTCTGTTTCCTTTTTCTTTTTACATTTACTTTATCACTCTTAAAATGCAGCAAAACAAGTTTTTTTGGAAGCCGTGGTTTCATGACGTGGCATGTTTGTGTCAGAGCGTGGTTATTGCGTCGCGCGACGTCGTGCGATGGCAGAAACATTTATTCAGATTTTAAGGAGCGAGGTCTTTGCGCGACTGGACATTTGTACTACGAGGTATTCGTTAGAAATATTTGCACCAAGAGATATTTGCGCTTGATGGCTTCTATGCAGGGAACGCGTGATTTGTGTCATAACCCTTGTCGTGGACACTAGTTCTGTCATCCAAGTCGCTTGCACCAAGGGAAATGATCATTAGGATATTGATATTTGCGTCGTTGTAGAAATGTTTGGGGTGCAGATGTTCACGATGTCAGCGGCCGTTTTTGTAGTTGTTGAGTCTCCTTTTATAGTTTTCAAAACAATTTTTTCTTTCTTATAGTGCTTGATAGCTATAGGCAATCAATAAGGTTATTTTTTCGGATTAGCATTAAATATCTTCACCGCTATAAAACTCGGCTCGCAACAATAAAAAACCGGTTCTACAGCGATGAAATCTCCCTCTAAGGTGCAATTGAAGTTGTGAAATGCGCTCATGCAACACATTCAGGCATTTCACTTTAACTGTTTTCTCTCGCACTCTTGCAACAAGGTCAACGTACTTTAGTATGCGCACACCTTTATTTTGCGACAAAACTATGGACGCATGTTGCACTATGTTTATTACACCTGCCCACGTAAACAATTGCAAACGTGTGCTAGAACAGCTGACACGGCATGCGCTTCTGCATTCCCGCTGATGTGGCGAGCCAACCTCACTGGCTGCCAACAAATGAGGAACACGATGTCACCCTATGCTATTATTGCCTCAGTTTCTGACATTCCTATGTTGAGACTACCAGGTAGACCGACAGACAGACGGAGGGAAAAAAAAGACACAAATATGCACACAAACACAACGCCGCATAATGCGCTTACAAACATTTCACGGCTTCAACAATAACGCTGGCAGGGCTAATGAGGAATGCTTGTCACATAGTTATATCATTTGAGGTGGCTATCAGCAAATGACTAGTTGCCTCAAGAATTCATTCCAAACCTTGTGGACGGCTGCTAAATATTATGGTTTAGTAGAATAATATAATTACATGTAAAACAACTTAATCATCACCGTTTATTAGCACACTTGCAGTCAGCCACCGGCATGGTAATGGTGAAAGCAATGGAGGGGGAGGAAAGGGGAACAACTCTTCATTTAGGAGGAACAATATTGGTAACAACTGTATGAGAACAAAGAAACTGGGTTGTGTAGGAGGAGAGGAGGAAGAGAGGAGTTCTCCTGATGCACTACTCATAACGGAAGCGAAACATTATTTCGTATATATTTCAGGGTGATCGTTTACAAAAGTCTTTGACGATTATCCTCATTAGCATTCTGCGGATGATGATCTTTGTATGAGTGGAACACCGATCTTTGCCGTTAGTAACGCTAAAATTCTATTTATTTGCGACGTTGAGCGTTTAGCTTAGCAGCACCTCATAAATGTTATTAGAGAGCCGAGATTTTATTGCGAGAGATCCTCGGTGATGGCCGTTCAATGCTTCAAGTATAATTGTTTTATTATAGAAAGCAGTTCTCTTGGCGAATGAATATCATCTCAGATGAAATGTTTTTGTTATTATTATCAGACAAAATTATTCTTTTATAAGGCAGGCTTTATTTATCTAGCATAAAATGTTTTATTTCTTTCCAGTTAGTAATAATCCGTTATCTGTTTAACAACTGTAGGCAAAAAACATTTCTATTCTCGAAAAAATACGGTGTGCCATTCTTCGATTTAAAGTCAATCAATAAGCTTAAACGTTGAGCACCGGTCGTCATCAGGGAGATTTTTCAGTCGAGCTAGTCAGCCAGCAGACTCATCCGTATAGCCTTCAAGCAAACTGCCAACTTCATTTCGGTTGCCACCTCTGACCACATCGCTGTTAAATCTGTGAATTTCCTGAAGCAGCCACAGGCACATCACTTTTTCCGCACAAGACAAATGTTCTCTGTGATAGTTTTCACTGCGCATTCTTGTGACTTAAGAACTCGAACCATGACGTACAGGTCAATGGGTGCAAGTGTCTCTTGGTATAAAAGTATTCCTAATGGAAATATCCTATGGCCCCAAATATCTGGTGGTGTACTGTTAGGGTCAAATGCTCCGCAGCTGGAATGTATAGGTGTTCCCGCCACGGCGCTAGTGTCTGGTGGTACTATATTGGTACTCTGATGCATGTATGCAGCGTCAAAAAATCACAATATTTAAATAATCTGAGTTACTACAATTCAAAAGGGTCGAAAAAAGAGCAAAATTACTTCGTGATTTAGAAGGCGAAAAAATTGCAAATGAAGAAAAAAATGCCCATCAGAAAAAAATTATTCATACAAATAAGGAGAATAAACTTTTTATCGTTTACTGAGATAAGCGCAAACACTATACTATTAGCGAATATTGCTTGGCGATGATTACTGCTTTCACTGGTTTAGGTTTAAAGTGCAATGTTCAACAGTAATTTTTAATAGAATAATCAAATCGAACGTTGCGGGAAAAAGACTTTTCATATAATTCAGGTAACGGAAACTGCTCAAAGCGGTATGTGTGAAGAATCTCTCCATCGTAGGTGCGCTGCCGTAAGCGAAATGAAATTGTGCAGTAATTTGCAATCGATGGGTGCTCATACTGGCATCAATGATTTCCCAGTTCATTGATGGCTAAACATCACTGCCGAGTGTTTTTCTTTCATCGTCTCATTGCGTCTCCTCTGCAGACTTTACCATGCTAAGGTGATAAAAGACAGAGAGTCACTTTGCGGAAAACACGATTAAAGCATTACGAATGTGGTGGCTACTTAACCATCGGCGCTGTGATCGAATCGCTTCTGTTGATTTTTAGTTTCGTCGTTGACGTTTTATTGATCACCTGTGTTCGTTTCTTATTGCATTCAGTTGGGGAAAGCATCGTGATCTCGGTCCGTTTGTGTGCTTGTGTCTGTTGGCTGCGTCTTTTCAAGCAACTGAAATGAAGATTTCGTTCTTATCATGCAGTCACATGTCTATTGAATTTTCACGCGAATCTGTAGAGCGAAAAAATACAGCTGAACCTTGAAGAGTAAGGTTTGAATTGAGCGGATTTATTTACATGAGAATGTTTTCGATGAACATAAATGCGTGAAGTATTTATAGTGCCTACAGATTCCTTAGAAAAAAAGTTTAATTCTATCAAAACTTGCGCACACAAACATTTGGAAACGAGACAGCAGACGGTGCCATTCGTATTCGACGCAAATGCAAACAAGTATAAATATACAATATTCAACAGCAGCTGCATCAATGCAATAACAGTACGTACTGTACCGCTGTAAAGATTTGCTAGCTACACCTCACATTGGTGTCGCAGTAGAATGAGTTGTTGCGCCGTGCGATGCCATCCCACCTCTCTGGCTCATTTCATTTCAGTTATATAATGTGCACTCCACAGAGCATATAAATTATGCTCAAATCAGGCATCTTAAGGCTTCCGATTAACAACAGGCGATCGATGAATAAACCTTTAGGCAGACAAGTTATGCGGAGGTGTTTCGTTGTTTTAGAGGGATCGCCAACCCTTACACTGAGGGTCAGCTGAATTCGTTTTTTGGGATATCGAACGTGTTCAGCAGAAAACGTCATCTTATCCATCCGGTTGCAATCTGTGATGGAAAATACTTTTTTTTAAAAGGACTGAGGGAATTAGTATAACACCGTGTAGTATAAACACTTGAGTACTGCGGGTAGAGGTGCAAGGGAAATAGGATTTGCATTATTCATAACTGTTCTGAAAGAAACATTCTAGCGACAGGATTAGGTAATCAAGGAAAAACATTTTTTTCTGTTTCGATGCGTGCTGTTTAAAACTTTTCTGTAGTCCTTCGCTTTGGCTGAGACCATCGCCTACGAGGAGGTGTTTGATCTGGCGAGCTCTTCTGCTCTCATTCCACACCCTCCCGTCCTGTTCGACGCATTCCTGGATCACATGAGACGATCCACGAAGATTTATGAAACCTTCCTCGTTTTAGGCGTCATATTGGATCCCACGTTTGCTGCAACACAGCTATTACTCAAAGCAACTTCGCTGTGTTGATTTATATCATTGACAGCCAGCAACTTTAAAGTAAAGGTATAACATTATCAATCAGATTTCAGTAGGATTAGGCTCAGCGTTCAATTGCGTCTCAAAGTTCATTGGCTAGACTCATTTTAGACTCATAGACTCCTTTTTTTTGAAAAAGGGCCTAAACTAGATTTCACGACACTACTTTTGAAAGTCTCACATGAGGTAATTAGCGTTGCAACAAAAGGTAAAATTATTATAACATTTTTTGTGCCTGAAATTTTCGCCCCTTCACATTTTAGTACTTTGCATAATGCGCCACATTTTCTCTTTTGATAGAAATATCTCTGTGCCATATCTTATTTCATTTACCGTCAACAACATCAAATTGAACAATTGAAAGCTACGAAGTGCGAGGAATTTAAAGCCTCACTAATGACCCTAACAGCTTTGAAGCTTTGAAACTATCAGGATTTCCATCGTCAACAAATTTTTCGTTTGCTTTGTATTTTAATTTGCTCGAATTTGTTTTAAAGGCTTGGTAATAGAAGCCGTATTGTTTTTTATGATTTGTGCCGATTGCTTTTAAGCGCCTTGTGCACATCGACTATTGCGATAGGCTGCAAAGGATTATATTCGAAATCTTTGATGCATTTTTAAAACCGTTAGTGACAGTTTTTGTTGTGTTGACTTTGCAATTTTGTTATAGAGGAAGGTCGGAAAGGTGAAAACTATTTAAAATTTCGCTTCATAACAACAGCGCTTTTTGCTGTTAATATTTCAAACGCGAGCAACATTTTTGAGTTGATTGCTGTACTTGTGAGGAAGTTGTTTGGGAAGCTTCCTCGATGAGGCGACGAAATGAAGCGACAAAATCCGTTACTACGTTTACACTCACCCATTTGTGTATAATTTGTCCAAGTACGCGTCTACTCGCTTATTTACTATTCTGTTTCAAAGACTTTTATAGAAATTCTATTAATGCACAACTTCATTTGTTTTTCTGTTGGAGGAACTTTAAGAATGAGAATATGCATACACATTTATTTTTCTCTCTTATAACACCTTAAACAGTCAAATAACTCAACGTGCACCTTCATTTGCTTTTCTGTTACAGGAACTATAAGAATAAGAACCTATATATACATTTGTTCTTCTCTTTTATAAAACCTAAAAAGGCTCAAGAGGAAACGAAGCTCTCTCCCAACGCTTCTTCGCGTCGAATGGAATAAACTCGTTGAAGACTAAAGAAATTGGAAAAATCTAATCCAAAAGCAACGAAAATGAAAGGATGGGATAATAAAATTTTCACTTTCGAAGGATGCTATTCGAATTTTTGCCTATATTTGCCAGTTCAAGAGACCGTGGTAGCAGAATCAAGACGCGATCATAGCACTGTTCTCTTGCGGACCCCTCTGAGATACAGAGCAACGTCGGAGTAAACGCGGACATGGTCGTTTTTCGACGTTCTCATCCTCAGCGACGATAGAACTTACTGATGCTTGCTGGATAGGGAGGCAAGACCCGCACTGGAGGCATCCACCCATTTTGTGAGATCGCACGGAACGGATCGGAGCTTCTTCGGCACATTACCGTCTTTTTGGAGGACGAAGGCGACGGTAACGCGGAGAGTTCTGTTACTGAACTTTCTAAGGGTTGCAATTAATGAACATTAGTCGGCAGATGGTGGTCCTAACGTAGGGTTCGCCTTGAAGGCACCTTTCCTAGAACTTGTATACCGTTTCAACATCTAGTTGTAAAAGGGGGCACTTAGGGTTCTCAGTTGCCCTATCAGAGGCAGCGTTTCGCTCGGTGCGTAGCAAACACGGAAATGATTTTACGAAACGGAGCGGTCGCAATCGCAGTCAGCTGACTTCTTTGACATCTTTCCGCACACATGCGAGAAGCTGTCTCGTTTTCACATCACCTGTTTACAGCACACAAAGAATAATAACAGCATGCACAACAACGCATATACTAAAATAGTAATATAATAATAGAACTAAGTAACAACACGTGTGAACAGATCGTTGCAAGAAATTAAATAGGAATCACACGAAACTGTTAGACATACTAATGTTAATTAGTCATTGCACCATATTTTTATACGTTAACATGCTTTATAGTCTCAACACATTGTCCGAGAAAAAGCGCTTTAATAAAATTTTTAACCGTTATTGCACTAATTTGATTCTTTAAAACAGAATACCTTCACTTCATTTATTTCATATTCAGCAGTTGCTTTTTTTGTTTAAGAAAATTTATCTATTTAAGAATATTTGAAGGAGAACTTACATATTGAAGATTTGAAGACATTTTTTGCTTACTGTGCAATTTTTAATGTGATTTTGCTTCATATGCGGAATGCCTTTCTCTCTTATTGCTTCAAGCATTAGTGAAGTCTATTGAGGCCTTTAAAAAAATTAAAACCACATACATCCTTGTAGCTTATTTTAATTTCACTGTTTGCGTTATAATAAGAAATTGAGTATATGAATCGCCATCGAACATCATTCTAGTGCTTAATGTAACTCGTCCTTAATGTAAAATCCATTTACGATTAATATTGCATATTGCAATTTTTATGTTGTGCACTTTTCGAGGAATTTTCCTTTTTTTTGCAGCGGAAAATTTACCACTGTTGTTCACAAATGTATCCGAACTCATTTATTTAATGAACAGAATAGCGTTCAATGTTTAAAAAATCGACGTGGAATAAATTCTCAAATTATTCAGCAAATATGGTTCAAAATATGGCAAACTGAAAATTTATGGGCCGCCAATATTCATGATGTGTAGCGATAATATTGGCGTTAAAGAATGAGAGGAAATTATTGTCTTTCGAACTGTTTTTGTTGAGATTTGATCCTGTTTCGTGCCATGTTTACAAATATTTCCGCTCTCGGAAAGTAATATTGTGCGAAGGTTTCCTTCAGCGCAACTAAATTTGCCAGTAAAAAGTATACTTCTTTCAATTGCAAATCAGTGAGGGCATCAAACTTTGCAAATGAAAAACTAGGGAGCCAAGTTTTTTCAGTGCTGTTAATTCATTCTCATCTTGCGTTGCCCCACTAACTTTCTAATGTAGTCGCATCCGAGATGAGTCTAAATTTTTGTAGAATTCCAAAAAATTTAGGTACTTGCTGGCTTTCCCCTCCCCTCCCTCTTCCCTCATTCCCATCCCCTTTCAACGTCACCTGCAGTTGAAATTATTTGTTTGACTTATCAATTTCTGACACCAAAGAAGGCCAACACGTTAAACTGCTGTTATGCGCTACTTTCAGCGCAGAACATAACTCAGCTATCTGCTCGCAAAAATTGATAAAACAACTGAACCATTCGAATGCTTTCATCTACATATGCTGATATAGGAGATAAAAACAGGCTGTATTGACTCCATATCTTGTATGTCTTTCAGGTTTTCCTTCAGGTATGTAAGACTTTGTTGATAAACAGGAGCGGCATGCGGACGCGATTAGAAACACAGGTGCTGATCGATCCGTTCATTCCGGCAATTTTTCACCTTTGGAAAGGAAGAAAAACTGAGTTTTCATAAATGGAGACCTAACCCGCTCCGCTATTAATTATTGTTTTTTCGGCGCCCAGTTGGTCTCCTGGAGGGTTTTCGTCTTCTCTCTCATTGGTGTTTGTTGTAGTCCTCTTACTAACGCTTCTCTAAACATCGTCATGTTTTTTCACCGCTTCGATTCCGCGACAACTACGCCTCCGAAATTTCCGCCTTTAAAGAAAGCTCAAAAAAAGAACATATCGACAAAACAGATGCTCAGATATCCAGTAATTTCGTGACCTTAAGCGCAAAGTTAAACCGTAGGTTGGTATTAACCATGGAATAAAAGAATCCTGCTGGCTCCATAACATGGGCGGACGCATGATGGTTGTCGTTTTTTTTAGAAAGAAAAAAAACTACCAAACAATAACTAATATACATAATATAGTTAGGCAAAGGCAGTGTTCGCAGTTCGAGACTGATGACGAATACCACAGCATAAATGGAAATACTGGCAAGGAAATGTCGTCAGTCATAAAGGTATGGAAACATCACAAAACAGATATCCTTGCTCAATATCGCCTTGAATGTGTGGTGAGAGGATACTCCTATTCCTGATTACCCTGAACTTAAGCTGAAATAATACTTCCACTTCCTGCCATCTTGAAAGTGAACGTAGCATGGATGAAACCCTCGAAAATTACTTGGTCGTAGGTAGCTAAATGACAAAAATTAGGCATTGAGGTTTTAATGCAGATTGTACGCTCTTGACGATACCGTGGCACCCATGCTTGCGCAACTTCCGTCGCGACTGTCTGTGCTAGTCGTCTATGTAGTCGTTCACGATCAAGTCATTTGCTTACCGGTCACTTGCGGGCATTTCTTTAGTTCACTGGCGTCACTTTATCGCGGAATGACAGCGGCTGTGGTGCGTGACATCACGTCGCCAGCCTCGTCGCTTGACGACAACAGTGACGGCACGTGGTAACGTCGCTGGACATTCTACTTTACATTTCACTGTTCGCTGACTTAAAGCGCAGAGAGCTGCTCCGCTTTGTCAGCGGCACCTCAAATGAGCTTTTATCGTCAGGAACCAACGATACATACCGCTTATACCCTCAAGCTGTACTGCTTGATAGAAACCTCAAGTCTTGCGAGAGCTGGCTGTGTTCACCATCTGCATTTACATAATGTCGCAAGCTTGAGGCGAATCCAGACTTCCCAACTGCTGCATCCCAAAACAATCACACAACAGTACCTCACCAGCCCAAAATAAACAATGACACTTTCATCCCTCCTTGTTCGTATCTATTTGGCGCGAAAACGAAAGGGCGGTAAACACAAAATGCGGAATGTTCACGTCTGTGTGGCGGCACAGTTCATTTCGCACATCAGTCTCAAGGCGAGGAGATGCTAAGAGTGGACGATTTGTGGTTCATTGGTTGTAGGTTAAGGGCTCTGCATTGGGGAAGATGGCATTTGTTTTGATTTCTTTGGTTCCCGATTTTGGCGCTTAGCGACAAAGACGACGATATGTTCCAAGAATCTAAAGTCTGCCGGGGTTGAAGCTGAAGGTTTTTGAGCTTCAATTTATTTTGCGTCGACAATGGGTAGTTTATTGTCTTCAAAACACCCGTTGCCTCACTTTCTATTACCCATATGTATGCACGATTAATCTTTTTGCTGGAAGGTTTTCAAAATACAAGTGTTTTTTCCTCGACCGGCAATTTAACACTGTTTTCGTATTTGCACAGCAGTAGCACATTTTAATGTTACAATTTTGCCCGAAGCGCCCACCGAAGTTTAACCTAAAGAAGTTTGCACCACGTCCGTACTCTTAGGCTCTGTCAAACATTGTGTCACCTTCATTTTTTTCCGTCTGTTTGCGTTGCACCATAAGCCTTTATTCTGTTTAGATAATAAACAAGTGGGATTCGTATAAAGCCCGATCGTCGTCCCGCTTATACTGCGGACGGAACCATGAGCAGATTTGACTTGGACGGTCGAGAGTTGCCAACATTCAATCTATCTCTTCTGTTTGCGCGTAACTTATATCTGTTTTGGCATGCTTTGGGACAACATTTTCGTTTCTTCTTGTTAACTCGAGTGGAACGCCCCATAGACGGAGATTTCGATACAGACAACAATAATATCACCAGCAGTGTCTACACCAAATTGCATCAATATGATCGTACTATTCCCTATTACTCCAAGTTTTATAATGCGCAAATGCAGCTTGAAGTGAAACTATCATCACTTCTTCATTCCCACATGCGATTGAACTTATTTGCTTGATTTATTCAATTCATAGTCCCAAAAGACGCCATATTTTTAAACTGTTGTTGTCTGACGCTTCCTGCACATAGTATATTTCTACTATTTCCTCGCAGGTCTAGAGAAGTAACTCTTCTCTCCAAGCTCCACCTACGTACGAACTTTCTTCTTTCTTTTCATTGCATATTGCTTTCCACATTACTTGCATCATTTGCTTTCTACTTCGCTCTTAGTGTGCAAAAGTTTGTGACAACTGCGAGAGGTGCATGGCATGCGCAAGTGGTGAGGAAAAAAACCCATTCATTCTGAGAAGTGCTCACGATTACAGATGATAGGAAAAAGTGGGTTTTCGCAGTGGAGAAAGAGTCAGAAGTATACCGGAATCTGATCTCTTTTTTTTTTTCGCCTTTTGACTGCGTGATGACTTCTCAGTCATCTGGAGTTTGTGTCATCACAAACTTTCAATCGAGATTCCTTCACTTTTCCTGCACGGAATTCCTTTTTCGTACTGATGAGGGGGATAAATGACTGAGAGTCGCGATGCGAGGTGGAAGAGATGTAAATCTATAACCGTGAGGTCGATCTAGTTCAGTATAGATTCGCATATTGAACTGCTAAAACGACGGCGTAAAAGACGAATGCTCTAAAAACAGGTGACTGTTCTGTGTATTCGATTCGACAAATCCAATTTACTTCCGCAGTTACTGGAAATTTTTGCAATATTGCGTCCCTTACATTTTCCTGATTGCATTTTGCAATAATATATGGCGTTTGGCCCCCTCTGCTGTTATAATCCGCTGTTCGCTTACTGTATTTCAAATATTTTACCCATCTGTTTTACTGATAACGGTCGAGCGATGTCAGTTGCGCAATTAAATGCTCAAAGAAATTGTCCATAGTTCACGTACGTCAGTCACATTGTTGGCAAATATACAGAGAAATATCGACATAGGTTTCAATGGCATATGAAATAATTGAATATTTGGATTAGCTTTCTTATTGAATTAGTCACCGATTTCTTCGGTTCTCTTGTTCATTCAATATTAGCCACGATTGAGCACGACGGCACTTTTTTATTGTCTGAAAACATGCTTATACCCTCTCAGTGGGTGGCCTTCCTATGTACATATATTTCTGCAATTCTTATTCTGTTACACTTTGAATTGCAATATTATTGATCCATATGTGTAATTTGACATCCGTTCTTGCAAATTTTTCTGCGTGGACGGTTCTGTCCACACAAACTTAGAACTTTTCAGGTAAGCTCGTTTAGTTGACTAAGTGTATACATAAGCTGGCTAACGTTTTCGTCAGAAAAGTCGTTGCGTCAGTAAGACTTAGGTATGAGGTACAACCTTGTATTTATATTATTTTTCTTGTCTACAGTCTGTAGTTTGCACCGTTCCTAGGCGCTAGTATGTTTTAAATATCAAACAAAGCAGTTGTTGTTATAAGGTACATCACAAAGGTGCCTCATTTCGGCATATTTTGTGTTTTCTGCCGCCATTCCTTCATTTTCATGTATCTTTTCAACTGCTTTCTTTAATCACCGGGAAAGTATTGCTTGTTATTATTACCGCAAATTTCCAGTCGTGCAAAACTCGCTTCATCTGAAATTTACATCCGTTCTTCATTAATGTTTGCAAAATGGAAGTTGAGAAAAAAGCCAAGAACATTGTGCTGAACGAACATTAGTCACCGAAGTGGTGCTATGACCTTGACAATTCCCACCATCATCGTTACCTGTTTAGTTAACGTCGCGTCGCTAGTGATTGCGCAGTTAATCACAAGCGTTTGTAATTAAATTGTCATACTAAGGTATGCGGCTGTCAATAATTTTTATTGGTGCTTGACTGTTAAAGCATCTGTCTCTCGTTTCCATCTCTTTTTCTTCCTAAATTTCTTAAGGAATAATAATGTGCGATTTTGCTGAAATTTGTTGATAGAAAATGATGCATTGAGTCACAGAATTTTCGACTCGCTCCAGCAGTTATGTGAATCATTGAACTTGTATTCTCCTTTTCGTTGCCTTGAATCAATTCCATTTGAATTTTCTTCAGCATCGCTAAAAGTTGCTGAATTTTAGGAGTTTGGACGAGGGTGAGTAACCGCTAAAATTCCGATTTTTACGATTGGATTTTTCAGATATCTCGAATACATTCGAGTGTTAATAATTGAGGGGTCGAAGTTTTGCTATCAGCCTGCTGTAATATCATTCCCACTATCTCGCTCAATGAGGGAACTAAAAAAAGATTACCGAGAAACTCCCAAACTCAGCCTAATCGTCATCATGGGGATGGATCCAAACTTCGATATTTAGGAGATGAAATTGATGCAGAGTCGCATAAAAAACAAGCAGTTCCAGTCACATTGCTAAAGAATGCATGAGAAATCCTAAAAATTTGAGTTTGGGGGTCAACCGGACTCCACTAACTTCAATCATTGGATTGGTAGGAGCTGACGATTCAGCAGAATCTTCAGGTCAACGAAAAGTAAGTGTAATCGGTCGGAGTGAAGTTTTTCCGAAGTGGCTCGAATACATGCAACGCTCCACTATTCCGGTCATATATAACGGGCGATTGCATAAGCCAAGAGGATCACTCATCTACGATGCTATTCGGTGTAGATGTTAACAATTTTGTTGATCATTACAATAACAGTATGGTTGCATACTGAAATCAGTGTGTATCCGCAGGGGTATCAGAACCGGTCACCTTTCGCCCCGGTATATACTCTAGCTGAATCAACACAGGCGCTCTGGTACGCCGTTATTTTTGAGGTGGTCCAATCAACTCTGTGACTTATTCATTCACTACATGGTTATTTTCGCAGCAAGTGGCTTTTACTTTATTTAAGCATCTAAGTATGCTCCAAATGCTTAATGCACCTTTTGTAGAAAAAAAGGAAAATAATACCAGCTTGTGTTTTATGACAGGAAGTTCATTTGAATCGGCGAAGAGGGGAAGGAGTACATCTAGCTGAGCAGCTAGATGCATTCCTTCCTCCTTTCGTAAGGAATAAAGCACCACTCTGCTGGTTCAGTTATTCAAATAATGTGTTTGTGCTTTGAGAGCAATGAATTTCTTTGGCTTCTTTTCATGTTGTAGTTTTCTAAATATGACTGCGAGTGCATGCTGTCTAAAAGTGTTTTCATGTTGATTTTTCTTGTTTGATGTGAATCGACGTCGATCTGTCTTATTTAGTATTAATAAATATGAAATGTTGAGTTGCACTAAACTTTTATCGTCACCTTGTTAGCTGGAGTAAATCCTTCAGAAATAGAGGCTGCCAAAAGTGTTAGAAGGAAAAGCGCCTCCGGATCCCATCCCCGTCCTCATTTGCCCCGTTTCTCACCTACCCTCCTCTGCTCTGCCCTCACAAATACACAAATGAACATGTGCTTATTTGTGGTGTGTGCGCATTGATGTGCAGGATCATTGTTGAAAACTTCATCAGTTTTATTTTACGAGGTTTTTCGGAGAGTACACAGTATTTGCAAGTTCGAAACGCATAAGATCTGATGGATCTAAGTCGCTTTGTTACATAAAATGATTTGCAGAATTCAGCGAGTTCCATTTCACAATGGTTGTCCTTTCAAAGGAACAGCTTGCGATGGCCGAGAAGAGTGGCGTTTGGATGCCACAAATGGAGAAGGATGCGTGCGGTGTGGGCTTTGTTACATCCATCAAAGGAATTGCTACCCATAAGGTGAGCTCTTATCTGATGCTAGTTCACTTTATAGGCTATTTGTTTGAAGATGATACCATCAACACTCTTCCATATAATAGACGCTAATTTTTCGGACTGTTTAGGTCGGAGTTTGATTTCATGTTGATAATTTATTTCGATCGAAGGGAGAGGACAGTAGAGATAAGGATCTAGATGCCGCAACGAGCTCTCGATGGATGTGTTAAAGCTAGAAATTTCGAATGAGTCGGCAGATTGGTCATCTACAATGCTGTAGCCTTAAGGGCGTATTATTACATTAATTCTTCAAAACCGCTAATGAAAATCAAGTATTTTATCTCTGTATCTTCGTTAGTGGTAATGCAGTTCTTGCGCTTCCTAATAAACGTTTCGGTGCTTATGTCAAATTTTCGATGCTCGCCACGGAATTGCATATGTCCAAAGCTTAATAGTTCAATAGTGAAGAAAGCGTGTAGACACCGGTTGCTTGTGCGTAAATTAGAGAAATGAAAATTTTTGCAAAGAAAGCTGCGAAATGCAGTGAAGCAGTGGTGTAGTGCAGATTGTGAGGTAGTGCCGACCAGCGATCATGCACGATGCATCGAAGTTGTTTTTTGAAGTCCAGGCGCGAAAAAGTGTCTTCAGCGATACATTCCAGCAGAAAGTGAATTAAGTGCTGGTGCTAATTTTTTGTTTGCTAATCCTCCAGTGGATCAATAACTGAGAATTTAAAGCAGCAAAAATGAGAAAATAGTTTTTTTTTAAACCAATGTATCGCACTGATAACGGTAGATTTGAATTCGGAAGATACAGAACAAATGATTTGGATTCGATACGTTCGAAATAAACGATTGGGATTCGGTTTATGCGGAACAAATGATTCGAATTTGGTTCATTCAGAATAAACGAACGTAATCTCGAAATGAAGAGGAAACATATCGTTTCGAACAAACTTGAAATTTCAATTGCACACAGTAGCGCAGGTTTTCGTTGTTGAGAATCGCAGAGGTCATATTACAAAGACAAAGTTTTTTCGGTGTAACTTGAACGTAATTCTTTACCATCCTACCAAATGCGTCTTTACAGTATATGCCACAATTACGTAATCAATTGCAATTTTCTGTCACAAAATGGCCATAGAAGTCGCGAAATATGAGACTGCTATATGAGAAAGTTAAAACTAGCTAGCACACACTTTGATTGAAATGCTGTGCAGTTTGAAAAAATAATCTGCTAACAATGTGTTGACTCTCATTTAAAGTAGTGGAGCTTAAAAATTGCCATAAGAAGTTCTCATAGTTATGTACCATAAAAAGTGCCAGAAAATTTTTCCATAAGGATAACAGTTTCAGATTCTACAAAGCGCACGCACAATGCTAGAGAGGATGGCACATCGTGGCGCTTGCTCTTGCGACAATGATTCTGGAGATGGTGCTGGCGTACTCACCGCCATTCCGGACGCACTTTATCGGAAAGAAATCAAAAGGTTTTTATCACTTCTCGCACTCATCTCAATCCAGCAGATCTTTTCTCAACAAGTTCACCGTTTGAGGACTATGTCATGTATTAGGGTTAGGAAAGAAATGCATTACGGTGATGTGTTTATTGATTAAGTCTTAGCATTTGTTAATGGCCCGGAATATAGCTAAACATAACGGTGATATTGCTGACTGAATGTTTATTTGTTTAACATGTAAGAAATTTCTGCATTTCCATACGTGCTTAAAAAAAGTTTTGGTGCATTAAAAGGTCACAAATGGTTCATTTGAAGTGCAGTCGCTAAGCTTGATGGCTTTGGTAGTTTGACATGCGTTGATATGACCATCCGTCGTCTCATTTGATTTCCATAGTAAGTAGATTTCTTTTCAATCATGTGCTGTTCTGTTTGCCTAAAATACGAAACGCATTTTAAAAATTTCAACTGTTTTTTTTTCTGCACTCACGATCAATTGTTTATTTGATAACCGTTTTGAATTTAACTGCGAAGGCGGATGAGTCGAGGATGAAGGAAAGAGAAGTACACAGAAAATTACTTCTATAGCCGTTATTCGATTGCATTCTGCATTCTTGACAAAATCTTTGCAGTGATCACGTTCTAGTTTTTTCGAAATATGCGTAAGAATAGCTTGCAGTTTTTATTTGATTTTATTTAAATGGGTAATGTTTTTTGTTGGCCATACTAGAGTGCATTATGCAATTAGCGTTCCATTCTCTCTAGAGTTTGATGGCGGGAATTTTGAGGGGATTTAGTTTTTCAAGACTGCCGAAACGAAAGCGTATTCCAGTGGAAGCTTGCTACAGATCTCAAATTCTTCAAAAAGGTCATCCCTATACTCGAAGAAATACTGTGCATTGGTGATTTAGGAAAGTAATAGATGTGTTAAATTTGAGATATTTGTAGAACTGCAATTGATCGAGTAATGTTTATATTGAATGCGAGAGGTTATAAATGTTTGCGGAGTGTGGCTTATATTCGACTAACATCCAAGAGCGACATAATTTTCTAGATTTCTTGTGGCCAGCAAATGGCAAAAACCATGCAAGCAGCCTTCAAAAATATGTTATAACCGGTATCTTCAAATATAATAATATGGGTGAAGAAAGAAAAAAGTATAGATAGAGTAAAAAAGAAAATGAAAGCTGTTTTAAGAGATGGAAAAGAGGTTCTTTTATACTTCTTAACTGGAATTTAAAAAGTCGATGTGTTTTTAGACTTCAGTTTCAAAAAACGTAAGCAAACACTGATCGCTTCGTAAAGCGTGTTCTTTTTGAATGGATAATGATGTTTTTGTTCGAACATTCATTGACAGAATGCGAATATCAAACCTGTTGATAGGTTTGAATACGAAAACATGTCCGTTTTCACAGGATGTTCAATCCTTCGTTCGTACTTTTCATTTGTGTCGTCAATTTCAGGAAGGATGACATCACCTTGCCTCCACTTGGTGAATATGCGACTGGTATGCTGTACCTCGACCAAGAAACCTATCAACAGGCGAAAGAAGCATTCGCCGATCTGGCTAAGGGTTGCAATTTGAAGGTGATCGCTTGGAGAAAGCCCGAAACTCATAGTGACCAGATCGGATCGGAAGCTCGCAAAACGGAGCCCTGTATTCGACAGGTTTCCATTCCAAGATTCTTTAATCGCTTCCCAGCTGCTTTTCGTTGGCATTAACGCTGATTGCTCATTGCTTGAGTTGTCCCTTCTTGAATGCAACATCGACTACTTCGACGACAAAAATTGGGTAACCGATGTGCTTACGAAAGCTTTGGCCATCCTTCTCAAATATCTTGGTCTTTCTTTCGTCATCTATCTTTGGCGTTTTACCATATACATGTTTCATCAGGTGGCCCTTGAAAGCACAAATTATTGAGCTCACAAGTTTCTAAATGCCAATGCAGTTTCTGAAGTTTTGATGCCAAGCTTTTTTAAAGGAAAATGCCAACGAGTTTCGAAGCATTTTCCCCACGAAATGACAGTTTCTGAAAGCTGTGGAAGATTCACAACGTGGGATCGAAGAAATCGTTTCTCGCTTTCACATTTGTCCAAAAAATAGCGAGTCCATCGCAGGTCTTTCTAATATTTTGCTCAATATCGAGATAATATTGCAGTCACCTCGGTGGTCTCTGGATGCTGGCTTATATTTAATTGCAAATGTGTCCTTTTTGTCTGATTTTTTCAGCTATTAAAATTCGATTGAAAGTTTGCATAGATGTTTTTTTTCGTCAGCCAAAGTGCCACGTCAAGATTTTTAATTCTCGGAGTTAAAGACCTTCTATTCGTTGAGTTTGATTGTTCATCAGTTTCTTATTTGACCAG
The DNA here is from genome assembly GCA_013433145.1 of Ascaris suum. Taxonomy (NCBI): domain Eukaryota; kingdom Metazoa; phylum Nematoda; class Chromadorea; order Rhabditida; family Ascarididae; genus Ascaris; species Ascaris suum. The sequence goes on along the minus strand of CM024187.1, from coordinate 12,754,526 downwards.
TGTCTATAGCCTATTTGCATTGCATTTCCTGTTTGCTTGTTCCTTCATTAGGTTATGGTAGAAAGGATTGTCACTCAGTCGTCTTAACTGCGGCAAAAAAATGTGGTGTGTTAGGCGGTATATAACTGATACATAGCACCTAAACTACACCAAAGTGGAAGAAAATTGATAGGAAAAACGATGATGAAGTATGAGAACAAGGAAAAGAACAAAGTAACCATATGCAGCGAATTCACTAATGACGAGACGTAAAAAAACGACTGTAAATGAGTGGATGAAGGAAACAAAAGATTAATAAATGATTAAGGAAAAAAAGAAAATAGAATGGAACAGTGAATGAAGTAACCGAGCGAAAATGTTCGGGGCAGGTGCTTTGGCAAAATCAATTGACATCGCATTCGACGGTTTCAGTGGACGATAAAGAAACAGTCCGTATACTTGTCTGTGTATGCGACCTATGAAACCTTTAACTTTCAATGAGGATCTCTTGTACAGATGGGTTTAATTTGAGTGAACATGTTCAACGGAACAGCAATAACATGATGAATGAGTTTGTGCATGTAAATGAGACAAAACTTGGTCAACGGAGCCTTAATAAGAATATGGGTAGTCACTCAGGATACACAGGGTGACATCAATTCACGCTGTAAACTTCACAAGATGAGATGTGAATGTAGCGCTCAAACAGAGGACCAACCAAAACCTTGACGACATACGTAACGGTATGGAAATTGATATTTGTAAAGACATTCAATTTAAGACTGCTTCTCATAAGAAATGTAATCACAATCGGACCACGTGGTTTCAAAATGGGAAATCGAGACACCTGAATCAGGAATAGTGTGCCACTCATTGGGATCGTTTTCAAACATCCTGCAAGGTGAAGTTATGTTTAAGTGCCCGATATATTGTACATGACTGCAAGCTTCTCGGTTGATAAATTCATCTCTCAGTCAAATGTCTATCCTTGAAGCCTTAGGGCTATTCTAAAAGTTAGCTGATACGAGGTGTAAGCATTATATAACATCATAAGCAGAAGGCAAATATTTGTGGCAAGGGATCATGGAAATCGTTTGGTGAAGGAAGAGAAGAAAAGAAGGATGCACAAAAACAGAACTTTGCAGCATACCACACTAATCTTCGAAAGTGCGGACTTTACTCGAGTCACTTAAACACCATACTTTTTTCTGACGTCACAAGGCGGTAATGTATATAGCATAGTTTAGCGTGTAAGGTTCTGTCAAATGCCTTTAAAAAGTCGAAACGCTGTACATTTGTGCACTTCTTGAGTTCGGCTGTCGAACCGAGCATTCTAAGCAACAAACATTTGGTCGCAAAGAGATCTTTCGAGCATGAGACAAAACTGCGATTCGGTGAAACAAGGCGGTTTTGGGATAGAAGTGGTTGACCACCACTTTAATGATTGTGGCGATAAATCTAAATGTGTAGCCGGTCAAAGAGGAAGGAAGGAAATTCGAAGGGTTTAACCTCACCTCACCCTCCTGCGTGCCGCTCCCTCCCACTCTCCTACTGTAGGAATAGGAATGCACGATTCCAAACTGAAACCGTTTCGCCGCTGAAAAAAAACCTCTGGAATGTCAGACTTAGTGATGATGCAAGAGTGTGTTGTTTCAACAGTCTATACACTCATTTTTTAAAGAAATAAAGGAAGAATGTCATAAAGAGTGGGAAACACTATATAAGGCAGCCATGACAGCTGGACAGCTGTTTCTTCAAAAACATCGGCTATTTCATCCATAGTTGTCTTCTTTTTGGCGGATGTGCTCATTTGTGTCCTAAAATGCTCATACCTGCTGCCTTCACAGTGATGACCGAGCAAGGGGTCAAAGACCTTTATTAAACTGTATTTTACATGTACCAAGTCTTGAAGACGAAATAAAGGTGAGCGGGAAATGGTCCTAAAGTGGAAAGATTACCGTATTGTCTCGCAAATAGGTCGACATGTAATAAGTACCATTCCGTACTGGTGATGTTCCAGCGACTGCTTTGAACCTATTCATTAGGTTGGATTAGGGAGATGTCATCCCAGAGAGGGAAGTTAGTCTATCACTTGGATAATCTTTTTCGATATTACTTAGTGCGATGATATCATCCTCTCGGTCGACGATTATATATCAGTCGATTGTCACATTCAAGCAGAATGCCTCCAACAGAAATGTTGAGAGCAAGGAAATGAGCGGCACTCATGGACCGGAGTAACTTTTGCCTGTCCACTTTTATCATTAAACAGTCGATGGTGAACAGACTAAAACATTTTCAGGTTTTCATTACGGCTAAGTATGCCGGTGAAAACAAGGATCTCTTCGAGAGGAATATATACTTGTTGCGGAAGCAGGCCGTTGTGCAATTATGCAAGCAGAACGTTGAATGCTATGTTGTCTCGCTCAGTTCATCCACGGTCGTCTATAAGGTGATGTTCAGGCTCTCTGCGGCCATCTGTGTCACCATGTCGCCCCTCAAGGGAGGGGGGGGGGGGGCGACAGTGTTAAGAACAGAAGACGCAGAATCGACGTTACGAAATAGCATAGGAAAGAGAGAGGATGGGGAGAGTCTCATGGTTTTTGCGAATAACTTGCTCATCGCCGTTCTCGTTCGGAAATTCTAGCTACACCACTGCCTACCCTGAAAATATATTTATTCACGTGTAGTTTAATTAGTAATAGCTGATGACGAATGACACATCTGCATTATGGCCTCCATTCATTTCGCGCTCATCAAGCGATTCCGTCCTACGCATTCAGTGGAAACGATGCTAAAACTGCCTAAGTTTGTTTCGAAACATTTTTTTGAGGGAATTGCTGGTCTTCTGGATAAATTGGCATTATGGTAAACGAAAATAATCTGCTCTTTGATGCCAGCTTGTTGCAGTTTTTATTTATCCTCAATTCCTTTTCTCCGTTTATTTCGTCTTTCCTTTTGTTCCCACTTTTTATACAACTTTTGATGTTTTTTCGTGAGAAAAGCTGTGGAGTTCATAGGCCGACTTTGTTCATCCCACGTGTTTCAGCCAGCATTCACTTCAGCGAATCGAATAAAAATGTACAAATTTTGCGAGCAAGCGGAATCCTATCCACAAAAATTAACCCTATATCGTTTTGCGGTCTCTCGTTTTCGTATAAGTGAGGATCATTGGTCCGATTCCGGCAGACAGTAAATGTTTCGCGCTCAGGATTCACTTTGTCAAATCAACTGAGATTCCCAAGGAATATCTGAATTTCCATCTCTCATCGGCTTAATGAATCAGTTCCTTTGTTGTTTACTCCACTACCGTTGAAAATTTCTGTCCCATGCAAACTAGCCGATTTTATTAGAGCGAGTGCCAGCTATGCATGCGACGCTCGCTGTGCGAAACGGGCTGAATTTATAAATGTCCATCCAAGCTCTATGAGACACAAGGTGGAACATGGATGCCGTAACCGTTGACATATGTATTCTAATCATCATGATAGGAGCGAATGAGTGTGAAGCTTGGAAAGTTTCCAAAAATGTTCAGATTATCACTGATTCGTTGGAAGCGCTGAAAAGGTGGATAGGAAAATGTCGAAATAACCTCATTTTTGGAAATTTCAAGGTTTGGGGCATCTGTCACTCGGTTTATCTGCATCCTAGAGGTGTTCAGGTTGCTCTCAAGCTTCTTCACCGGAGATTTGTTGAAAATGTTCAGGTTGCTTCAAATACAAAAATGTTGAAAATAATGCTTCTGACCAGCTCGACTGTTCGTTGATCGCAGTGAGAGGGTCGCTTTTCGAAACGCTAACGGACATGCTTCTTCCATGCTTTTCTGCTGTTTATGAAAAGCATACATCGTGCCATTTTCTGTTGGGCTCTTCTCATCTCGCTTTTTGTCTTTGACATGTCAGTGCTGAAATCTATGATTTGCGTGTTAAAAAATTCAGCACCTCTTTGCATCTTATGGCGCACACCGTTACAACCTATCAAACTTTATCAAACTTTTTTTGCAAATATTCGACAAGACACATATGGGGGTATGCTCCCATGCAAGAGTATTTGAATATTTCGTTAGATGACAAGGGGAATAAGGTTTCAGTGAAATCTCTCGGTGAACGTTTTCGCTTAAAAGTTTCAGTGAACTTTCCGATAAATTCCCTTTTTTCAATAGAAAAGTTGAGGCAAACTCGGGAACGAATGTGTTTCCTTCGAAATCCCCAGCGGTTAATCACAGCGGCACCTATAAAATTAGAAAAGAAATTCTGTAATTTTCCGAATGTGTTGTTTAGTGGGAGATTTTGATGCTTCCGGTTTCAGGGACAGTTCACACCTGATCAACTTTATCGCTACTATTCAGATCTAACGAATCCCGAATTCGTCACACATATTGCGGTTGTGCACAGCCGTTTCTCAACGAACACGTTACCGTCGTGGTGCAGAGCTCAGCCTAACAGGTACTTTCTTGTTCCTCTATCATTTATCCTGATTCATTTTTGATATTGTAGTGATTTTAAATAGACTAATTTGTATTCTTCTTCACTTTATATCTGTAGTTGTAGTGAAAAATGATTAGTCTTGCAAACAGTATGTAATAGAGACTTGTGGAAGAGGCTGATCCTTGTCGTCGAGTGTTGCAAGGAATGGAGAAAGGGAGTTGAGGGGGGAAGGGAAAGGGAAACGAAGAGGGATGTAAATATTGTGTGACACGGAATTCTTGTCACCTGGCGGTGTCCTTTTCATGGAGCGATTGCCCGACTTTTTGTCGCCGGCTTTGCTCCGGCAAAATCGGTTCTGGATGGGAATTTTCTTGTCTTTTTCTCATCGTTTCTACCGTCGTGGTTCACACTTTCACATGCTGCTGCCCGGGGGGATCCTGGCCAGCAAAAATGCTCTTTTCGTTGACATCTCGCACTTATGTTGTTGTAGGCGAAGAGCGAGCGCACTTATCACCGATGCCTTGTCTCTTTCTCATGTCTTACTGTACGATACGTTGCAAAATCGTGAAATTTATATCTTGACTTGATTGAGAAATATGTTATTTCAATACGTTTTAATTGTTTATGTTAACAGGATGGTGGCTCATAACGGTGAAATCAACACTCTTCGCGGAAACATTAACTTCATGCATGCACGAGAGGGCGTCATGAAAAGCAAGCTCTACGGGGACGATCTACATAAGCTGTACGCATTTATTTCCTCTAGCTCCGTTGGTCTGTGATTATTCATAAGTCATTCTTTATATGCGACTACCTAATATATGCTTGTTTATGTGGCATTGTTATTGTATTTCTCAAACGCTCCCTTTGTGCATGTGTGTGTCAGGGAAGGGGGATGGGGAGGGAGGAGGAATATTACATGTTGCGACAGCTTGTATTGTATTCCTTTTCTGTGAGATACATTTCATATTTCATCATTTTAATTCTCCACTTTTGAAACAAGATTTAAAAGAAATTCAGTATTCTTCCTCACTTAATAAATTGCCCTACAAATGCATAATTCTACAGTGTTAAAAGACTTTTGTTATTTTTTATTAAAGAGATAAGTTCTTTGCTTGGTTGGCTTTTTGAGAGGGAATTTTCAAATGATTGCTTGCTGCTTAAGTTGTATTCATTTCCAGATTTCCCATACGAAAAGTGAGACGAATTTGGGCCTAATCGGTGTTATTACTGTCTGACCTCAACAATGTGAATAACTCCCTGTAATTTTACAGATACCCGGTTGTTGAGAAGAATCTCACAGATTCTGGTTGCTTCGATAATGTGTTTGAGTTCCTTGTGCGTGCAGGAAATCGCTCTTTACCCGAAGCAGCGATGACAATGGTACCAGAAGCGTGGGAGAAAGATGAGGTAATTGCATTAAATTTGTTGTATTTAAATCTTAAGTGAACACAGATCAGCATTATATCTATATAGTTGAATCATAAACAGTTCTTTTTCTTTCCAAAAAATTTCTGTGAGATTCATCAACTGAATTGATGGAGTTTCGCTAAAAATACTCTAGCGATTGCATACTGCATTTAGCAGGAAAGTTTTATGTGATTGGTAAATTGACTGAGTTCTTAGAATGTCTATGCGAGTAAAATTTTTTGCCTGTTCATTTCCGTGTAGAATTTTAAAGTAGCTTGTCACTTGATCACCTCTTAGTTCTGTCGTTTCAGTCAGCGTTAGAATTCATGCTCTGAATCGGCGAACAATTGAAGTTATTCACATAGTTTTACTTGCTTAAAATGACGGAAGTACGCTTTTTAAGTTTATTAATCTCCGAATATCGTCAAAACGATGGAAAATTGCAGTTTTTCTAGCTCCGATTTGTTGATTGGGAATTTCAGCAAAGCTTTCAAGAAATTGAGCTAAACGCTTGTGAATAATAAAATTGTTTTCGTATTGATTAATTAATTTCTTAAAGCACGGCGAGTGCAAATATCAGTTACTGAACAGTGAACATCCTTATTACTTTAAGCGTATTTTCATTCCGATATTTTTCAAGCCTTTCGAGTTTTTTCAAAATCTCTTCTTCTCCGATAAAATTTCTCACTTCCTTCCCTTGAGGACAGTCGGAACATATTTTCCACCTTTATATAAAAGGACTTCAAATTTGCTTAAAATCTTCACATCAAATGTTTTAAACATTCACAGTGAGCACTTCATGCTAGTGAGGGTTTGATATTTGAGAATATGCAAATGTGTTGTGAATCTTTGAAGGATATGTCACCCGAAAAACGTTCGTTCTATCGTTGGGCGGCGATGTTTATGGAACCGTGGGATGGACCAGGTGATTTCTATCTTTGCTCCTCGTTTACCCTTTTTTTTCCTGTAAAAACTTGCCATTTAACATATTGCGGCTGCATTAAGTAGAACTGCAAGAGGGACCTATTGTTTCGTTATTTAATAGAGAAGTTCGATAAACGAACAGGAAAGAAGATCGCATTAATGTTGTGAAAGCGTGATTTCAGTTATTTAAATGATCGCTTTCGTTGCGTCTTTTGCTAATTTCAACAGAAGGAAATTTTAATCGCGTCGAGTCTGTGTGTGTTCATTTTTTTTCAGTCCGCTAGTTCCAAATAAGGTGGGAAGCGACAATGATTAAAGGGCTGCAACAAGTCACAGGAGATTGGAAATGATATGGTCATTGTGATAAGAAAGCTGTTAAGCAAATGTCGAAGCATCATAAAATGGAGGGAAAGTCCTGCAGATAGCTTAGGCGAATTGAAGGAGACCAAGTGCTATTTTGGTTGTTGACAGTATGGTTCTTTATTGCTGATAATAGGTAGTCATTGTCAGGAGGATGTTATGATGGCAGATAATCGAGTAAAAAATTAGTGAAACATGCTGAAATAGCGTGCATGTCTTATGATGTGATTTAGAGCTAACTAGTTTGATTTATGCAAGAATTCCAAAAAAAAAAACTGCATCAGCAACGCAAAAGGGAACTCACAAAAGAGAAACAATGTGGAATCGAATTTTGGTGCCCATAATTCACATCTTTGCAGGTTGACTTCATACGCTAGTTTGTTCCAGTCGGCTATCTATTTTTGAACCAGGGAATCCAGTTGTTTATTTTTGAACCATCTGTTTTAAAGTTATATCAATTTTCATTGAGGGAATATCGGTTTCATTAAGTACGGGCAAGCAAAACGATTTTCGGATGTATAATGTTTGTGCAGGCGGTCGATTATTGGATTTACTAATTGCTTTATGCTACGTCGTTGTTCTTGAGTGTTTGAAGAGCAAGCGATATGATTTTAGCCCACTATTCCAGCTTTACTGGCTCACTTCCCTATTTATTCCAATATATAGCTCTTTTTTCTAAAAACATTCGATTGTCATTCGTAGCTATGCCTTCTAAGGTGCTAGCTTTTATCGTGAAAAAGTGCCTGAATTGATTGCGCAGTGAAAGTGCGCCTAGGTCGGACTTCTGAATAAAGGCAAAGGTTTATTATGACGCATTTGAATATTTTCACAGTTTGTAGGTGTTTTTCTCTCTGTAAGCTACCCGGTCTTTTTTCCTTCTCCTTCACTTTCCTCCTAAGCCGTTGTTTCGTTGCCTAACTGAGAAAGGATTAAGAGTGTTAAATGCTTTAAAAGGCAGTTGGCAGATGCTGTGAAAAAATGTTTATTCTTGGCAGTAATTTTGCTTTGGAAAGAATTGTGCATTCGCCGACACAATGTTCCACATTGTGGCGTCGAGCTGTGAGGAAATCTAATCATCATTTCTATGTTTTGAAGCTAAGTACGCTGGGAACCGACCACTCAGACGGCCAGACCAAACGGCTCAGACTATTTCTTTTTTCGGATTTTCCCCACTTTCTCTTGTAAAAGTATTCCTTTCTGATGTGGTTTGAAATGTAAAATGTTTGAACTGAATCATTGATGAAACTCGATTAACCTGATTAGTCAAATGAGTAATAACGGAAAACTTTGTTGCAAACATAGCAATGAATAGAAATTAAAAATGCAGAAAATGTGAACGAGTAAAATATATTAAAACTTAAAACGTGAAGCCACATTATATAGTCTGCACAATGCAAGTGCTAAACAAGCATCCAGTGGAGGATTTTTACCTCAAGTTGAGCTCAATATATGAGAATCGAATCACCATAGTGGAACTGATATTTCGACGATAGCGCGGTTAATATCTGAGAAGGAATGCTTGGAAAATTCTGTGACATATTACATTCAGAATTTTTCTCATACTGTCTGAATAGGAAATTACTTCTTAATTGGATACGTTTTTCGACAAATCAAGTGGTCGCTTTTTTCGAATTCAGTGTGAACATTGTGCAATGAATTTTTTGAGCTGTAATGCCATCTGAGCCTCTTTTTTTCTCTTCAGTTATCGGTGTGTTGTTAGATGCTTTTAATAGTGTACTCTTCTGCAAACGAAATGAACGACGTTGAAATTTTCAAAGAATAGATAAAGTTTACTTGAAGTGGATTTCCATTTGAAACAATTAAACGAATCGATTGAAGGAAAGTATTGGTTGTTTTGATCATAGAGAATGTGTTATGGCTAAGCAAAAAAGAGAGCTCAGTGACATGAGGGAATTTGAAGAATAAAATTTTCACGCTTGAGCGAAAATAACAACGTTGCTTAATGAACGAGATTTCTACTTTTTTCAAAAGAAAAAACCGTTTTTGGGAAAATTTATGAAAGTTTTGAAATTTTTTCTCATTGATGCTTGCAAAGCATTCGCTTTTCTGACCTTCATATATGCAAATACAGCAGGCACAGTTGCCTTGATGGATTCTTTTCTATTGCACAGAAATTGTCAAAATTGATTAGCTGTGTTTGCAGATGAGAATTAGCTAGGAAAGTTTTCTCTGACGTAAATCCAAAAATAGGGCCTAAAGTTTCTCAAGTCGTTTCCACTCGCTTCTGCGAGTAGCCACCTATAGGCTTTTCTTTCAAAAGACCTATTTTATAAAAAGCCTTGATCCATTCAGGTGTTGAAATGGAAAGGCTCTTGAAGATTGCGCCGAAATGGAATTCCGACACACTGTAATAAATTTTTTTGAAATGAAATATTGGCGGAGTTTCAGTGCGATATTATTCAGCAACGTGCTGTAAAAGGCGATTAACGCGTGTATAATGATAGTATACGTTATAAGGTAGGATAATTGCATGAAAATGGCAAGGGCAGTGCAATAAAACACAGATGTTTAGTTTTTCAGATGGTAGCAGAAACAGACGAAGTTTGCGTCATGGTGAGCAGGCGGGTTATGAGTGGTGAGGAATGTCTAAGCTGGGTTCTCTTTTTTCTTATTCAAAGGAAGTAGTGTTGAAAGCAAGGAGTGCTTGCAAAAACCGTACTCTTCCGATGAAGTAGATTGTAGGCAGTCGTATTCTATTGTTATAAAGGGATTTAATTTTCATTCGTGTTTGTGATAAGGAATCTCATCTTAATTAAATATAGCTATTGCAAAACAAACGCATATGCGGCTGCTTTCTTTTGAAGTAAAATGGCGTTTGGAAAAGTATTCGGTTCAGAGTCATCGAATTTTCGACGGCATATTCAGTCAGGACTTCACCGGAAATGACATTTTGGGCGTTTTTTGATCTTATCATAACAAGCAGTGTTACTGATATGATTTGGCAGTTTAACGATTTACCAAAAGATAGAGTATACAGCATACTGCCTTCACATTTATATTGGTCCGATCATTCATAGAACCCTGCAAAGATCATTGGACCGATTTACATTGAAAATCCGATCGATCTTAAAATGTGTGCAATCTCTCGGCCCCTTCAAATGTCTGTAGCTCCTCTCAAAGTTGCTTCATCGACGTCTGAGATGGTTTAGAGCGTCATCTTTTGGTTTACTTTAATCCCGTTAAGTTTCGTGATTGCTGCTTTTTCGCTTAGCGAGATAATACTGATCGATAAAGCAAATGGTACACCTGCATTTGCACGAACACAAAATCATGCTGCGGTTTAGGAGTGCAAAATTAGAAATAGAGTCTGTGTTATATCCTTCGCGTAAATAGAGGTTACCTAGGGAACCGTATGTTTATTAGCAAGATTATAGTGAATTTCGAATTCCAGTCCATGTGTTTAGAACCATTTGTTAGCGCGTTTTTCGCCTAGATGGAGAAAAAACTGTTGCAGCGTTGATGGCATTTTCGGACGGAAGATATGTGGGTGCGATTCTCGATAGAAATGGCCTTCGCCCAGCACGTTACTATTTAACTGACGATGATCATCTCTATCTGTCCAGTGAAGTAGGAGTGATCGACTTGCCAGTCTCAAGCATCATAAAGAAGGTTGGTGATTTTGTTGAACTGCATTAATTAGGAATATGACTGCAAGTAACGTCGTTAAGCTACAGAGTAAGTGGTTGCTGCAGCATTGAAAATGTTGTTCGAGTCACATATGGGAAACCTGTCTCATATTCCATCTTCTCTTCTGTCCCTCTATCCATCCTTCTCCATCTCCTTTCAGTTTAAGGCCGTTGGTCCAAACTTGAAGTTTACAAGGAAATGGGATGCAGTCAGGCGATAGACAAACGCTGGAAGGAATTAAAAATTTGAGATGAGGAAGCATCGGGAGGGATTAGAATTTTTGAAGGTGAGCCAGGAAAAAGTAAATTTATGGGACTGTCGGCATCCTCTCCAGCCAGGTGGTGTGGTCATTACAACCGGCTTTTGCGGTTCATTGAAGTGAGTTTCCCAACAGTCCCATTGCGCGAGTTTTAACCAGTTTGGAAAAGTAATCCTTATCAACTTACTGAATAACCGTGTACGATTTTTTGATCGAAAATAGTGATTCTTAAGTTTTGTTGGGATATATTGAGTCTTAAAACTTTGCACTTGGGAGAGGGTGAGCTCCTATGCGATCCGAATGCTTGTAAGGTAACGTTACGCTATCCTTGATGCTCAAACGATTAAGCAGTGGTTTTGATTTGAAATCATTTTTAATATGATAATTTACATTTGCTTTTGAGGCAATAAATTTTAGCGTTGCAGTGATAAACATTTATCAAATTAGGTAGTTTATTTTAACTGGCTGTATCGGCACTTCAGCTTTGGGAAGGGTTACGTGAATAAGGCTAAAATGAGATAAGTTCTGTAAATGTTGGAGAATCGATTACAGGTTGCTGAATTTAAGTAAAGCAGTGATTGAGTAATTAAAATTAAGCAGTAACTAATAACTTGCATGAAAATCTATCGCCAGGCTTAGTTGCACTTTTTCCACAATTTTATTGCTTTTGTAATATTTAAGCGCCAATGTGTTTCCGTTGAAGAAAGTGCCATGTAGATCCATGTGACGACAGCTTTATATTCGTATACCAGCAGTAGAATTTTTTATTTAAGAATCAAGTTCGGGAAGGAACTTTTCTTCTGCGCAATTTCGCTGTTGCTTCTATTTATGTTATTCGGATGTAAGGGAAATGATTGAGTTTTGATGGCAATCCTTGAGTGGCTCGACGGTTATGAGGATATTTTTTGCTTTAATAGTAACCAGCTTTTTTTTGCAGCCGGAAATATTATAGCAAAGCGTATCTAAAGTTTCGTTGTTCCAAGTTGAGCATATTTTGTGTTAAAAGATTCGCATACGATGCTGTGGTTCGTTACATGTGCTTCCATGTGGTAGGGCGGTTTAGCCATATTTACAGTTGCAATTTGCCCCAAAGGTGTAGGGGGAGGGGAAGGACGTTTAACTGCGGCGGAGATCTAGGCAGTTGAGGGTATGGGACGAAGCTGCCTCCATGAAGTCCCCTTACAGCATGCTTGAAGCTTGTGGTAAGGCTGAGATTATTATTACCTCCTTCTGATTTAAAACAGGAATTGACCGGGTACGAATACCTGACATGATGAGGAATTGTTTGTCACAAGTTGGCGGCACCAGGCCAAGTACATTCTACGTTCCCGCGTGTATGCATTCCGAGAACAGAGTTAGTCTGTGAACCTTGGCTGCAGCATTTTGCCAATTTCTTAATGCTTATATTCGCGTGACTTAAATCATTTTTCGTGCTCCCCACGCTTGCGAAGAAAGAAAGTGGTTGTGGTTTGAGAGTAGAGTATTTAGAACTGCAAGCAGTTATTGACTACCGTGTGAGCTTTTAGGCGAGAATGCTTTATTAATCTTTTTGCGTTTACGTAAATCTCAGCGCCGACTTAGTTCTGATCACTCTCATCTATTACGTCAGTGTTGCATTTTGTACAGATGAAGTTCACGTCGTGTGTGGTCGCAAGGTTTGTAAAATGTAATTCGGTCATCTGGAATGTCGTTTTGGTAGCAGTAGGCGAACTCTGATTCGGTGGTTAGCGGTCTCCGTTCTTGATTGATGTTTATCACATATACGTGCAAGTTTGTGTCCATCTGTGCGTGTCTATAGAAATATACGAAACTCTAATCTTTAAAAAAGCTTCGAATTACATTTAGTAGTTCATAAAGTGCTAAAGAAATATGCTTTGATTTCTTTCATCGTTTTGGTGCTTAGTACCCTTGTGTGCATTTTAATGGTTTATGAAGTGACTTACTTTACAGCTAACAATTACAATGACGTTGAGTTGTTCTGCGTTATCTTCTATTCAAAGTGGAATTGGCTCAAGGTGTGGAAACGATCGGTGATGCGTGCGAAGAATGCACGTCATTGGTCTGTGACGATATTTTCGCAAGTTGAACTGACAACAGAGCGAAATTAATTTAGGCGTTGATCGAATGAAGCGCCCTAAATGGAAGAAAAAACCAAATTTGGCTTTCTCTGTTTCAATTCGACGTATCCCTAAAATTGAGCATACATTGTCGCTCTCAGTGACATTCACGCTTATTTCTTTTGTTTGATTGCACAGCAAACAAAAATCACTCTGCAATTACATTGCAATACGAAACGAGTCGCATTTTTGAAGTGCAATACAATAGCGCTATTCGGATTGTTTTCATTCTCATTTTGCAGTCTGCTGTTGATATTTTCTCAGCTTTCATCCGTCGATCTAAAGGATGCAACTGTGAGTGCGTCACGCATGAATTTTTCTCTAATATCCTTTATTGCTTCATGCCATTAGGCGAACCGCTAAATGTTGCGCTTGAAAAAAAGCATAGAAGCAGCACATCGGCAACCGCATGAAACACTCAGTGGAGTGATAGCTGACAAACTTCATTGCTGTGGTGAATATTGTTTTGAAGCATGAAAAATGACTGACAGCTTGTCGTTTTTTCTTTCTTTTTTTGCTTAAATGCCTAGCAACGAGTTTTCTGGAGGAGTTTTATCCTACTAACCCGTTAGGGGTATTTAAAGATACGATCGGAAAAAAGCTACACTATCTGAGGTACGCTATCTGGACGGTGATTAAAGCGGCTATAAAGGGTTGCTCCTGAATCCTGGCAGTCATTACGGATTTCTTGGTTGTGATACTATGTGATAATTAAATACTATCATCACATTTTCCCGCTGATTTTAGAAAGTTACAATGCAGGTAAGGTCAGCATTAGACCTCTTGGGGCGATAGTTTGTTCGAATTATTTCTCTGCAGCGCCGTCCTTCATTTTTGCATCTTCGGGCCTCAAATTTCTGAGGTTTTGGCTACCGGTCATTGGTAAGGTGCATATGAATGAGTGTTTTTTTTTTTTTTTTTTGAGAAATGTTCTTGCAATCGGAAAGCAATCCTTTCACGTGCTTACAAGTAAAATAGCTTCATGATGGATAGGCAGACTTGCTTAAATTTTGATGAGGATTATGAAAGGCATTTGCTGTTATTTCAGGCAGGAACATTCCTCATTTTTGCTTTCAATGAAAAACTTCTATGTGTCAAGAAAAGCATAAGAATGCCTGTTCTGCTGATGGTTTTATTCGGATGATAGTGCTGCGTGGTGATGCTCTACTTTTAAAAAATCATGTCCAACGTCCAAGTACCTTTACCTTCATCTGAATTCTCAGTATTAATGAGCAGGTTGTCTTGACATTTATTTTATTGATTTTTCAACAATTCCGAAATTTCACTCATAAAAGGTTGCACTTCTTGGAAACCGATGAATTTTAGCAGTTTCATTGCGAGAAACTTTTATTTTGGCCCCACTTCTGATTATCTTTCTTGCTGGATCCTTTATACAGGTCGTTTTAATCGCTTATCGATTCGAGCTAATATCACCAGCTGAAGGTTATTTCCCCTTCAAGCTTAGAATTCTAATGCATTAGATAGTAGGAGTACCAGTTGCATAGAAATGAAGGGCCAATACAGCAGATCGATATTACATACATAAATCTGAAAGGTCTTGAGCAAAAAGTAGCAGCATGAGCAACTGACGAACTCACTAATGACAACACATCCAAGATCTTTTTTCATTGTATTTGCCGAACTTCTCCACCTGTGGTTCTGGTCGAAAACTTTGTTGAAAAATTGAAGTCAGCTAAACGCTCGGCTCATTTTGATTGGTCAGCAGGCAGGTTTCAGCGATCGCAGTGACTAATTTCGAGCGATCTACTATTTTTCTTTCACTTATAGAAGTTTGATAAGCGATTCGCTCTAGCATATAGCAATGAAGCAATACAGGACGAACATTATTCGTCTCATATCGTTTCGGCGCTAAAATGCACTCGAAAGGGTGACGTCATTGAGAGCTATCCAGGTTAAATTTGTTAAAAACGACGAGCAAGCATCACGTTGGTTATTGCAAAAGGCGTTTTATTTGGCCGCCTATTCATCGTAGAGGAAGAAGTGATTAGTGAATACGGTAACAACCGATTGTGTTGCCCGTGAGCTTTTTATGTTGTTGTCGAGGTATCCATGCGTGAGTTCGCGGCGTCAAATGAACTGCTTGAAAAAAACCTTCCGGAAGATGGCATTTACGGCGATGGTGCAGCGAATCTTTGCCATAGACTTCTGAAAGGTCTCAAAATTTGGCACAGAAAGCATGCAAACGGTTCTTCCTCAACCTCACCACTAATGCTTAAGAACTTCACTGCGACAGACGTTAGGTACATCGAAATTTTAAAAAAGAGGAAATAGGGTCTTCCCATATCCTCTTCCTGGACTGCACCACGAGTGGATTATTAAACATTGAGCGTCTCATCGAGGGGAAACGTTGATGAATCAATTCTGAAATTGCCTTCATTGTGGACGAGGTTGCAAATGCTTGCCCATAAAATGCGTTCGCGTTGTACCCTTAATTGCCACGTGCTAAGGTTTGAAATATTAATCAGTTTTGATGCCACAAATGATAAAGGGCATGTTTGGACGAGTCCGTGAGGATGACAAGGCATGCTGCTGCTAGGTATTAGCAAACTCGGTTTATTTTGAGGCTTATCGCGAAACGTTTCAAGTAAGCCAATAATGAGCACTTTTTCGGACATCTCAACGACTGAATCGTTTGAGCCGAGCTGCGCATAAAGAATATGTTGGTTGAGGTCGTTTTCCATTATTTCCATTACACAGGATTCTCGGATTGGAAGTTTGGTAGGAAATGCGTACTCCATGAAAGCTGGCACCACTGGCATAGCACACTAGAAATGAGAATCGATTTACAATGCGATGTAAAAATTAAGAGCAGCAAAGAAATTTATCCTTTTAGCACAATCGTTCGTTCTGTCGTACGCTCAGTATAAGTCGATGCAGAGCTGTAATAGCATCATTGCATCCCTTCATTGCTTTCGTTGAGAAATATTGTGTGTAAGTTTCTAATTGCGATAGTACACCGTAGTGCTTTTAGAAATAGCTAATAGAACAGGATTATGATAGTGGAAAATGTTGCGTTAAAGTGTGCAGCACGCTGTCAGCTTGCAATTCGTTCGACAATCACCCAAACTGAGGTTGTTAAGGTGATGTTGGTTGGATGTGAGGCATAGAATATGATGGAGCAATTGGGTATGTAATTTAGTTCCGTCCACATGGAATCTTTTATTATTGATACACATTGTCTTATGTTTGGTTGTTTGATATGTTATACACACGCGATTGCCATTACAACACCAACTCAGCTTCTCAAAACAAACGTCTTACCACCTTTTTTGTTGAAAAATTAGCATTATTTCTATTTATAAAGACATGAAAATTGGATTGAACGTGATGGGCGGTGATGCACTTGCTGTTTGCTTGATAGGCGCGATATGTGCATCTGAATGGATCGTTGAGTGCTGCTGTTCGCTTGATCGCTCCATAGTATAGCGTTTATTGCTCACCGCTCTCCCTTAGCAGGTAGTAAAGATTGTGCAGGTTGTCGAGATCCTGTAAGATGCGCTGATTAGCAGTGAATAGAACGTGAAGCAGATGACAAACCTCACCTCATAGATTAATATATAAGTTATTCATGGCGATCCATTAGTTGTAACCGAATGGAAGAATAAAATATATGATCTAATAAACTTTTTTAATAAGGTTGAGTCACTTGAGGCAAGCCCTAAAGTCACTGTCATAATATATAACGAGCGGTAGTTTGCTAATATATAGTAATGATTCCCACTAGGCATCCGTTCTTTTCAGCGATTTTTGAATTTTTGATTGTTTACTTCGATGGCGATGCCAGGCGAAAGGGAATGCGAACAAAGGAGCCAAAAAAAATTTCTACAGTAGTCAAACTCACTGAGGAGGCCTGTGTTTTATATGTAAAATGAAGAACATGGCTTAATAGGTGAAATTATCTGAGCTTATGGAACGGAACTTTCAACACTATCAAGATGGATTCATGAATTGGACGAAGGATAGATAAGGCATTCGTCGTGTGCAGATTTCTGATGATGATATATTCAGCGGGTTAGAAGCCGAACGGTTCTGCTCGCTCGAATTTTATAGACCTCTGTGTTCCCCTTAAGCTAAATGTGGGCACGTCGTTTTAGAGATAACGAAAAATAGAGATCCTGAGACCTCTTCCTCCTTCACCCATTCGATACAACATTCCGCCCAAAAAGTTCACACATCAATAATACGAGAAAAGAAGAGTGGAAAAAATCTCTAGATACTGGGTTCTACAACCAGAATAATACGGTAGGGCTATATGCGAACCGAATTTAGGGATAATATGGTAACTGTTTGTGTTTAGTTAGCATTCATTGTCCGCACATTCACTGGCGACATTTTTTGGTCGGTTTTATTGCGAAGGTGGGAACGAATAACAAGTACATATCGTTGTTAGCTGTTGAGGACATGATATGCAACGAAAGCTGTTTATAAATATGGTATGGAGAACAGATATTTTTTCTTCTTTCTTTTCACATACGAAATCGAATTTTTGCTCTGATAGAACGCACTTAAGATATTTCACCCTCATAAAACATCAACATTTATTGCATATTACCACATTTTTCGATTGAAATCGAAAATAAAGATGCTAATACAAATTTATTTTATATTAAGAACAAATAAAACAAACTTTTTCTGTGATCCATTCGTCGAGATTACGATCAAGGGGAAGTGTTCGTTTACCGAATCGCATGAGAATTTTGTTGGGTGCCGCATCAACAACCGTGTTCGATTTTAGCGTCACCAACATTATTGCGAGTAACGTAAGAAGTACGAGTTGTCGGGAATCCATTGGCCTAATCGTCTCGGATACCTTAGTTTTACCCTTATTTTACATTTGACTCCCTCTTTTTCTATCTCTCTGTCCTTTATTCTTTCGTTTTCCTGAACCCATCCTAAGTAGCTTGTCAGATGGTTACTCTGTGATTTTCGAAGATTACAGTTTATGGCCCACAGTCAGATGGAATCGCATCATTCGATAATTTCATGTCGTTATACCTTCAGTAAATGAAAAATTTATCAGTTGTGGTTTTGAAACGAATAAGATATCTCAAGAGGCGGCTCAGCGACATTTTAGTTGGTGATCGTATGGGAGTGTCGCTGAGCTCGAGCTTCGGTGAATAGCTTGAAATGTAAGATGCATTTTATAAGCATTTTGTACGTAGGTATAATTTAAGTTCTACATTTTAGCTGTTTCACAGTACTTAGCGATAATTTCAGCAATTAAGACATTTTGCTTGAATGAATGCTCACAGCAGTTCTGAAATGAGTGTCGGATAATTCTTTTTCTTCATTCAATTTATCTCATCTTTCAATTCGATTTCAAATGCACTACATCGGACGACGGTGCAGTGTGTCTAGTGATTTAGTGGTTAGCTCTCTCATAATTGAACGACCCCTCATTTAACTACGGTTTTATAAACGCTATTGTAACAATAATTTTTGACAGATAACATAACAGGTTAAAAACAATCGGAAAATATTTTGGTTTCTTTTTCTGTCTAATCTAACACAATGCTAGTGAAAGAACGAAGTGGCAACCACTGAAGGGAGTGAGACAATAACAAATTGACAGCATTGTGGACAGGGAGCGTGATGAGCACGCATTGAGATGCGATTCGCACTAGAAGGTGAGCTATGCAGATAGCCACAAGCTTTTATAGAGCTGCTGCGGCGTTCAAAAAAATGCGTTACTTAAAATACAATGGCAACGGTTAAAGAAGCCAAGCTAGCTCCGATGGGCGGAGTTTGTGGGTCGTGGGAAGGCGCAATGCGAATATCACAACGAGAGGTCAGCCGGCTTTGTCAAATCACTACAAAACGTCAAGGACATCCACCGTATATCCATGCCTCATTAAACTTACCCTCGAGTGATGTATCCATGGATGTCTGAAGGTATAGAGAGAAAGGGGATCGTTGATTTGAAGGCATGAATGTGGGGCAAGTAGTAGAGGGGGTATGAGATAAAGACACCTCAGGAACAGTTTCAAAGTGGGACTGATTCCATCTGTCTCAATCGAAAACCATACTGATTCCATCTGGCGTGGTGCGTGTATAATGTAGCGCGGATATCTTAACAGAAAAGGGCAAAGTATTTCCAGGACTCTGTTGGATTCCTGCATCTGTTCCCTCTCAGGAGTAGGGTGTTGCGCCTCTTTCTCGCATCTTGCTCGTCGGATTCAATACCATAGGTCACAAGGCCATACCGCACAGGTATATTATAGCTATCGCATATGGTCGACGGAATTTTTTTAATCGAAATTGCTAAACGCTGGGTATTGTTGGCATCATCTTATATTACGAATTGGGGTCAGCGTTAAGAAGTTATATTTCTAAGTGATTTGTGGTTCTACGTAGTTATTTTGCATTAAGTAACATCAGCTGTTTCTTATGTAAGATCGAAAATCTACTCATCCGAAACTTTTACCGTCCACTTGCACCAGAATCACCGCAATTATTCATTGCTGTTTACCCGAGCACCATTATCGCTTATGGCTGTCTACCTCTGTCACCTGCACAAGATGATGTTCTCTGGCAGCTTTTGTTTCCATAGACAAGAAGGAAATAAATAATGTAAAAATTAAGTACATCACCTCTCACCTTTGGTGGCACATTGTGGTGGTTAACCGGTGGATTAAACAAAGGTTAAAAGGGAAGAAAACGCAACGAAATAGAAACACCTCGTCGGGAAGTGTGCTTCCGAGAAGAGATCGATGATGGTAATAGCTAGTAGTGGATAGTGAATTAGATCGCGACGCGGATCTGCAATGAATTTATCCGTTATGATATATGCAACTGCAGTGGGGTATGTGTACATTGCGGCCTATTACAGCTTCATAATGAAAAGTGCATTAATAATTATCATGTAGAGTAAGTGCCGTTCAGCAGTTAAACTTCTATAGAAGCAATATGAAGGTGGAGGATGTTTGAAACGTTTAGCACCTATCAATACTGGGAATGGTGCATTGCTGCGATGTTAACAGTTAAAGCATCGATGCGCGCTCTCGTACAATCCTGTCTTATTCTGAAGGTAATTTCTTGATTCGATCAATGCGTTTATTGCAGAGATCAGTTTGTCATTGCGTTTTGTAAAATGCGAAATTTCAAATAAAATAGGATATTAGAATAGACCGTAGAATGTATTTGTTAGCGTGCAATAGCGCCATAAAAATTCTATGAATTATAATCTTTGCAATGCAATGAGAGCAATGCACTATTGCCTCGATTGAAAGACTCAAGTGATGTTTTTGTATGGATTCAGTTATGTCGAATGGGATGACAGCGTGGCAGAAACATTTCCGCTAAATGTAGAGAAGCAATATTTCAATTTGCATATTTCCCCGAAGCTGAAATAGGTAGCGCATGATAGGGAACAATACATCACGGTAGCGAGTGTTTTCTGGATGGACAATCTTGTGATGGCAACAGGCAACATTTAGAACCACCTGATTGTGAATTTTTGGGGTTTCTAGAAATAATCTCTTTTGGATTGATAGATAATATATGAGGAAAAAGTTTGCATTGCAGAGTTTTGAATAAAACCGTCAGGTGTTCTGCATCCTTCCAAAATTCTGTAGAATGTACCCCTCGAGGTTATAAGGCAAGGGGCTTGCATTTATGCGTACAAGAGGAATTTTGTTCTCTGCTGATTATTGCTGTGATATGATTTGGATCCGAACGAGCATGCAAAGCATTTGCGTTGCTTATTGCGAAAGATGTGTGATGCTTAGCTGAGGAAGAACGTTGATAGGGAGTAGATTGAATTCTAATATATGCTTAAAAGTGGTGGTCATTTCAGCACTAAAAAGGTGCAATCAGCCACTGTGCGCACCGACACTTGAGAGCGTAAACCCTATTGAAATTGACACTTGTCGTCAGAAGCGTTGACATTTTTCATCGGCTGACGAGTGGCCTCCCAAAAAATTTCTATCTGTCTCCTAGCTAATGCCATTGGTACGATGCAATCATCATACCAATAATGGGCTATCAAAAGCGATGCTCTGACGAAAGTAAAGCGGAATACAGTTCTGCATTGTGAACGACTAGGGTACTGTAAATGAACGCTTACGTCAAAAGGTGTAAATTGTTGAAGCGAATTGATAAACGTTGCGGAAAGATGGATTTGGGTTTAGCATGCGAGGGCTTGATTAGACGAATATGTAAAATGGGTTTGAAATGCAAGTAGCACAAAATTTCTACATTAACACACATCACGACGCTTACTTCGTACGAAGAATGTTCGTGCACAAGTGCCCTTTGCACCTGCAAGCTGGAGTAAGGGTGTGTTCGGATTTATGAGTAAAGATTGCTCAGAATTTGTTTTTACTGGGTCATCTGAGCATTCTTTTGAAAATTGTAAACGGGCATTTATAATATTCATTGTGAGCATATAATATTTGAATAAATGTATGAGATATCTCTAACGGTAAACTCCACTTAAATGGAACTTTAAACATATAAATGGATAAAGCGAATCTTGCTAAGGAGGGAAGAATGAGGAGGGAGGGGGTTAGTGTTGGTCATTATTGCATGTTTATACTTTATGGCGCAACGATTTTATTTTAAGAATGTTCGAGGTCAGAATTATGCACTGAGATATAGTTGTCCTTCGCATTTAAATTCCTGGTGCATAGTAATTTAGAGCACTGAGATATACTCGTTTCAGAAATAGAGGAGAAGAACGAGAGGGCGTTGACCTTGGTGGCTAATAGGAGAAAAAGGATTTTATGTGATGAAAAATTTTTGAGTGAAGTCAGACATTTAATTAGTTAGAGAATTTCGTGCATTTTCTCCCTGAACAAAGGTGAAGTTCTAAAGTAATTTTACGTAGAACAGAAATTACTCTGTTGAAGATTTGCCACGCTTTGCGATTATTCTGTCATTCTCGAGTAATCGCTGTCGAGAAACCGGTATATTGAAAGGAAGTTGTCAAATTCTTGTCCACTATGCATAAATATTTGTCAACATCTTCTCAGCAATTCGAGGCATTATATGATGTTTGTTGTAGTTTTAACAAGTCTTACGTCCGGTACGGTGCTGAGCTGTATTAACGACAGTGATGATGGATTTTATTTGATTCGAATATTGAAATCGTCGTGATGGAAATTCGGCTCTTCTGGCATGAGTCGTGTCTTCAGAGCGTGTTAGCACCCATACTTCCAGCTGAAGCTCGAATTACTGACAGAAGGCTTCCAAAGACTGACGGGAGTTTTCTAAAGACCCTTTATGCGTTAAAGGATGTTTGTTTTGTATGGGGTCGTCTCATGCGACCTTACACATTAGCCTAAACTATATCCACAAATATGTTTGAGGCTGTCGCGTAGTAGAATAGATTTGGACGGAAAAGTAGACCGAGACATGAGTGATTGTTGACTGTCATATAACTCTGGCCGCAGATAAATATTGCTACTGTATCATATACCACATTTTGCATAGATATCATTGGCTGCAGGCTATTTTACTGCATAGTTAAGAGAATACAGTCTTTAACTCAAAAGTGGATGGGCTGTGATGGTTTTTCGAGTGGTAGTTTTGACGGTGAAGGGAGGGGAGGAGGTATGCGAGTTCTTGGAATTTGTTATCCCTTTAAAGTTATTGTTGGTGAGAAGCAGAAGCCATGGAGCGTTTTTTGGAATACCGATTTGCATTTTTCAGGCGTCGTAAAATGGCCTGATGAAATGATTGCTAATTGACAGAATTAGTTTTGAGTCTGTACGTTTTCTGTGATATTTTCACGGGTCCTTTTGTGCACTTTCATTTCGCTTATATGGTTCGATAGCAGCCTAGCAACTCTAAAAGGAAAGGAGGGGATTGAGCTTACTGCATTGATGTTGATCGTGCTATAACATGGAATTAGGTAAGTTGTTCACAGTCATGTTGCATTCACTGATAGGTGTGGATAGTTTTATTTCTGCTTTTTTTATATGCATTTGGGAAGTTTTTTACTCTTCACACATTGATAATGAAAATATTGCTGACGAAAGTTTTAAGGCGCTTCATTTGCTTTTCGATGCGGTAAACAAGAGAACTGATCTGATAACGAGCTCAATAGATATCCTGTGAGAGGAATTCTTACGCAAATCATGCAAGTTGCGAACCATGCTCACTTTATTAGGGTCGCATTCCTCTAGCTGCAGCACTGAGTGGCAACGAAACAAAAAAAAGCAAAAGTGTGGTAAGGTTGCTTGATCTTAGGCTGTTATGCCTTTTTTCAAAGGTAACAAATTGATCTCACTGGTTCTGGAATGATCAATGGAGTTAGAACCCTGAATGGGGAGGGAGGGGTGGGGGATAAAGAAAGAGGATTCGGGTAAGAGGGCTACAATCGCAAAAAGTATACGTGTAACACGTTTTATGCATGTCGTAGTATAGGTGCACCACTATTTGTAGCGATTCTTAGTAATAACTATCGGCTATTAAAGCAGACTACTCTGACTTTTTTGAGTTGTAGCTGCGCAAGCAACACTCATATTGCATGCATCTTATGTGGCTTTTTGCATTTTTGGAAATTGGCATTTGCGAAGTTTGGGCGCTGTTCTTCACCACTATAAAGTTGATTCACGAGCTAGAATTCCTCAAGTGCGCTAAGAGGTTTTCTTAAAATTTACAACCGCTCAAATTTTTGTTTTCAACTCAGTGATTTAAAAGTATCAGATCTTTCTTATAGGAAATTTGCACGGGAGATCAAAGTAAAATGTGAATTCTTTGTTGCATATATTTAATCATTTGTTGAGAATTTATTGAACTGGTTGATAATCTCGTTGACCGATTTTGCAAAAGCGTGTATTTCGAAGCTCGTCTGGCAGTCTTCCTCACTTCTCTGTATTTGCCAGTTTTGGGGTTTGAAAGACCATTAATCACCCTCTGAAATATTTCGACCGCATCACTTTGCCACTTGATGCATTTCTTTAATTGTTCGTGTAAAAATATATCTTTCATTTCCTCTCCTGCCCACTCCCTCTCCCCCTTTTGACCTCATATGGGTGACGCGGACGGTTGGCTGTACATTATTTATGGATGTTGAACAAAAAGAGAGCTTAATTTATCATATAAAAACCTTGAAAGTCTTTTTTCAGTGCGCATTTTCCAAGATCCGGTTTGCCTTCAGTTTTGTCGAAGCTATTGAAAATGAAAGTATTGCATCATTTGATGAATCATAACAAGTTTCACTGTTGTCGTGTTACCATTTCTTTGCTCTTTCATCTATTGCGACTCTTTATTAAGTAGCCTACCATAGATGTTTTCATGACAATTTTCGCCTCTTTTGTCACCTGCGTCGAGCTAAGTGATGATATGCAGCGCAGAATTAAATAACAAGAAACTCTTCGAGAAGTCGTGCAAGCATCAATTTCAATGTGTTTTCGGCATGTGTGACATTCATCTAACAGTTACTATTAGGCTGCGAAAACGTTAGCTCATATAAACAATAATGTGCAATTGGCCATACTCACATGTTCAACGGGCTGCAGTTTTGAGTGATTATTTCGAGGCATTCAGTTTGTTTCGAAAGAAATTTCAAATTTTAGAAATTTCTGGCCGCAGATGCAACATTTGTAGTCGCTAGATTGCACAAATTGCAATATTAATAGCGGAAATGAGACCTGCAAATAGAACGTTTTCTGGAATTTATTGTAGGAGACTAGCAGAACATTGTTTATTCGCTTATTCCTGTCTGACTTCCTAAGATATGTGGGAATCTCAAGATTTTCTTTTTATAAATGGTCATCAATGGAAACTGTTGCTTTGAAATTCCGTGGAGAACTGAAGAAGCTTTCTTATATTTTTATCCAACTTGTTTTAGTGCGTTCACCGGATGGTCCATTTTTCTTAAGCCCAGAAACGAAATCCTCTAATCAGGAAGAATCTTCCTTTCTTATTTCGTCATTAGATATGGGATATTAGATTCAAGAAATAAAAGTATTCGCGAGATTTATAGTGGCGAAAAAGAAGGCATGCGAATGTCATGGGTCGATTAACTGCAAATACTGGCCACGCCGAAGAGGAAAATATGAGGATAATATATTCGTGAGACGATGACGAAGATATAGGCTATCCTTTTAGGCTCAATTTTATTCTTGATTTGCGTGAATTGCTTATGCGCTATATAATTCTCGACAAAGGCTGCGATTGCATCGTGTGAAAGAATGTCTTTTGATATTTGTTTCGCAAATGTTTATGAGGTTACCCGAAGCTAGGCTTCAGCTAATTGATTGCTATTGAGAAATAGAATATTGTTACATAGCTCGACTTTTGCATTCTCCCCAATCAGTCAACCCTAGACCTCAGTTTAGGGTTGACTGATTCTAAGAAACACCGAAAGGGCGATGTCATTAGAAGTTATAAAACTTTTTGTTTATATTTCTGCCTATGAATCGCGTTTTCATTCTGTTGATAGACCAGCGCAACAAACTGTAGAAATCAGCTTGGACTGCAGAAAAGTATGCTCTAGAAATCGGCAAGCACTGTAGGAGTGGATGGGCTAAAAAGTGCATATCACAGGCAGCTAAGTTATAAGTATTTGCCTGAATAGAACATTTGAACCTTCAATTTTTCCTGCCATTCAGAAATGACTTATAAGCGGTCTTCTGTATTCGCAAATATACTTCACCGCTGAAGCCTGAAATGTGCTGTAACAGCAAACTCCTTGAGAACGTTTCTGGTAATGAGAGCCAATTTTTTGAGGACATTTTGTGCGTTTGAATTGTACGCTATATAAATCTATTCTTACTTCGCAAAGCAGATGGAAGAGCGGCTTTAACGTCGGGGAGGAGAGGGAAAGAGAAAAAGAGAGCAGCCGTTCTTAGTTGACTTGACCTTCAATAATTATCTGACTGCTGAATGGTAAAAGGATAGGAATTAGAATCGCATTCGCTTGAATGTGAAAGGTTTTCGGCTCATCCTCTTCTTTAACTGTTTTATTTTACCCAGATATTGCAAAAAAAGCTCGTTGGACACATTCGAGTGAATGGGCTTCTATCCACATCTATAATGCTTCATTGCCCATTAAAGATTGGCTAATTCGGCGTGGAAATTTCCCAAGTAATTCATCTAAATTCAATCAGTTTATGCGCAATTACGTTACTATAGAGGACGCGCGCATTTCAACTACTCATTGCAGTACTGGCTAAACGTCTCCAATCATTGAAATGTAAATACTATGTGGGTTAAATGTTTTAGTTGCCAACAGTTCTCATTTGTTCAGATTGCATTTTGCGGTGCAGAATACCCCGTATGACAACGGTGGGCAATAAGGGCAATAAAGGAATACTTCAATTGCCGAAATAAAATCATGGTTTTTTAAAACCGTTGTTATTTTCATACCATCTTCAAGGAACCTTCTTATCGACAGCACTGGATTACTCGCGCCCTTGTTAAGAGTTGAAAGAATGATAGAACAACGTGAATTGCCATTTTAGCAGCTGTAAGAATGGTAAGATTGCATAAGTCGGCATTTTTTATTAGCTCAAGGAATGGCACGACTACTTTATTTGCGTCCTCTACATTTCACTTGATAAAAGTCCATTCAAATAAAAGCTCTCAGTTGTTTACCACTATGTTTAGAGTTGTTGTATCTAATAAAAGGTGCATTATGTCAATTTTATTTAAACAAACTGAAACATGAGCAGAGCAGAAGAACTATCGATGCTTTATTCATTACACAAACACTCGTTTATTCGTAGACCTTCAAAAAGTGCAAAATGTATTTGCAGCCACAGGTGAAATCCATGAATGGTAAAGCTGAGCATGAAGGGGTGTCCCTTAAGAGACATAATTATGCATAAGTTAGCTGTATCGTACAGTTATTCATATTGAGGATGTCGCGTATAGAAGCATTGCTGTAATTGTCTTCAGTTACCTAAGCAGCGCTCATAGTTACCATATGATCGCGACAGCTTTATTGGCGAGTAGCCACGGAGTTGTTTTATGTCTGAATTCTGGAAAAAAGTCTAGACGAGGCTTCTTAACTTATGGTCTTTTATTATATAATTGGTTTTATTGGAGGAAAAGTAAAGGTTGCCTTCTTTGGACAAATTCTGCAACGAATTCTGCAGCTATTGCCAACCCCGTATCCCCCTCCTCCCTCTCACATTTCGATTGATGCTTCAACGGGTAGAGGGTTTTATGTGCATGGGTATAAGTATATTATTCAAATTACTGCTGCACTTTTATCTTTGCGCCTCATTGCAGATCGAAAACAAGCAGGTGTGCGTGCATGCGTGCAAGAGAGGCTAGCGTGATATATGCTTCCACTAGACTGCTTAGGAGACCAGCCATTTTTTCTAAGTCGCCACAGATAGCAAATAATCCGCTGCACTGTTTTCTACATTTCAAGCGCTCTGACTGCTGCTAGATATCTTCGGCTAAAGGTTTATTTCTTATGCGTTTTTGCAAATGTCCATTTGCAAGGCGCATTATGGTGATTTGTGTCCATGTATATGTAAGTGTGGATTTGTGTATGTCTCTCTCCCCCATAGTTTTAACTGCAGTGGCACTGAATCTGAAATAACAAAATTTAATACTTGCCTATGATTGTTCCCTCGTAAACTCTAAGATGAGTTGTAAACATTTAAAATGCTCAGTAATTTTCATATCTAAGAAAAGTAGCAGCTGATCGGGTCCCGGAAACGAATCTTTTATAGAATATTTTTGTAGTCAGTTGAATCAGTTAAATCTTGCTTCTTCGTCGGTTAAAATATAGGAGTTAAACTGTAGTGAATTACTGTTTTTATTTGTAGCCACTTCGTGAGAGTGGTTGATATGATGAACGAAATTGCCAAAACGCATTTTGCTGCTGAATACTTCTGTGCTGCTTTCTACATATTTTTAGAGTCACTTGGTGTAAAATGTAGCCTGTTGCGAATGTTGAGAAACTATCTGGAACTTCTTTCGAACGCAATGGATCAATCAAAAAATTCGTATGAGGGGCTATCGTATGGTTTATATTCGTACCTGCTGAACCCCATAATTCAGTCTTGAGTAGTTCTCGAGCTGAATCTATCAGACAGGAGATCGACACAAATATTCTCGGGAGTAAACACTCTCACGCTGTAATTTGGCTCTCAGATTGAAGTTTACAAAGGTGTAGTATTAAGAAATTAATGCCTGAAGTGTAACTCAGCGTGCCGCGTAATAATAGTAATAGATAATGTTTACTTCTTTAACGAATAAACGTACCAAAAATTTTACCAAAACATTTACAATTATGCAAAAACAAAAGAAAAAAACGAAGGTAGCTGAAGGCATGGGGACTTTGTTTTTCCTGCACACAGCGAACAATCTGCAGCGAGAAGAAGCATCACGCAGCGTCCTTGCTGAATATCGAATCTGAGGGAAGATCACTGAATCTTCTTTTGATTGAGGCGATGCTTGTAGCGCAGACAACTTCACATGCAAGGATGTTGATAGCTAGCGGAAGAGGACAATATGTGGTTGCGGTGGAGAGGTCGTTCAACGATTAGAATGAACAACGGAGGCCGCCACACTCCATGTAAATATTATTTGTTTTTACGTCCTGAACTGGAGAACATGCAAAACTAAATAAATAAACAAAAATATTTGCTCGGATGTAAAAAATTAACCAAGCCTAAGTCTAGATGAAAGAAAAGGAGTTTCACTATTTGTTTGTTGTTTGTCAACGCGACTCTTTCGATTGAAGAGCTTAGACATTTATGACCACACTCATAGTGCGTTGGAATTCTCTTTTTAAATGCGATATAAAATAGGCCCTGAATGATCGAGGGTGTACGAGGTGAATGGATATAGGATGCAAAGCGGAGGTACCGATGTAACGGCTTTTGCACAGAGCATTGTAACTTGTTATGAACGGTAATTAATTGACGAAATCGACACACCAATGTGTAATATAAAAACTTGGACACAACTATGCAACACGAATATTAACCGATGCTGTAAAATATCAGTTGTTGCATAGTTCAGTTTGATCGTCTACTTAGCGTCTGCATATTAGTTTTTCTACCATTCCAACTTCACAATTGCCACAAGTATTCCGCAATGATGCTCCACCCTCGCGATTCGTCAACTCACTTCTAGGCTGTTACTGTTCGACGTCATCGAGCATTTCATGACTGAATTTTGGAGTCGGTATAAAAACGTTGGAGTCGTAGAAATACAGGTACGAAAGCAGTCGGCGCGGATACAAAACAGTAATTGGAACTAGCACGGAGACAGCGAGTGTTCTGCTAAGAGCAGTCCAGTCGAAGAGATGATTCATTCAGAGGAAATGGGATAAATGTCGCCTAGCTGCATGCCTTTTTTGGTGAATGCTTTTTTAGAGATGAGTTGGAGATGATAACTGCTGCTAAGAATTTGTTGGAATGCTGTTATCGAGTGATTAATTGTTTTATTTTATTCCAATTTTTCTTCACGGTGTTCCCTCATCAGTGCGAATTTTCGTTAATTGGCGGCCAAAACTTTCCTGATGATTTGTGCTACTGGCTTCGAAACGAATCATTTGGAAAATATGAGTTTTGTTTTTGGAGCATTTGGGAGTGCGTCTCTTGGTGTGTAAACCGATCCTTTGTCACAAGCTAAAACTAGTGCACAAAATTTTCAAAAAAATTTCCATTGTCGAATGTCTCCAAGAGAAAAGTCAGAGCACGTGAATATGCACAGGCTATACTCGATTTTGTTGATAACAATTTGAGCCAATATTTGAGGGGAAATATTTTCGAAGGGAAATTCGCGTTTTCGAATGATTTCTTTCCAGATTTCCTCTAAGGGCTTCAAATTTTGCATGCAGCTCCTTGATGAGTGTAGAATGGGTCTTTTTCATAAATTTCAGTGACTGAACAAATGAGAGGGCAAAGTTCTTTGTTGCCTGAACCGTTCGTGCATGCCGTCGGCTTGCTATTCTTCACTGGAACAGAACTCATGAAATGTGTAGGTTATTGTTGTTCCTTATAACATTGCATTAACTGCAGTAGTCTTATTATATTAGTGTAATGTAATATCTCTTGCAGTAATATAAAACCTTGCTCCTACTGAAGAAATTAACTACAGAGGGCAAAAATCTTGAGAAAGCCTGTGCCAGCAGAAAGAGGTGCGTGCCTCTAGTATAGGGAGCCGCACAGAATCATCTCTACAGACTTTTTTGTGTCGTAAAAAAAGTATCCTTCTCTGAACAAATTGTTGAGGTGATAAGCTTCGTAAACATTTTGAGGTAAGCAGTCGAAGCTGTCGGTAAGACAAGATACTTTCGTGATGTTTTATACAGTTAAGGAATCGTATAATGCTACCTACTGGTTTCTTTGTTGCTTTATCTGGAGGCATTTCTCATCACTTACTTTAGTGAAAGAAAATGGGTTTTTCTCGAAGAAGTTCTGAGCAAGTTGAGGAGGAGCCTTTTTCTCTCGAATTTCTGAGGAATATCAGCTTCCTACCCGCATCAACTTATCCGCTGGGAGGAAGAGGTTTTCATGAACACTGTAGTTCGGAATTACGAAAATTTCGTTGCATATTTGTACAATAGTTTCAACACTCCAAACGTAACGGTTTAGATACGTTTTTTATTGAGCACAAATCAGTTCATCAGATTGCGTTTTTTGTAATTGTGTTTGTAGTTTGAGTTCTTGGTGGAAAGAACAACAGTCTGCAATTGGTAGTTTTCTTGATTGGGTTAGGAAGGGACAGCGGAGAAGAGGAGGGGGGGGGGGGATGGGAATCTTTGCTATATAATTTCTAATCGAGCAAATGTTTCATCCAAAGGTGGCGATGGATAGATGTTTGATGCAGAAGTGTCAAATGTACCGAAATTGCACGCACGTAAAATGCTGGTCACTTTTTCTCAAGTTTAGCTGTAATTGGATTTTAAGAGAGCTTCATCTGATACAGAAGTGAGGTTGAGGGATGAGTTTACATTGATATAAATGAGGGAGTCTTATTGGAAAAGCGATTAAAACATTTTTCATTTGCGAAATGTGGAGCATGCACTGCGGTGGTGAAGGATCATCATCTTGATTTATAGGACTAACCATCAGTATTATTCTAGCTTTAGCTAAGTGCTATCTGCATATCCACCAAAGGTTTTCAATTAAAGGGGGGGGGGGGGTGTTTATGAGGCAGTCACTCATGTAGCCATTCGGAACAGTTAACACGCTTTAGCGAACAGCAGTTTCGCACTCAGCACGAGAATTTTTTAGACTTCCGTTTTATATATCCGCCCGCTTTTTGTCGATACGCATTCGGTGACCACGCAAGTAGGATTGCTACACCAACTTTTCCGAGTTTCTCACAGGCTTGGGTAGAGCGCGTTGCACAAGCAAGGTTTTCAATACTTCGTCCGCTTTTGAACATAACATAGGCAAGTAAACCTCCTATGCCGCAACCAACATAACAAGACCGTTAATTTCGAATCGATCAGACTACCTGGCGATGAGAGAGTAACCTTTGCTTACTGCAGTAATTAAGTTGCTTCTTTTCATGTTGTCATCATTTTGTGTGGAAATATCGAGAGACAACGCTACTACTTCTGAACTTAATGAAGAGAGCAGTAATGATTTACTAAGTCATGAAGCACCTAGCAGTGAAAAAGCACGACAAGGGACGATGGAAATATTTGTTGCTTTGTTTGTTTGTTTGTTTTTCGTCTTTTTACTTTTTGTTTTTCTTTGCAATAGTAAGGAA
Organism: Ascaris suum; assembly: GCA_013433145.1. NCBI lineage: Eukaryota > Metazoa > Nematoda > Chromadorea > Rhabditida > Ascarididae > Ascaris > Ascaris suum. The sequence goes on along the minus strand of CM024187.1, from coordinate 12,722,742 downwards.
CGTTCAAGAATATTTACTGAGAAAGTGGGTGGTAGAAAGAAAAGCGAACAGGTTGATGTTATGAGATGGTGCACAAGGCGATCTTCATCGCTTACCAAAGCGCATTGTACCTAGTGGACCACCTCGTTTACCGAAACGCATTGTACCTAATGGATCTCCTCGTTTACCGAAACGCATTGTACCAAGCGGACCATTACGTTTCTCATCGAAGAGTTGTTCATCGTTAGGTGACGTTCGCTTTCCGAAACGCATCGTTCCCAAAGGATTGGCGTCACGTTTACCGAATCGCATCGTGCCTAGTGGAGTTCGAATACTACGCTGAGTGTTGCTGTTGTCGTCATTTGCACGGTTCACATGAGATGCCCAAATTCCATCCCAGATCCCATCCTCGTCCGTCATATACATTCTGTTACCGATCTTATCGATTGCACCGTTTAGCCACTGACGCCTTACGTACTCATCCTCGTTCGACTCTGCAAGTGATGAAATTCCTTTGACAAATTTTTCTGCAGTGAAATCACAATTGATTCACTGGTGGAATTCTCTTGAATGACTCGGCAAGTTGCTTCCAACAGAGAAGCAATGATAGAAAAATATACTCGATGTTAGTGTAACTTCCGCTTTTGCAATTTCCATCTAGGTTTTGCATAGCGATTCTGTGTTTGTTTAGCAAAGTACGTCTGTCGTTGAATCGGTATGCCCAAATGGCTGTTCAATTCAACTGTTTTTCGACTAGGCTCGTGGAGAGGAGCATTTACTTTTAGCCAATATATGCATCAACCACATTCATTCATTCAAAGCCGGAACTTCTTCAGCGTCATTTTTTCACCTCTTTATGTAATTGACTGCCGTGAAAAGGATTGTCGCAGTTACTCTTTCATGAACTCTGCGCCACCCGTAGTACTATGTACCGAATATTTGCACCATTTTCTTGCTCTAGTCGTTGCACTCAACAATCATTTCTTATTTGAATAGCCGACTAATTGCTTTAGGGATCTCTCTACTCATAACGATACTGATTATTCATTGGCATCTAAAGATGAAACAAAAATTCCCTATTTCTATGCACTTCACAGTAGTACGTTGGATATTCATCAACATGCTTGTGTAAGTGACATTCATTTCTCTGGTTTGATCAATTTACAACCTTGCTGTCTCCATTTGCCTCATCTACCTTCAGCTCGGGTTACTCCTCAACCCTCTCCTCATTCTCCGCAGTTCGTGCCAAGTGTTAACGTAACCGTCATTCTCTTTCCCGAGTCTAAGTGGTGATTGAGATTTGTTTCCATACACATCTGTAGTGGAAGATAGCACTGTACACGGACATTTCGTATTTTTTTACCGGTCATATTTACTTATTGAGAATATTCGTACAAGCCTGGTGGTCTTTGAAAGCAAAGTTTCGCAGTTTACAGTATCTAGGCCTACTGATATGCCGAATTGGCGATGACTAGTTAGTTGATTCATTTCTCTCAGATGAAATCTTTTTCGACTTCTTTTCGTCACGTTTTGAATTGACCCGTCTAATCGTTCACCTTCTTCGAATGTAATACGTTCGAATGATCTTCAGTTGATTCTATGCTGGGAAACATTTGTTTGTTGAACTTATGTACAGCTTCTTGCCGACAAAAGGAATACGCATGCCGATATGCTTCATATCTCATGAAGGAGAAGCGAAGAAAAAGAGAAAGTTTTGATCTAAGTAAACGCTTAAAAATTTCTCAAATGAAATAACTGCCACCAGGAAAGAAGTTGATTTCACAAATATTCCATTCAATTAGCGTAAGACCCATTTGATTTCTACTTAGCAGCAAGTTTCAGTATGCTGGAATAAAGCGTAACTTCATATTTTCTAGTTGTTTTTCAGTAGTCATCAAAATCCGATGACCTTATGAATCTTGATCAAGCTCAGAGTAGGTGTTGATTTATCAAATAACAATAAAATTTATTAAATATGCAGCCTCAGAAAGTTATGATGCTTCCTTTCTCTCTCCTTTATACAAGAAGGCATTGTATATCTCGGTCTTTTTGGATCGTAAGCAAATATCTTATATAAATGGATATGTTACCTGAGGCAAGAGCCATTCGGAGAGTAAGAAGAGCGAATGCAAAAATTGAGGCATGCATGAGTGAGGTGCTGACGACTAAAATGATTTCTACCAGGAGATGAAAGGATCTATGAAAATGAAGGCGGACCAACTTGTTCGCCAATTTTGACGCCTGATTTAACCTTCGTATTTGGCATCCACTCAGCGCATATGCCGTCTTCCATTATGATCAAATTTGTGCCAGTTCTATGCTTTTTTAGCATCACAAATTATATGGCCAAATGCGCCCTATCGACATTTCAGCCAATGTCTGACATTATGTGCATTTCAATTTACCACTTGTGTCAAACGAAAAAAAAATCTTCTTTTATTAAAAACTTAATTCTATCACAGAAAACAAGACCCTTTCAAGCGAATGTCACGGTAATTGATTCGCATCCTGACAATGAAACAAACATAACAAATCGAAACTATGTTAACGTTTTAAGGGCGCCTTTTATTTTGGGACATTTCTTACTAAGCACTTTTTCGCTTTAGAATTCAAGAAATCAAGAAACGACAAGAGTAGTCGTTATTCTGATATTTTCACACATCCGAACACTTCAGCACAATATGTGTGGAGTATTACCACTGTGTTATAAATGTGCCACTAATATCGTTCCATTTTTCCTCTTTCCTTTCCTCATTCTTATTGGGGCTCAAAGAAGGATGCTTCGCCTTATTATTCTTGGTGATATTGAATCTTTATTATACGTAAATACAGCGGAACGTTTCCCATATGCGCTTTTTGCAACGGTAATAGAGGAGTCAGAACTTATAAATAGGGAGAAGGGACTTTTTTAAAAGAATGGTTATCCATTTTATCGCAGCGCATTGAGTGGGACGTTTTTCTTTGTAAAACTTGTAACGTCGGCTAGTGAAGAACTCAGCGGGGCGCCACAACCGAAAAGGGGAGCGTGAAATTTCGGAGTAAGGATCGCAGATGAAGATTCTCGTTGAACAAAAAAACTGGGAGGAATTTTTCGAAGGTGTTGGTCTTCACGAAGAGCCAATCGTCCATCTTGTCGATGCACTGATCAGAGCAAGTTATTTGGAAATGTTTGGAAGGTATATATACATAACATTTGGAAATGTTCCGCGACACTCAATAATTCCGCTCTGTTCTTCTGTAATTCTAGTCCCGAATGAATCTGTTGAAGTCTCATATTCACTAAATCTGCTCATTTTCCTTTCTTTTACTTCTCATAATCACACACAGCGATGAATTATCGAAGATTTTATTTTTAACAGGAAGGCGCTGCTGAGTGGTGAAAAAAGGATGAAAAGAGCTGCACACTCGAATTTGACGTCATTGCTCTTGATCAAAGTTCCCACTTCGAGCGTAGATATCGTTATATGGAGGTGAACTTGTGTTTTTGGAATTTATTACTTCGGTGGATGCGGACAGCATTGTGCTTGCTGGCACCTTGCTGAGGCTTTAAACGGTGGAGATCAGTAGAAACGAATAAAGAGTGACATGGCTTGAATGCGACCACATGTAGCAGCACCATAGGGAAAGCGGCACACCTACGCGATATTTGTTGGTGAGGATTTGGAATGATGAAGGAGGGTAAGAGGTGTATTAATGCTTTCATGAGTGATGGCAAACGAATGGTTAGTACCAGCTGATGATTCTCCGATTCGAACTGTCCCTCGAGGTGCGTATAGGTCTTGCTTGCTCTGCGTCTTTATTTGAAAGGATTTACTTGCAACTTCCGTCGCAATTCAAATTTGCCAAAAGGTATTACCCACAGGCTGAACGTCTAGTAGCATCAATGTACTACTGATGAAACGTAGCTGGCCACAACAGTAGACAGTTCTGTGAAGCTTATCCATCTGTTATGTAGTCTTGATCAGTCTGTTGATCATCTTCACTGACAAAACCACAAAACTACACTCATATTTGCTCTGTTTTCTTTTTCCTTGGTGGCTATTGATTGCTGCAAGTGTTTGCCATAATAGTACCACGCCTCCTTGTGCCACAGTTTTGTTTAATTGACGTTTCCTATTAGACTTCATTGTTTACAACCGACAGATTTGCTCTCCATGTATTGAAATGCAAGGCAAGAACTTTTAGTGGGAGATGAGGGTGGGTAAAGGCAGCAAATACTTCGGACGCTTAAACCTGACATTATCGAGGAAAAAAAGCGTTTCATGGCGGGGAAGGGAAGAAATAAAGGAAGGTCAGTATGATTTTGGGATTTAAAATTTCTAGTGGAATGGCGTTGAGCTCTACGTGGCATTGGCTATGTCGAATTTTCTCTCAGCTGGTAATTAAAATGCAAATTAGTTATGCCATTCTCTGTTTCATCATCCGAGATGAGAAGTAGTAGCGGCACTCAATGTTTTGTGAATAACTCAAGCTTTAGCGTAAGAATGCTCATCCAACGTATTTTCACAGTTTACAGGCCTCTTGCCTTTCCATAAGCTCTTTTCAATGTGCGTTGAGTTGAAGAGATTGCGAACGGCATATATGCTTTGGAGCGCAGTTCTGCAGTCGAATTTATAACTTTCTACTTTAATTAGAAATCCCTTCGTGCTCAGCATTGTGGGGTCGCTTCCCACTTTTTAAAATCCAGATCCTTCCGTTTAAAAAGTTGCGAAGGACATGAATGTCGTTTCTCCATGTGTTTAAGCCTTTCCTCAAATTTGCGTCAGTTTTAAAAAGTTGTAAGTAATGAAAGTCCGAAGGCTTATAAGTGGAGATTTTCCCACTTAGAAGGGATGTTGCTCAATAACATAATAAACCCTGTATTTCTTAATGGGATTCGCATTAGGAGGAATGTTGTTTAACAGAAAAACGAGTAAGTTTGGAATTCTTTGATGTACGAGTTTAATGCGCACGGCGTTTGTTGCAACGGTTTGCCTAGAATGGCATTATGGGCGATGATAAAAAAGATTGCAAATTCACAGTCGAAAAATGCGGAAGTATGTAAGACGTTGAAATACTCATCGACATCTCACAGTTCAAATATGACCGCTAAGAATTGTTTATACAGGAATGAGACACTCAAAACATGCTAACAACAGCACTTGCGGATAGTGTGGTTCGCCGTTACCAGTAAACGTAAGACTGCTCGGGCACCTCGTCGAAGGGCACTCGCTTACCGAATCGTATTGGTTCCCTTTGTGCACGCTTACCGAACCTGATTGGCTCACCGCGGAAGCGTTTGCCACCTTGCAGTCGTGCCATTCGTTCACTTTCAATTCTTTGATTTAACTCCTCGCTGTTCGCCTGCAAAAGCACTGTTTCTATTAACGACAGCAAAATCCTCTGGGGTTGTAAGAAGAAAAAAAAATTGTTTGCGCAAACTTGGCTTCCCTCTCGCTCTTAAATTTTCTTAGGTTCTTATTAAAAAATTGGCAAGACCTGCTAGAGAAATTACAAAGTGTACTAAATGACTGAGAAAATCGTCTAGTATTGATTGCATTGCGGAGTAATATTTTATAGTGACCGTTACCATTAATCGTGCATCTTATTCGCAACCGTGCAATGTCATATATAGCGCCGACTGGAGAGGTTTGAGGGAAGGAGAGAGGAGGGGATTAAATGTAATTCGTGCGCAGTTACAAATGACAAAGGATAACAAAGCTGGATCCAGTTTTTCAGACGCCATCACAGCTGTCAGTCACGTTCTCTTGTTGACCCAGTAGAACTGAAAAACGTTGATGCAAGAACGTAGCGGTTTGGATATATTTATAACGTTACCGGTGGAGTCGTTTTGAATTTTTTTTGCAAGACTGAGGCAATCGGGGTGGTTAGAAATGATAACGATCTGATGCTGTGACTGACTCAAGTAGATGTTTTATCGATGACGTGCCGCATTCATATAACTATATAAAATGAAGGTAGGAGGGGGAGGGGATGTTGTAGGGAGGGAGAAAGAGGGCAGAGACGGCATCCGCCATGTTCTAAATTTTTTTGCATCGCATTTTTCTGAGTGTTTGCCTTTCGTTGGTCTCCTTACCTTGAAATCGTGGGTAGTGCATGAGTCGGAATTTTTGTAATTCTCTTTCACCTGGGTTGTTTCTAAAAACCACAGAAAATGATTTCTTTTCCCCTTCGGTGGATTTTTGCTCAACGCCTCCACGTCGAAACAGGAAACGTCTCTTTTAAGAATCATTCAATTATCTCAATATGGAGATGCCATGTATGCTTTTCGTACAATTTATCACTGAATTTGGCATAGAGAGTTTGAAAGATTTCTGTTCAGTTTTGTGGTGAACGTCTTCACTTCATTGATTCATTAGTAATTGCCGAATGCTTGTAACTATTCTCTTTCCCTAAAGTAATTTATTACTTTTTAACGGCTATTTACAACTTACAATTGAGACGTATAGCGCGAGGAATGCAATGCAAGCGATAAGCAGCAGTTTTGAGCGAAATATCATAGCTGTTCCTGCAAATATAACGCCTGACGAGGAAGACGGTCGAAATTCACATCATTCATCATCAGAATCGAGAAGCGACTTCAATGGAGCTAATCGCTCGTTTATTGGGATAGGCGAAAATGAAACTAATGGGAGCATGTTGGAATGAACCTTGCTAATGTGGTTAAACGGATAACTAAGGCCAGTTCGATGGAAATTTGGAGGAAAGGAAAAATAAACGAATGAGGGCTAGTGGTGTTCACCTTTTCCCAAAAAACAGCGGCTTCCTAAAGTTGAGGATGCAGTAGTTCAGGTCAGTTGCAGTTTTGCTTTTAAAAAATACGAGAAGCTGGGTTCGATTTAAGTTTGCATAGGGGCGAAAGTGGCAATAAGCAAGTGTTTTTTAAAACACATAACACAATGAATAGTAGCATCCTTTCAGAGGAGCGGAATTCAACTCTTGCGAGTGAAATAAAAATCATATCCGTTAGTCTCATCGTGAAACCTACACGCTAACTAGGCTCCCTATTCGCTCTTTCTCCGTTTCTTTTGTATCGTCGTTCACCTGAAATAGAGTGAAGAAATATCTTCACAGTTTGCTCATAAGGACAGACTGCATCGAGCACCCACACTCGAAGCAACTGCCGCAGAGGCTGACTGCTGTAAAATATAGCAAAGGTTAAAACCAATACAGATTCATTAGTACTGGTAAATTATAGATGAAATGAGGGGCGAGCATGATCGATGTCTTTTAGAATAAATGAAATGTCGGCCAGGGCACGGCATTTCGACACAGATCTGAATGCGACAGTTGAAAGGTTTTTACTCTTCTCGGAAGGCCAGTAGCTAAAGCGAACACAAACTGTGCAAAATCATAAATGTAGATGAACAGAACCAACGCAGCTGAGAAAAGGGAAGATGTGAACAAGAAGTGAGGAAGGGAAGACGAGAAGATAAGTTAAATAGGAAGAGGGGAGACGGTATGAAAATGAAGGGATTTGAGGGGTCGAGTGGTGGAAAAGCTAAGGCGAGCTGATCCAAGACGAGTGTGAGGGAATCAAGAACGCGGAGATAACGAAAGCTACACGAAGCAAGAGAAGGGATTGCTTCGTTTGTTGGAAGGACCAATATGCAACGTTAAGCCTAAGCATATATGCGCGATACGGAAGCACCAACACTGTTAATGAGCGCTGATGTCATCTGATGGATTTTCATGGTGCATACCCGTGTGAACTAATTACAGGCTGTCTCCAGCGGTTCACAACATCATTTCACATGTTTTTAGCCTCAGATTTCATAGCGAACTCCTTCTGGTTGATCTTTTTGCACTTTCCACTCGAATGGACGCCAAGTGTGAATAGTGCTCAACGAGTTCGAAGTTTTTTCTCTGTCGAAATTGTTAACTGATGCAAAGTGAAAATTTTAAAAGGGTATTGCTGAAAATCTATTTTGCAGCTGTGACCTAATGTTTTTCTTTATTGGAAGCAGTAATGGGTCGATATAATTGCAAGTGTGCACCTTGTTGGCTTGAAGAGTAACCTTTAAAGGTTTCAACGAAATTTAGCGGAATACAGATCCAACGAAAGGAAAAAAGAAAACGCGTCATAAATAATTTGCAGAAATGTTAAAGAAAAGAAATTGATGCGCATAAATTTCGTAGTGTAGAATTTGTTCATCGCAAGACTCTCATCAGAAAACTTGCTCATGCTACTAGTCGAAATAAGAGGACGAGGAGAGAGTTGAGGCATTATAGCCTCATCTCTGTTCCAACTTCTGGCCGTCTGGGCTAGTATCCCAAGTTGTTCCGATCTCATGATTGAGTCGGTGATAAAAGCAGCCGCATTTTTGGTTCAAGGGAGCAATCTCCCAGCGTGGAACTACAACGCATCGAACTACATATAAGTTGGACTTTGGCATCACATAAGCAGCGACTCATCTATTATATATAGAAAAATTTTGATATAAGACGACTCTCGAATGCCTGAAAAACACTCTAATTTAGGATGTGGAATTAAGAGCGAAAATCCTCGTCATTACGAGTCTGGACTTAATCCTTGGCTTACACAGTGCATGCGGTTTCAAGTGGACTTTGTTAAGAGGGAAATTTATGTTCCTGAAAGTACCCCAACATACTAAAAGCATTTATATTTTTCAGAATATAGAAAGGTACTTTTTCTTAAGATATATGATGTAGAAGTGAAAGGATTATTTATTCTTTCAAAAAGTTGAAGTTGATCCAAGGCTTATGTAGTTGCCGGGTTTTTAGCTTTTGCTTGCAAAAGAAGAATGGAGTGGGCAGAAAAGGAGGCGAGTGCGTAAAGTTGCTGCAGCGGGAACTCATCGCAGGGTTTTATTAGAAATTAAATCTCCAACTTTTGAGTAACCATCCTGAAATTTCTTTGTTTTTCTGTTTGGTATATCCTGATCTCAATAAATGCAATTCCATTTTTTCAAACTATCAATACAACTTGCTTGGTTTCCTTCCAAGATCCCATTTTTTTTAATGGCGCCTTTTGGCTCATCTTTGCCAAGACCACTTCTTTTTTTTCCTTCTCTGACTCATGAGCACTGCAAGAGCGTACTCATGAGCTTCGTTTATATTACTATTCGTAAATCAATAAATATGCAAATATAATGAAATGGGATTGCAGGACAGGCTCCGGCCTGGTCGCATGCTCTTAGTGGATACGCTTGAGAAGAAAATTGAAGAGGATGGCGACCTCAAGATGCGCATCGCGCTCTCTCGACCGCACAAGAAGCTCTGTGTTCGACGCATGTATTTGGATCAGTTTCGCAAGGACGATATTGTTAGTCCCACCACAGTTCCACCCATCAATCCACAGACCATTCCGTCATGCTGTCACTTTCAGCTGATCTTAGTTTTATTTAGTGGACATCTCTCGTCTAGTATTCCTCTTCTTCCGCATGCTTCTCGACGTTACAACAGTTGAATCGGCGGCGTTGTGTCCACTTTCCTGCCTTCCTGCACTTCCCAAAATCTTTGAAGGAGAGAGGAGGAAGAACGGAATGTGCAATTTACAGGTGGCGACGCTTCATGCTTGTCAATCGTAGCAACTGTTCCATTGTTTCTTATACTTGTGGTTAATTTCAGCACAGTTAATTCACGTGTTTATGTCAACGTCCCGAAGTGGTAAACACGAATAACAAAAGAAAGAGCAAAAAGATCGCAAAGTAACAGTCGTGCGAATAGAGTTCAGTAAACAAGTGCAGCAGCACCGTGAGAATTGCAACGAGTCAGCTGCAGTTTGAAAGGTGGACGAGCAGCTTCATTGATTATGTCGGCAGGGAACGGATTCATAACTTGTACAACAAACTATGCAGAACACTAACTGAAGCGGATGCCTGATTTCGTCGGTAATAAGAGAAATTTCCAGCTTTCTTTTGGAGCGATCACGAACGAATACCTCATCAAGCGCGAGCTGGAACTACAAGGAATCTCCGACGGTCGTGTCGCCGAAGACATAAATGGTCTACCGAAGAAACGTCGCAAAGATGTACATCTGGATGCCGACCGTCGACTAATGGCGTTCTCCTACACTCCAGACACATTTGCGTTACTCATCGCTCCGATGATCAGAGACAAGTGAGTTTGCCTGGTTGTATGTTTATTATCGTTTATTATTAGCCTCGTTATGCGTGACGTATCAGAAGCTATTAGCTGTTTCATCTTCCAGGTATCCATAATTCAGAATGTCTCCAATCCATGAAGTCTTACACTTCCGTAAGTCTTACCTAAACACGCAACCTTGCATCTGTGTCTGGAAAAATGAAAGTACATGGTGACGCCTAGTAACGGTTTAAGCCCTGCTGTTACTGTTATTTACTATCACTTGATTTCTCTTCTCATTTTTATTTCTCATTGTTTGTGCACGAACTCTGGGAATGCAGTCTAGAGATCTTTCGTGCCCGTTTACCTCTTCTTCCTTCATTCATCACAATTTCAGTCACTTGCGAAGAATTTCCAGAATTTTGTCAACTTTTATGTGCGTTTTTTTTTCTTTTATCTGCAAAGTTTCCACTCCAAAACTCCGCATCTTTTTAGCTTGCTAGGCAATCAGGAAAAACAACCCTTCCTATTTCCGATTTGGAAATCATGAGTGCTCTAGGGAGTGGCATATTTCCGATCACCGCTAGCGAGCTCTTCAGATAGCAAATTTTAGAAAGGAAGCGCTTGGCTCAATGGGTAACGATGCTGCGTTGGCATGCCTATCGGTTTACAGTCCTCAGATATTCTCCTATTTTCAGCAGCTGTTTGCTCAGGTACTGTTCATTCGTTATGAAATTTTTGGGCTTTCAACTTCGACATTTAGCGCATGTTGTATAAGCATTTAAATCCCTGAAAAGCAATTCTTTATACCTTAGCAGTGTTATCAGATGGAGCCTTTCCCTCATGAGTGAGATTCTCCCTTTCGATATGAGAATCTTATAAGCTTCAATCCAAACTTATGTGGTCGTATCCGCTTTAGTGACATCCAGTCGCTAATTTGTTTTGTTTTGTTTTTTTTTTTTTTTTTTGCTCAAGCTGGTCTTTTGTTGATGAGAACCTGCATAGTGGAAATAGCTTTAAACATTGATAGTTCACTAATTTATTGCGCTTATGGTAATTCGCAAAAGTTCACGTATACAGGTGACTAATCCGCCAATCGATCCGTTTCGCGAGCAGATCGTTATGTCGCTTCGTTGTCCCATTGGACCCGAGTCGAATTTGCTGGAGCCCGATGAAGAACTTGAAGGGAGGCTTATCCTCGAGCAACCAGTCCTTTCGCTCGTCGAGCTTGAGGTCATTCAGAGGCATTTAAAAAAAACTAGTGTTCGGTTTTTTCTCTGACGCGGTAACTCGTAATAACTAAGACGACGTTCAGCAAGATCGTGATACGAATGGGTGAACTCGCAGCTAACTAGATCTTTAAACGTCTCGTTGAAAGCTGCAGCTACTGAATTCGTTAACTGTTCAGTTCGTACGTTCACCGAAATCTGCTTCCGTTATGCTGTAAAATCATTAGGTGCAGTTTGAGGTGATTTCGTTCCAATTCGCATGGTTTTCTCCTTCACTTTATGGCAGCGTGGATGCATTTCTGTGACTTGTGTTGCTTATTTATCGTTTAGGTTCTAAAGCGTACGATGTACAAAGGTTGGCGTACGAAGGTGATCGATACGGTTTACCCGACAAGGCATGGTGCGAAGGTATTTCTTGACAGCTTTTTGAGCGCTCTGTGCTACTCGATGTGCTCTTTTTTGCGACCTATAAAATTACTGTGCTGAATTTGCTCAATTGTGAAATATGTTGCATCATGTTAGTTTTGTGAATTGCGGAAGGCTGTCAAGCATTATCTGCTAATCGTCACTGCATAGCGATCGTTGACGATCTACCAAATCGATCGGGGTTTCACGTTTCATATCCGAACCATTTTACTTCCGCTTTTTAAGATGTTCGATTAGATTGCTGTTGTTCGTTTTGTAGGCAGTCAAGAAATTGTATTATTCAGGGTCTTTTACCGGCACTGGATCGTATCTGCAGCGAAGCATGTGCGGCTGCTCTCGATGGCTTTCAGATGATCGTGCTATCCGACCGCAAAGTCAGTCGTGAGCTTGTACCCATCAGCTCGTTGTTGGCTCTGGGCGCTGTGCACCAATGCCTTCTACGACAGCGGCTTAGGATGAAGGTTGTTCACCGCACTTTTTTATATCGTAACTCTTTTGTTTGCTTTTTATGCCTCTACGTGAAATGTGGCGTTCGGAGTGAATACGGATGACCTCGAAAGTTTCACCTTATAGGTTTGACATAGTGGGATGTTTTTTACCTGTGGCTTAATATGTCGACACGTATTGTGCAAATGAATGCGACAATATGTGACGCTATAGTTACGCAGTTCCCTTTTGAATTTATTCAATGACTCATCAAAGCAAGATCTATTTGTGTTTGCGATTATATTTGGAAGCAAAAGCAGCAACCAGAGTATAAGATTCGTTATTGAACAAAGTAATATGCAAGTTTAGGCATGTCTAGCTTGAGCTGGGATAGATCAGTTCGCGTCCGCTATGAGGAAGGCCTTTTGATCCTACAGTAAGTATAGGAAAGTAGAGGACTCTTAGTCTCTTCGAACTCTTACCCTCTCTTACCTTCAACGTGATGCAACAGCATTCCTTTGTGTATAAAGCATTCCTTGGCTCTTTGCACGACAATTTGTACAAAAGATGTTGTACCTGTACTTCCAGTCCCTACAGATTGTCTACCCGAATGATCATCCGCACTGTCGATCACTATTGGTCTATGTTTTGTCATATGTCGCGCCACCTTCTCCTTAATGTCGACTGGAACTTCAAGCCATTCCGTTTGATGCAGTGAATAACCTGCGCAGAAATGCTTCTTTGTTTGCACCAGCAGGCCCTTCGGATGCGCCATACCCTTTGATCTGCAGATTTTTTTTAGATCCATCGGCCGTACGCTCGGTTTTGATTTTACTACTTCGTGATAGAAATCTTCCGATCAATAAAAACAGAGATTTTTTTGTTGTGAAATCGATTCTCTTGGCATTACTTAGTATGACGTTAGCACCGACGCCACATACTGAATGGAGGAAGCGATTTCGTTCAATGCAATGCTCGCCAACCTAAGAAGTACTGACACAGCCTGCGCGCATCTGCTGCATAGTAATAGACTATGCTTTGCAGCACTCACTGCTTCAGGAATTGGAAACAGCTATTGGTGTTAGCTGGATTGTTCTTGGAGTCTTCTCATTTCGTCAGAAGAGTAAAAATATTCCAGAAGGGAGCCATTTAAGTTTGAGTGGGTCCTTTATTTCCTCGTTCTAGGTTCCCCTCCACTCCTCTCCTCCAAAAAATGCATCTCGTCGCATCCTGAGATAACGTTCCTCTTTTTTTTTTTCGTTGCCATTTTCTTGTGTTACCTTGGATTGATTTAAGAAAATAATATATGCAGTTGGTCTCAAAAATAGCGAATAAGTTTTGTTCACTACCAGGTGGCATTGATCGTTGAATCGGGTGAAGTGAAAGTGGTGCACGATTTCTGCGTTTTATTAGGCTATGGAGCGGATGCGATCTGTCCATATCTTGTTTATGAAACTTGCCATCGACTACGTAATATGGGTCTTTTCGATAGCGATATCAATGATGAACAGGTAAACGCTGAAATTTTTATTTGTTTACTTAAATTATCAGTAGCAATTGTTATTTCGCTACGTTTTATTTCTTCTTCGGTCAAACGGTCATACTCCCGTTTAAGAGGGTTACTCATTGAATTGACTCGATGAACTGATTCGATTCGAAGTTGTTTGCATTCCTCTATAAAGCTCTATACGCCATTCTAATCAGATAGAAATAGTTTTGCAATGTGCTTTGAGTTGCGTAGCTAAGACAATCGGTTCCCTTGTCGTAGCGTATTCAGCGAAACAAGTAGTGTCGCATATTTCTTTTCGGTTGTTATAGAATAGCATTAAACAACAATAAAAACCAGTGGTATACCTCATTTCATAGATCGTTTATTCTATTATGAGAAAGCTTCGACGCGGTTAGGAATATCAAAGTGACAGAGAGATTATTGGTACTGATAATGAAGAGAGGAGAGTATGGTGCAAGCAGAGAATTCTAAGAAGAAAACTTTACCATCTCTTCTAAAATTGACAGCTTTAGCCTTTTTTTAAATGATGGAATGCACTCGATTTCGCTGAAGTTTTAATTAGGTTTACGTGCTAATTATGGCATCTTTTTTCTCTCTTCTTCTCTATGTCATTTTCTTATAGAAGTAATTGTTGTAGAAGTCAAAAAAGACGTGTAGTCACCGTTGGTGACATCATGGAGTATTACGCTTTAAATGCTATTTTTGCAGGTTTATCAAGGTTATAAAGCGGGTATCGAGAGAGGAATATTCAAAGTGATGGCAAAAATGGGTATCAGCACCCTCCATAGTTACAAGGTAAATTACTGCTATTGTTCTATGAGCATATGTTTGCCATTCAGCTGCCTCACTGTGACAATTGCATCAACGAAGAGTTTACAGTGAGATTTATTTAGTAAATTTTTCGGTGATCTCTGTGGTTAAGGCGTAAGAGCGAGTAAAAAAAACGATGCACTTTATAGTCGATGCAATGTGAAATATTCAAAACTGTATTCTTTGCCTACCATAAACCAAAAAAAAAAATTCAGGACTTAAGCACCTCTAGCATAAAAATCTCTAGCTGGGAAAGGTCATGTAATGGCTGAAACAAATATTGACTCAAACAAGGTAGTAACTCAAAAAAGGATAACGTGCATATGTGGACTGTCCACGCCTGAAAATTCGTGGTATTTGAAAATTGTGCAAAAGCATTTCTTAGGTATCGCTGGTTTTATAGCTTATCGAAGCCTGTCGTGGGATTTTAGAACTTAGGATTAGCTAATCATTTTAAGATAGTTAGCAAAAATCGGCACATGATTTGATATTTTGATATGTCCGCTTAACTCTGAGAGCATACTCTCGTGGCGTTTCTGTGCTGCAGTTTAAACTGTGGTTGCATTCTGCGGCCAGATTTTATTTCTGCGATAACACTGCTTTCTCTATCTTCGGCTATTCTCGACATTAAAGTCTTTTTTTCGCGGAAATATGCATGTAGATAAGGATCGTCGCATATAACAGCCGAATGCAGCATCGCGTTGCGAAATGTCTAGTTCCATATAGATTAGTATGCTGCGATGCATCGATCAGAATACAAACGGCGGTATTTGTAGGGTGCTCAAATCTTTGAAGCTGTCGGATTGGCGAAAGAAGTCGTTGATCGTTGCTTCACGAATACCGTCTCTCGACTCGATGGTGCCACATTCGACATACTGGCCGCCGAAGCGCTAAAAATTCATCGTAATGCCTATCCAGCAGTTTCCGATAAGGAATACAATTACGGTGCGTACCTTGTCGATAGTGTGGTTACACATTTTTGGATTTGTCGAATAAGGAGCAATTGGAATAAATTGAAAACTTGTGAAAAAGCAGGTGCTGTGTCCCTTTTTGGCGCTTCGTGATGCCTGGCGTAAGACCACCCATGAGTTTGCCTTTAAAAAATTTCGAGCACATTACAACACCCTTGATTGCATCAAGCGCATCACCGATGATAAGAAGTGCTTCATATTGCCGAGGTGACAATTTAAGGTGATAGTCGTACGCTGATTAGCCGGGTATATACCATTGGAGAGATGGTGGAGAGCGACATATCAATGAGCCGGTTAATATCGCAAAACTTCAGGCAAGAATGTTGCTTCGTTTAATCTTTCGATTTCTTTATTAACAATTCGTCGTTTCGCATATCTAATTGACCCCCAAGATCGTTCGTTGATCCAGCTGTTGTCCAGTCGTATTTCCTTACCTGCCATTTTGCATAGGTTTTTTTTTGTATTTGCACAATATTTGCATAACTTTAAAGACAATATTCTTATGCGTGGTCATTGCAACGTCGTAATGAGGCTTGCCCACAACAACGTTTATAGCTTGAAACGGTTTTCACGCATTTCTCTTTCTAATCTTGTTTTAAGTACTCGCCATTTTTTATTCAATTTTTCTGACATGCTCCTTTGTCCAGTTGTTTTCTTATTTTAATAATCTTTTTTACTTGTTTTAACTTTTATTTGCTAATTTCACTTTTTTTCACTATCGTTCACATATTTGGTTGATTCTATCCTATTAAATTCGTCAATAATTGTTTTAAGGTCTCAAAGGATTGTTGTTGTTGCATAATTAATCTGTTTTGTTGAAAATTTATAGGCGGCCGCTCGTCTCAACGACAAGAAAAGTTATCACGAGTTTTCAGTAGCCTCTAATCTTGCGCAGAGAATGTGCACATTACGCGGTCAGCTGGAAATTAAAACCGGCAAGACACTGCAGATTCCTCTCGAAGAGGTGGAACCAGCCAGTGAGATCGTCAAACGTTTTGTTACTGGTATGCTTCCGCGCAGTTTATTAAGCAAAATTGCAACTTATTGAATTGTTGCATTGTTGCATTGTCGAAGAAACTTTCTTTCAGTTATATGAAGTTTCTCAATGCACATTCTAGAAGCAGTGTGGGAAAAAGGGATATTGTCTATTCCCCACTTTGGCAGTCTGCTTCCATTCCGAATGTGTTGCAACGCAACTCGTTGTTTTTTCCTCGCTCATTCATTCATTTGTACTGAGCAGTGCCACTTACCTTTCGCACGAAGAAAGCTGAGGTCATGAAATGAAGCTAAACGGATTCGTGATAATAGGATTTCTGGTACTCGTAAAAATTCAAAATCTAAAGACCTACGAGTATACAGTCACAATTCAGGAAGTTGCCAAAATAGAGTCATTAAAACGAATTTTAGATAACATAAGCATTCGATTATGTTGACCGTGAAATAATTTAATTCGCAAGTCAGGTGCAATGTCGTTTGGAAGTATCTCTTGGGAAGCACATACAACATTAGCAATCGCAATGAATCGTATCGGTGGCAAATCGAATACAGGTGAAGGAGGTGAAAAGCCGGAACGATATCGTAAAGATCAGCCAAAAGACTTGAATATGCGATCCGCAATCAAGCAGGTCTCACTTGAAGCCGATTATGCATCTGATACTTACTCTGAGTCGTTTATGCAACCATTTTATTGCTGTCAGAGCTTTACTTGTGCCTATGCAGAGCATCGTGCAGTGCTGCGCTGTGAAATATCTACCTTGAGCAGTTGGCGTCACCAGGATGCAGCAAATTGGTCTTTTAAAGGGGACAACATAAGCAGACAATAAAGTACACCGGGCATTCATGCCAGTGCTAGAGAATAGTGAAGCCACCTCAAAGTATGGGGTATGCAGCAATTAAGTTCAATAAGAGGTATGCTGTTAGCAGCATCGATCAACGGGCAGGTTGCAAAGATGTAGCAGCGGCGTCCTTGCTCGCTGATATTTTTTTGCATACGTTTAGAGCGCTGTAATGAGTTCTTAATAAAGACTAAACGTCTTCCGAGTGCATTGCATGATGATTGAAGGCGGTTACAAGCTCTCAAAGCTTGTGCACAACAGCACATTGAAGGCGACGTTGTTAGAAGACTGAGAGGTCGAGCTGCTCCATTGGGCTTTCATTTCAACTGAACTAATCATTTTATATAAAACATCATTTGAAGGACATTTACCAGCGATTGTCGATAATGCACATTATAGAAACGAGTCATTATTTTGCACAAAAGTTTTTGTTACTCCGTTAATATGTTCACCTTGCGACTAGTGCATTATCTTTGAAGACGACATCTTAGACGTTGTAAGCAAGAGACAGCAGTAAATTCTTTGCAATAACGGTGCAGAAAGTCTAATTTAAACAAGTTGTTCGATGGTAAGGACGGCATGCAACGAACTCGGAAGTAATTTGTTTGTTTGTTAAAAGTCCCGTTCGTTACCTAACTTTGAGGGATTTGCCATTGCTACATCTTAACGAATCGAAACGTTGGCACATAAAGTTTTCGGGAAAAATCTTTGATGTTCGAGCTTTTCTGATTATCAGACAACGTCGTATGAAAATCATGTCATGTGAATTAGAGACTACAACGTTGGCAGTCGCATAATTAGAGAGTTATCTTTTTTTTTTCAGGTGGCATCGGCTCGTTTCGGCGTAACGAGTGCATATTTGGCGAATGCCGACGAGGTGCAGATCAAAATGGCCCAAGGCGCGAAACCAGGTGAAGGCGGCGAATTACCTGGACATAAAGTTACTGCAGAAATCGCGCATACTCGTCACTCGACACCCGGCGTTGGTCTCATTTCCCCTCCACCTCATCACGATATCTACAGCATTGAAGATCTCTCACAGCTGATCTACGATCTCAAGTGTGCCAATCCGGAGGCACGAATCAGTGTCAAGTTGGTATCAGAAATTGGCGTCGGTGTCGTTGCAGCCGGAGTCGCCAAAGGAAGCGGTGACCATGTAACAATATCGGGTCACGATGGAGGCACTGGCGCATCTAGGTATGCATACCTTCATTTCAAATGTGGTTCACTGAAGTGCGTTTATGAGATGTGTACTTTCATGACGCACTTATTTTGTTCACTTATTTCTTCATTTTTTCCATGTATTTCTCTCAAATTACTTGAATGCATCATTGTGTGACGTGGAAGGACTACTACGAATATAATCAAACGGTTAAGCCGGTCAAAATGCAATAGGGGCTGTTATTCGAAAGGTCGCTCGGCTATTTTAGGTCCTATCGCAGGCGACTGCAGATTGTCACTCTACCTGATTGGGCAGAATCTGCCTAAAAATGAACAGAAAGCCTTTTTTTCAGCTTACGCCGGTTTTCTTAGGTTATGACGAGGTTTTGTCAGGTAATTGTAGCCGGATCTTGCTCTTGCTCTAGAAGATTCTTCGTGTTGAATTTCTTCCCGCAGCTTTTTAAGTAGTCGCATATTCGGTAGCCGAAATGGGATATGGAAAGGGCCAAATATTATCGTTGAAAAACCACCTTGCAATTTATATGTGGAATGTCGTTCTTGTGAGATTTGCCAGTGCCACATGTTTCGGGACGAAGTATACAGAAGTGGGGATATAAGATGCTTAATGAACTTCTAGTGCTGCATTTGAATGTTCGTGTTCATTTAAGCAGTGTTTGTTGACGACTTAGGCGTGTTAGTCTAATGTCACAACTTAGGCGTGTTAGTCACTGTAAGTCCCCACTGGTCCGTTTGCAGCTGGACAGGAATCAAGCACGCCGGCCTTCCATGGGAGTTAGGCGTTGCTGAGACGCATCAGGTTCTAACGATGAACAATCTTCGCTCTCGCGTCGTCGTGCAAGCAGATGGGCAGATTAGAACTGGTGACTCTTTATCAAAAGTTGTTAGCTTTTTGTATCGTATTTTTTTCAACCCTTCGACCTCTTTTTACTGCTTTCCCCATTTATATTCTCGAAAGTATTTTTGAGAGGTCTTAAAAAATCTTTGGGGTTCCATCATCCATCATGGCGAAGCGAAGCGATCGAATTTCCATTTCCAAAAAACGTTCATTATTTTTTCTACTGTTCAAAAAATCGCTCATATTCTGGGCAGCTTTAGACATTAGACGCAGTAAAATATGACACCATATTTTCGAGCAGTCATAAGAAGGCGTCAAAATTTATGTGAAGTTAAAGCTATTAAATTTATCTGATGTAGAATATTCAGTAAGTCAAGAGTCCTGCGACAGTTATCAACACCTGAAGTTTAAAATCGTTAGGCAATGTTGGCTTTTGGCTGACTGGCTTCAGTGCAGTTCACTGGATTAGAAGATCTTTCACGTTTTTCACGGTTGACCCACACAAGTGTTCAAGACCAGTTTAGAAATGCGCTTCTTGTCGCCATCACGTAAATATATTTGAAGAATCGAGCTTTAACCATAACATTGCAGGTTTTGTGCCTTTATCTGTTTTCAGTGACGGAGATGAGGGCGAAAGCGAATTTGTTGAAATTGTCGCTTTCTTTAAATATCTGGGTGCATCAGAACGTTTTCAGAACCGTTTTTATGAGATTGACGGTAACTGGTGAAACTTTCTAGCGCGTAACCAATGTGCCATCGAGAGAATATGACTTAAACGTTCGCGGACGTGACGCGGACATTATATCAAATTCTTCATCTGGTAGTTTTTAAGTAAGAAAGCAGCCAGAAACCCACCTAACCAATTATTCTGGAAGTTTAAAGGGTGCGCACTGCAGTATACTTGATTGCTGGTTGTGTTCAGTTTTTTAAGGTTGTCGTGGTCAGTGTTTTTCAAGTGATGTAATTTTCGAAGCACCGAAATATTGTTCAATCTGTTATTCTCTCCCTTGCCTTCTCCTACCCTTGCTTCCAACTATCCATCCCTTTCCAGTGAAAAGAAAAGTGGTACAGAAATTTTCAGGCCGCGATGTTATGATTGCTGCTCTGTTGGGTGCAGATGAATTCGGTATGTCGACAGCACCACTAATTGTTCTCGGTTGTACCATGATGCGAAAATGCCATCTGAATACTTGCCCAGTTGGTATCGCAACACAGGTTCGTCTCTTGGTGCTTCATTTGCAGTAATTTGGCAACGCTATCTTCATGTCTGTTGGAGTTTTTATTCGTGTCTAAACGTATTTGCCATGTGAAATGAACGATGGGCTTATTGAGTGCATTTTGATTTAAAAAAGCGCTATTCGTGAGGTGAGATTAAAGGAAGAAAATTCATGGAAATGTGGCCCTACTATGACGAAGTTTTGAAACGCGTGCTAATTTCTATACTAGGGAATGTGATTCATGGCCGTTCGTAAATCTGGTTTCATTTTCATTGCTGACCTTATTCATGAAAGTTCAATGAGTGCCTCCATTATTCCTTCCTTAACTCTTCATAGAAATATATCGACTGACTCGAAAGATGAATTATTCTTTTATTAAATTTATGAAGGAATATTAGTTGCGTATGAATAACTCCTACTGCTCACTAATGTAGTTTCTCCTGCGCTGTTGGCTCTCGCTCACTCTCTAAAATATTCGTACGTTAAACACTCGAAACAGAGTCTTATTGCTTGTAAGTGAAAAATATATTTCAGTTGACACTTGCACGATTAATCGGATACATAGCATAATCGAATGCTTTCGACTCGTATTTCACACGTTTGAGGGACTGTTTTAAACTAAACACTTCAAAAAATTATTTGTTGTTTTATTATGAGAACGTCTACTTCAGTTTATTTAAATTTCAAACCGAAGATTTCCACTAAGCAAACTATTGGGAAGGAATTACAGTTTCTCACGATAGAACAATTGACAGTATTCTGTCTCTTTAACGATAAAGCTCTAATGTTAAACAGATGTGGTAATGGCCCAGCTCGCCAAGTAAAATACTGGCACAGTTTTAGACCAAAGACACCAAGACAACAGTTAGTTTCAGGATCCAGTTCTACGAGCGAAATATACCGGTAAACCCGAGCATGTGGTTAATTATATGTTTATGGTCGCCGAAGAAGTACGCTATTTTCTAGCTAAACTTGGTTTGCGGAAATTACAGGTAAACAGATGTTCTCTTGCCATAATCGTGCAAAAATCTTTGCAGTTTTGCATGTTTCTTTTCGCGTTGTAAGCTTTTTATAGCAAGCTTTCAGCGGTTTTATTGCTTCTCGATTTGCGGACTGGTCGAAGACGTTTCATTACATTTCTGTTGAAGAGTCATCCTAAATATAGTTTGCAAAAGAAGTTTTGGTCATAGGTTCTAACACAATGCTTAAACAGTAAACGTTTTGCTTGTGGTTGCAGTTTTTGAGCCGTGAATATCCTCTCTGACTTCATATACCCTTTACTGACACGAATTACAGAACTTTTCAAACATACTCCTTAAGACTTCTCAGCTCAGTTAGAACGTACTCTTAGTGGATGATATGAAAGTTTTACTTATAAATATTTTTTCTTTTATTTGTTTAGTAATCACTTTTTGTCGTACATGTCGTGGTGAAATTGTTAGAATGAAAACATTCAGGATGCGGTCGGCCGTGTTGATCTGCTATATGCAAATCCCAATCCGTTGAATAAGAAAGCGACAATGCTCGAATTCGGCTATATTCTGAGACATGCACAACATATGTTCCCTAACCACGACATACGAGGTGGAACCATCACACAGGTTGGTCTGTTTTTGCGACCATTCTTTCACTTCTGTGTTGTCTTTAGAGAGTGGTGTTTTTTTTTTTGCTTCAAAGGTGATATTTGGTTTGTTGTTCTTATTAATTGCTGTAAAAACCGTATAAGGATGCATTTGCAGACTATTGAAATAAGCGACCTGGAGAAGGAAATAATCGATGAAGCTAAGGAGGTTTTCAGCAAAAAAGGTAGCCATAAACATATCAAACAGCGATTGATCAAAAACGTCGATCGTGCTGTTGGAACGAGACTGAGCTATCTGGTTCGTTAGTTTGTGTGTACCGAAGTTTTTTGGAGCGAGCTGTTTCTTTTTTCCTGGTTATAAGGCGGTTGTTGAGTTCAAATAGATCAGATTACAAGCACGTCCTCCATTCATGGTTCCTGCTTGTTAGTTTCGATGAATATAGGGGGAGCCGGATTTTCCAGTAACCATTTATCGCAATCGATTTTAGGCTACTGAGTCAAAAACGCAACCTCGCAAGTCTGTCGACGTCGAGGAATTCTGCAAAATTTTCTGCCACTATTTTCAAGCATAGCTCGTGTTTGGGGGTTGACCCATGTGATGGCGAAACGTCCATCCTCGTGCACAAAGAGAAGCGACATATAGGGCTGTCTCTATGTTCATTTTCAGCGGGGATGAGCCTTTGTACGATGATAAGCGATATGAAGACATTATTTTTCCGTAGAAAAAAAGGAGGAAAATTGGCCAGATCATTATATGAACACAGGTAAGTAAAAATCGAGTGAAATTTCCACGCGACGGTTTTTAGCCTTTTCTTCCGGTTGCAGAATTTTATGAATCGAGTAGAACCTTGATCATGAAGTATTACCTGGGATCTTCGCTCGCTAAATGATTTGAATGCCTTCGTTTCCGGAAATGAAATGTTTTTGGAATTTATTGTAATGATGAAGAAAAGAAATTGCTCGATTCGCTGAAGTATTTTCATCTGCGAATTTATATTTCTGCATTTCATATTCTTCCCACTCAAAGAGAATTTTTCGTTCACGCGTTTGGCATGTAGTGAATTCTGATAAAATTATTACGAAATGTTCGCAGGAAGATTCAAACGAGAAACTATAAAGAGCATTTTATCTTACTAAGCAGATTCAGTGAAATGAGTGATTTGCAAATCATTCGGATGGTATATATAAGGAAGCATGCTTTTTTAAACTTCCATTTATTTAGTTATTTTGTGCAGCAAGTCATTTAGATATCGAAGCAGTTCGGTGAGGATGGCTTAACCGATAATTCTTCGATCCGCGTCGATTTATACGGTCACGCCGGTCAGAGTTTTGGTGCCATGCTGGCGAAAGGCGTATCTTTGTACCTCGAAGGGGACGCCAATGACTATGTTGGCAAGGTTGATACCTTTTTCTTTTATTTGATTTTGTTTCCAAACTTCTTTTATTCAGTTTCATTTTCGGGCGATTTATGCATGAAATCACTAGAAGCAAATGCGCTGAAGTCTTATCCAACGCTTACGAAAGGATTGTTTAAAATATTTCGAACTTCGAAGAGGAAAAGTGGAGCCGAGATGGCGGAAAAGTTTCATTTTCATCGGCTCATCATTTTACGAGGAGTTGATAGCTTAGGCTCGACTTTCTGGTTTAGAGTATCTCTTCGATATTTGAAGTTTGTTCTTTCAACGTAATTTATATATCAATTTCCATTGTGTTCCGCATTTTAGGTATACTAACGTAGCATTTCAGATCGCACCTTTCTAAATCATTTTCCTGCGGTTTTTGGA
The DNA here is from genome assembly GCA_013433145.1 of Ascaris suum. Lineage (NCBI taxonomy): Eukaryota > Metazoa > Nematoda > Chromadorea > Rhabditida > Ascarididae > Ascaris > Ascaris suum. The sequence goes on along the minus strand of CM024187.1, from coordinate 12,698,909 downwards.
TATTGCCAGTTTTCGTTTAGAAATAGTGCCGCTTTTTTTAAAGGGGGAAGAGAGGGTGTTTTGAAGATGTTTTTGCTGTTGCACAGTATCAAAATTTCACCATTTTCAAATTAACGAGTCGTATTTCTGGTGGCTATCGCTTGGGAAACATGACGGATTTACCACTTGTATCAAGCTTTGCTCAGATTTCGCCATACCTTTGCAGTGTTTGTCGGGTGGAAAAATCGTCGTGCGTCCACCTCGTGATGCGCGCTTCCTATCACATGAGAACTCAATTATCGGCAACGTCGCTTTGTATGGTGCCACGTCAGGTTCAGTTTATTTGCCTCAACTTTTTTCTTCAAGCATCGTTTTATTTCTGCTGATTCTTAACATTTGTTAGAAACAATTCTTATAATACGCTTATCGCATTTTTAAAAAAATTTCCTGAGTTCAAATTTTCGTTGAGTTCGATGAGCAAGATCTTCTGACGTTGCTTACCCATAGATTAATTCATTGCTTTACGCGTAACGAAATTCAGGTGAGGCGTTCTTCCGCGGAATCGGTGGTGAACGGTTTGCGGTGCGTAATTCAGGCGCTACAGCTGTAATTGAGGGAGTTGGTGATCACGGATGCGAGTATATGACGGGCGGTAGAGTTATTATTTTGCACAGCATCGGTCGCAATTTCGCTGCAGCTATGTCCGGTGGCATCGCTTTCGTGCGAAATATGTAAGCAAACTTTGTTTGTCGTAAAGTTTAGAGGACTTATATACGAGAGAGAAGGAGATGAGAAGTAGATAAAAGAAGACGAGAGAGGAAGAACACAGATTGTGGATTTGCTGCAGGCATCAACAGTGGACGAACAGAATGGCACAATGGTGCTTGATGCGAATCGTTGGAGGAAAGTTTTAAGCCGATATTAGTTATCCTCTTCTAACATTCTTTTATCAGGACTGTACTCCTCCTCGTTAATGAAGCGCTTTTATGGATACCGCTGACGGTTGCTTGAAGTGTTGTTGCGGAGCAGGCCACCACTTCGAGAAAAACACGTTGGTTTTAGCGAGTGCGTTGGATTGTAGCAATGCTTGGGTTCCCTGTCGTGTGAAAATAAGTAACCTTCTGGAAGTTGTCGCAAGGAACATTTCCACTACTGCCTATTTTCTCGGCAATGTGAATCATTATTCTGTGGGTAGCGGCGCACCTTTTCTTCAGTTCAAGTGCCCTTCTATGCGTAGATGAGCAATCGCCTTGCACAGGTGAGTAACACGAGGCTGGTATAATGTGGTCGATTTCGATCCCACACTGCGTTCGCCTAATTTAGGCCAACGCCTTTCGCCATTCCACTCATCAGCCGAACCATGTGTTTGGTTCTATGATCATAGCTGTTGCCTCCTTAATAAGGAGAATTCCTCGGTTGATTGATGCTTGGATTCTTGCATGTAGAGAAAGAAGGCTATCAGTGACTGTAGCGCCACTTGGTCGTTCTAGATTCCTGCAGTACATCGGTTTTGTTTTTTAAAATCCTTGTTCTGCTCAAGCGTTCGTTTGCCATTACTTTCCTGGGCAGTAGCGGAGCCTAAAAGCAAGAGGCTCCAAACTGCTATATTCTGAGCTGAAGCCTGGAGCTGAACGTAATGTTGCAATCAGGTGTGAACTTTCAGCGATGGAAAGGCGATACGTTTCATGAATATGGCAACAATTGACCTTGATGAACCAACTGAAGAGGATTTGAAATGGGTGAGAGGGAAAATCTCAGAATTCGTTGAAGAAACCGGCTCAGAGGTGGGCAAAGATATCCTTAACAACTGGCAAAAGGAGCACGCGAGTTTTGTTAAGGTTTCTTTTTGCTTTTGATTTATGTTCCTCGGTTTCTTCGCTTAAATGACGGCTAATGAAGGGCCGGTACTCTGTAAAGTTTGTAGGATTGATCAGTTTATGGTGAGCAGTGTCCTGTGTATTTTCATAGGAAATTACCATGCGGAAATTTCTCGCATTGTGCAATTTGAGTGATAACAGTGTTTCATAGTCATTTGATTTTAACGAAAGAGCGCACTGAGGTTGAGGGCTTTTGATGTCATCACACTACTTTTCATTTGATCGTTCGTTGGTCCTGTCCATCTGCTGTTTCGAATAGGCAAGTCGGCAGTGTCTACGAAGCAATAAATTGTTGGATCACTCATACGCATAGTTAAGATCATTTCTGCATGTTCCTTTCAATCGGGTTTGATTTTATGGGTATCTTTTGCATAGACAGACTCGTGGTGAAATATGGTGCCATGAGAAGGGCGTGGGATGTTCCGGTATTCTGTACGACTCCTATTCCCATCTTTTGCTTAGAATCCATTCCGCGTTATGATTTAATTCTCAATAATTATTCGACTTAATGACAATTACTGAAATTTGTAGCTGCATATTGCCTAAGCAGGCACAGTGAATGTTGCCAGAAAATAGGTTGCATTATTTCATTAGCAGAAACCATGAATTGGAGCCAATGCGGGAATATGCGTGTTTGCAGATCTTCCCGAAAGATTATAAACGAGCGTTGGCTGAAGCGGAAGCAGCGCGAGCGGCAAAGGAAGCGAAGTTAGCGAAATTGGCAAAAGAGGCTGCAGAAGCAAAGGCAGAACTTGAGGTCTGAGGTTATTATGCCGCATTTCGCTTCAAATCCTTCCAACATTGTTTTGGTGAAAGTATCGTTGAAAAGTACCTACAGAGCGAAATAGCGATGATTTTTTGCTTTTTGAATTTTCGGATCAGCCTTAAGGTGCCATTATTTTTAGATTTGTTGATTTCGCACTGACCGAACACTGAAAAGATTCGCGTTTTTTAATGAATTAAAAGTTTTGTATAAATTACAGTTGCTGTTTGTCGTAAAATTTATGAGAAAGTTATCATACGATTTCTCTCAGTCTTTCTTGAACGGCAGTTGTTACTACTCGAACCTTCCTTATCGCTCATGTTCTAGCCATTCGGTCACCCTCAAAGCAACTATTTTCAATGATCGATTTTCTCGATGCACTCTTATTAGCGCTTTGCATGACAAAATTTGCAGATATACATTTCCAGTGAAATGTAATGCAAGGTTGCAATATTTATTCCATTCCGTTATTCCATAGGTGACAACTAAATGCTGAGAAAGTGTCGATCATTTAGAAAGGAGATGAAGAAGATGAATTGGCCGTAGGGCCCACAGCGCCACGTAATAGGTCACTTTCGATGGACATGCAAATTTCCGTCGAGCCAATCCGACGCAGGACAGCCTCCGTACGAAAGAAGAAAGATGTAAATTTATTGCTTTATTCTTGCTTTCCTTTTCATCGCACACTGTTTCCGACTGCACTCAGTATTTTGGAACGTGAGCGTCTCACATAAAACTGCAGCAGTTTCGTGCATAGATTTGAAAAAAATACCATATGCCTGTGTAAAATCGCCCATTAATTCGAAGCCATCGTCGACCTCTGTTTACTGTCATGTGCATTCTTCCTTGCGAAGTTCTCGTCCACGAAGGACTTCCATCTCTCCTGCGTCTTCTCTACTCGGAAACAGGCATGTGGTATGTTGTTGGAGACTTGTTAGCCACTTCCGAACATCAGTCACTACGATCGGTAATGCGTTTACGGATGCGATTTCGGTTCGAATCGCTCCGCAATTTATTTTGCTAGCATGGTGGAGTGTGTAAAGGAGAATACGCACTAGCATCTGCAAGCGGTGTATGCATATAAATGCATTCAGCGTTTAGCTTTCACCGTTCAATTTGTTTTCACTTTTCGGCAGTGGCACATAGACCATGCATTTTAACGGTGGGGCAAGAAATTTTTTGAAAATGAACTAAGTCATTTTTTTCACTCACCTTCAGAAAACTGATGTGGTTTTTGGTGTTAAAAACTTGGAAAAAATGCATTTGTCGGCTAGTATTGATTATTAGGATGTTGTTGTTTTTATGCCAAAAACGCTTAAAATTAATGAGTTGTTGTTATCCAAGAGTCGTGCAAGTCCTCATTTATTTTTTCCTCAGTTTTGGAAATTTCTGTTTCATGGTTATGAAGGCGTTCTGACTTTATGCTCATCACCACTGTTTGCGCATTGAAGTATTTTAATTTTATTCAGTAGCACTTCATGCATTCTCTGGTGACCGAAAGTGAAGCATTACATCGTAATATAACGTCAGCTCGTGTTTCCAGGTCAAAAGAAGGGATGATGATCACTTGACCATTCCAAAGGTTTGATGTAGCACTGTTGTGTTGGTGTGTCGTGTTGTCTATTTTGGTGTACGTACAAGGCACTTGCACTGTCTGATATATCCTCATATTACACATTCGCACTCATCCAAAAGTATTTTCCTCTGTCCTAACAGATACGACGTGATGTCTGTCATTTCTTTAGTCAGAAGATCTGTTAAGTGTGTTAAGATAAGGTTTATGTGCACAGATCACAAAAATGAACTCTTTTCGTCGATTAGCTTCTCAAGTCTTATTTCGAATGCGTTCGTGTTAGGGCGAGAGGCTTAATAAGACAGATGTCTGTGGCTTTCGACGTAGTGAATTAAGGTTTTGCTTTGTTCGCTTTTCAATGGTTTATTGACCATATACTTACAGAGTGGTCAGCGTCGTCGTAAATTTTCTAAATCGGCGCGTCCTGAGGATTACGCCGGTTTCGAGCAAGAAGAGGATGTCCAAGATGCAGCCGACGAAGAGGAGCAGGATGAGGATGAAGAAAAATCGGATGCAGGTGATTCGGAGCCAGAGGAGGTGGTTGAGCTTAAAAGATCGATCGATACCATCGACATTGAGAACATTCCTCCCTTCAGTGTTCCGAAAAAAGCTGATGAACCACTCGATAAGCTAAGGTATTTTCAATTTAAATATCACAATTTGTTTTATGAGAGATTTTACCGTCGTTTGAAGTCGGCATGCTTAGTGCTTCTGCTGAACGATATGCTGAAATAAAATTTTGCGTCAATATGCCAAATGAGCGGAAAGGGGAGAAGGGACGAGCTCAATTCACTTTCCCGTTTTTTCTCTATCTCGAAGGTTTTCAACTGAAGTTAAAGCATTAAAAACCTATTTTTGAAGCATTACTTAGTGATTTACTTCTAGCGCTTCACTCGCCTATGATTTCGTCTGTCTATATTTTGCATTCTTTTACGCGATCGTTTTGGTGTCTTGTATTGGCAAATCCTGGTGGTGAAATGGGATGGCGAGCGAGTTGAACATTCTCGATGATCACTATCTACCACTCAAAAAGGATGAGAGTAATGAATGCACTGACGCATGGAACGAGAATGAAATATCGAGTCGGGCGTTTTCTACAGTTCGAGTATTGAGATTTCTTTGTTCAGTAGGTTTGACGGAAAAAATACCTAATTCAAAGGCAAGCGGGGAGGTCAGGGACACTTTCACTGCCTTTCGTGTTCCGTTGACAAGTTGCCAATGCTTTTAAGTGTAGTATTTGTCGTTTTCGTGAATGCTACTCTGCTGGATTGGGTTCGACACACCTCCAGTGTTTTCTAATTTAGAAGGAATAGTGTTCTACTATTGCAGAGGTTTCGTCAAATATCGTCGTCAGAAGGTGATGTATCGCCTCGCGGAACAACGGATAAACGACTGGCAAGAGATCACTGACTACGAAGCAGTTCGGTCAAATATTCGCGAACAAGCTGCTAGGTGATTTTTTGCAACCAGTCTTGTCCCATGAGTGCATTCTTGGTGCATATTTTATTGTTAATGGTGCGTTGAGGATACTTATGGGAGTATCGGGTTCCAATGTGAAGAATGAGAGGGTAGTCGTCCACACGAGTTTATGCTTACGACATTAGAGAATGCATCTTTGATTGGCCCGTTTTTTTTCCTTCTTAAGTTATTTGTTTGCTTCGCGGTGATTATCGATAGACGTTCTACTATTCAGATGCATGGATTGCGGTGTGCCATTCTGCCAGGGCAATACGGGTTGCCCACTTGGTAATATTATTCCAAAATGGAATGACTATGTGTTCAAGAAAAACTGGCGTCAGGCTCTTGAGCAGCTCCTGCAAACAAACAATTTCCCCGAGTTTACGGGACGTGTATGCCCTGCACCTTGTGAGGTTCGTTCCCTCCACTCGTTTCTACTTCCGCTCACTTGACTGGCAGCATTCAGCGTTGCTTCCACCTCTTTGCGAGGAAACGATCTGGATCATGTCGTATCTTATAAGGGTGATTCATTCGCTCCCTGCAATAAATTGGACTCCACTGTAATAATTATTTTCCAAGAAATGATTACAGTTGAAGCCGTCGTTTTGTATCCTAATGATGTTGCATCGTTTTCTTGAAGGGTGGAGCATCTAGATTTGCCCAGCTCCTCCAGATTTAGAGTTCCGTTTGTACTTTGTCTGAAATTGTTGCGATTTCAGCAGCATTAAATTTGTGATGTATATCCCAAGTGTGTTCTTTAACTGACTTGCGGCAAGTTTTGTTGTGTGCTAGCTTGCAACTTCGTGAAAGTTGGCTTGTAGAACACGAATGATATTTGAAAAGATATTCGCTGATCTCAAAAAGCTCAAATGTAACTCTCAACAGTTGCATTACGACAATGAGTTTGTTGGACGCTAAAGCCCGATATATTTGATTTCATTGATGCCTATGGGGTCAGGCAAAACGAATTGTGCATTTTTGTGGATCTTTCATTGAGCAGTGGTGAAGCATTACGTTGATATACTGTAGACGGCTTCGGGTTATTGAAGCTTTTTACCGTAGTCTTCAGCTTAGGCTCGGGCTAAAATAACCTGGAGTCATGCTTTGGTATGCGTTGTCACTGTTTGAAGACAGGGTCATAAAACTATTGTGAATTGAATATTGATTTTGTTTTAGGGAGCTTGCTGTTTGGCGATCAGTTCTCCGGCTGTGACAATAAAAAGTATCGAATGTGCAATTATCGATTATGCTTTCCTTCAAGGGTGGGTGGAGCCACAGAAACCGACCGTCAGTACTGGCAAACGAATCGCCATTATTGGCAGTGGCCCAGCCGGTAAGCCAAAATCCCTAACCTACCTATCTTTTTTGGCTGAACAACTATCCAAAAATTTTGTGCTACAGAAGGTTCATAATCAGGTCCTTTTCCACTTGATGTGTTGCAGGAATAAATAGCTTGATATGTTATCATTGTGCTTCTCTGAGCTATTTCGGTGCTAGATGCAGATCCGGCTAGTATCCCGGCCATCCATCTTTGTTCACAGCAGCTGCCTTAAGTAGAAGCCTAAGTCACCTTCTTGATTCTCGTTGCAAAAACCCATTTCAGAATTTCATGTCACACCTCTGTTTAGGTTAGATAACCTAAATATTAATCGCCGTTTTTGCTGTGCGCCCTCGATTTTACTGCAATGAATAAAATATTCCGCTGAAAGACAGTATTCGAATTGCAAGGCTGACGGAAACCGGGGATATGGAGCTGAATTCCAGCAGTCTCGGAGTTCAGAAGCCCTCAAATTAAGAGTTCAGAGAGTCAAAGCCTAAGAGAATTTCGTTCCTCCAAACAGAAATTTTTCGGGATTTGGTATTATTTTCCTGTTGATAAGCCTCGAGGTTCATGCTTTTCGCAACTTTTTATAACCATCGTATATTCAAAGCGAACGTTCACAGAAGGAAAAAAAAGAAAGTTTGCGTCTTTCGTGAAATTTTAAGATGTAGTGGGTTCGGGAGGGGGGGGGGGGAGGAGGGGAAGTGAGAAGCAACTTTATTATGTTGTGGTCAGGAAGGGAGATTTCTTTTCGGGATGGGTGGGAGGTGGGGTGAGCTAAATGATAAGCGGAAAAGAACTGTATTTGTTTGATCATCTTGTCTTGTTCTGACAGGGCATCAAATTTCATTTTTTTTATTTCATCTTTTGCCGAAACCTTTTCTGATCATTGACTGCAATAGGTTGCTGTTTAAGGAATGGCTGCGGCGGCGCAGCTCAACAAAGTTGGGCATACTGTGGTTGTGTATGAAAGGAAGAACCGTGTGGGTGGTCTCCTAAGGTGAGTCGAAATCGACACCATTGTTAAGTTTAACATATACGAGCCGCGAAAAATAAAAGTAAACAATTCCCAGCAAAAGCTTTATTTGCCTACGTCCTCTCAGTATAAATGCTGCTTCATTCTTATGCTGCCACGTCTTCGAAACTGATTTCGTTGGAACCTTGTTCCCTTGGATGCAGCTTTTACTGTTCGACTTTTCGGCCGCCAATGTCCAACATCCGGTTGTGTTAATTTTGTAAAGTTCAGCAGAAGAATCCGAGTTATTCGATCTCTGTCTTTAAACCGTAACATGACTGAAATCTCCTTCATCCCTATATCGAGCATATATAGCTAAGCCCCTTCCTTGGCTACAGCTCCTTTCCCCTCTCCACCTCTCCCTCCATCCGGAAGCCCTCCAAGCACTGTGAAGAGTTCGCAGCTTTGGGGACGAAGATTTGAGTTCACCCAAATTCTGTCTTTCTGGATTTCTAGGCAAGCGCGAGTTTTAACGGTTAAGAAATACTGACTACTGTGCCAGAGTTCCATACCCAACCTGCAACATTTCCGTTATCCCGGCCAACATAAGAGGAAGAAAAGGTTATTTCTGCCAGGATTCGAATGATATCGTCGTTGTGATAGCTGTTGGGTCGTACTTTGTATACAGAGCTGAACAATTGGAGTCCGACGATCAAAGCTTGAGATGGAGAAAAATTTTGCCGAGCATCTTGGGCGCGAACCTTCTATAGCTGCAGATGTAGATCCGCCACGCATGAAAAACGTGGTCAAACTATTCTCAAGATGAAGTATGGGAAAACGAAGTGTAGCGAATGTAAGACGCAACTTGGACTTCAGGTATGGCATTCCGACGATGAAATTGGATAAGTTTGTCGTCGATCGTCGCGTTAAACTTATGGAGGCTGAGGGAGTGAAATTTCTCACTAACACGGACATCGGAAAGGATGTGCCGGCCAACTTCCTACTTAAGGTATTAGCGTTCTGCTCGAAGTACGCAACATCTCTTCTGTCGCATTTTTTAATGTCATTTGAGTGATATGCATGTGAGTTAATACATGAAAGTTCGAGCATCTGACGCGATGTTTAGTAGGAGCAGTTCAAAAACGATGTTCATCGGCCGAGGATACAACCAAATATAAAATATTTGTGTGTACATTGGTTAAGCTGGGAAGAAAGGCATCGACCGGAATTTTTAATTTCGATTCAGATGTACGAATGAAGATGCGCAGGAATTTGCTTTCGCTTCTTGACGTCTGCAGGGAGAGGCACGTGTTCGTTGTATTTGGTTCTTTTACCAATTAACTTGGCCATGTCGACCTAATGCATTTCAGTTCACACTGGCGCTTATTTATTTGTGAATGATAAGTTCCTGCGTTGTCACTGTAGTTTTTAAAGTGACAGAGTAGTCATACTGTAGGACAACGACGCGATTCTGGTATGCACGGGTTCGACGACTCCACGTGATCTGCCAGTGGAGAACAGAGATGCAAAGGGAGTATGCTTTGCGATGGAGTTTCTGGAGAGAAGTCAGAGAAGACGTGCAGGTGACGACGTTTCATGGGATGGACTCGACGCGAAAGACAAGCGCGTTATTATTCTCGGCGGTGGAGATACGGCCACAGATTGCATCGGCACATGCACCAGACTGGTAAGACTTAAATAACCTCTTATGCTGTCTTCTGGAGACAGGAACAATGCATACGACACTGAACCTTGTCTGCTTCCCTTTGTTCACTTTGGGCGCTTCTCTGCACTAACCGAACTGTCGGTTTCAAAGGCCCTGCCCTAGTAAGTGCTCCAGAACAGCAGAAGTATTCGCAGGAAGAGGAAATATGTAAGTTGCAAAAATGTTGATATTGCACAGCAAAACGAATTCTTTGCCAAACAACGTTCACAAAGGACCCCCGACTCGAGTCTGAGTTCTACCGGCGCGAGGAATTTTTTAAATAAAGTTGTGTTAAAAACTGATCAAACGAAAGTTTAGAAAGCTCCAGCATAATGTCGAGGTCTCAATGCTTGCTTTTTTCAAAATAATGGCATTTCCAAAGATATGAAGTAAGCTCTGTGAAAAGAACACCCGAATGCGTATCATCAGGCCAAAACTTGCATAATGTCGCCAGATTTAATGGAGAAAGGATTTATTGTTTATGTTTGGCAGCCTCACGTTTCAAATAAAGCTTCTTATTTTAGTTTAGTGATTCGGATTCTTTAAGGCACAGTTTTTTCCATGCATGATGGCCTATCGTATTTGTGAAAGTGCTAAACGGCCTCGATGTGTTCAACATGCTTCTGTTAATAGGCTGGCTGTTCCTTTTCTATTTTTCCTTCTCCTCCCTAAACATGAAAAGGACAGGTGTCTAGTACTGTATCGTAATTCCTGTAGTTAGACTGCAGTCGTTATGGCGCTTCACTAGTTTTTTCCATCTGTATTTGGCGTTTCCGTTGCTCATTTTTGTAGTGAAACCTGGAACTCATTGTAGCACATTCTTTTTCCTTTCTTTTAAGTAGTTTCAACTGCAGATGCATTATTGATGGTCATCGAAAAGAACTGTTGTCGTCTATTAGCAGTTTCATTAGATATTCGTTTATTGTTTCGTCCTGATTTTTTAAACGAACTTTTTACGGGACTCATTTTCTAATCGATAAGTGCTGATGTGTGTCTGTTTTGATTATCGGAAATGAGTTTTATATGGAATGTTGATGGTGGTTTTGTTGTCGCTTTCGTTTTAGGGTGCGAAAAGTATACGCGCATTCGAAATCATGCCGCAGCCACCGAATTCGAGAAGTTCGGATAATCCATGGCCGGAGTGGCCACTCATATTCCGCATCGATTATGGACACGAAGAGCGGCTGAAATTGGATGGTAAAGATCCTCGCACCTACGCAGTTTCGACCAAAGTACATTCGTTATGAATTATTTTCATTACCGGACTATCGAAAATTGGGGCAGTATGCTTAATAAATGACAGAGCATTAAATTATGTAGTATTAAATTGTTGCGGATGTTAGAGTAACATTGTGCGGATTGCAGTGTAGAGGCGGGTTGTGAGCAGACTCGTGAGCACTAAAATAAAACAAAATTTGCAATTAAAACGTTACATCATGAAATCACCAAATGAGTGGTTAAAAATCTGTTCTGTATAGGGTGTTTTCATTTCCTTATCAAATTTATTTTAATCCCTGGAGTAAACCTCACCTGTTCGGTGGTCCTTTGCCTCTAATCTTTAGGAGGAAGGCCTACGTCAGTGAAACAACATTTTTGGCTTTGATAAATATCAGCAGCTCTTCAAAAGTTTGAAATGTTGTCTATTCCTCTTCTCCAGCATTTGGGAAATTATATTTTTACGCCTTACCGATTTTCGTTGTGGGGAAAATAGCTCCAGCTGCACTAAGCTAACCCCAAGGTTCATTAGAAATAATCATTCAGGAGGCTTTAATATTGCGCCGGTCACATGCAAAGTGCTGCGGGTTAACTACTCGCTTTTGTCCTTCGCTTTGGTTCTAGTTATCATAGCGATGGCGGCTTCAATTTTTGCACGATTGCTAGTTCAGGCAGGTGATTGCAAATGAATCTTCCAATGAGTGAAGGATGCTGAAAGTGATGTTTCTTCTAGAAAATCATCGCGACTGAAAATTCGGCGGGTATAAAGGTGATAACCGGCTTATGTACAGTTGAAGTGGAGTGGAAGAAGGATGCGAATGGCGCGTGGAAGATGTTTGAAATAGAGGGCACTGAGACGACGCATCCTTGTGATCTATGCATCCTTGCGATGGGATTCATCGGGCCTGAGAAGGTTGGCTGCTTGTCTTACAGTGCGGTGTTCCTCCAGATTCACAAACGTGTTCAGTTTTTCGTTTTATTTTGACGCGTTCGTTTAGGTGGTCTTTATTTATGTCAGAATGTGAATAGGTAATATTTGATGGAATATAAGCCCAGCTGCTGAGATTTTTCATAGCATCATTAAGAAGAACAATTTTAGGTTGCCATAGAGCAGCTTGGGTTGAAGACCGATCAGCGATCAAATATCATGACCGGAGAGCATCGTTACAGTACTTCTGTAGCGAAAGTGTTTGCGGCAGGTGATTGTCGCCGAGGCCAGTCGCTTGTTGTTTGGGCGATTCATGAGGGTCGTCAAGCCGCTAGACAGGTTTGCCATCTTATACTCTTACTTCATGTGCTCTATGCTGTGTCGTATATCGGCTTTTTCACTCTTGTCCTGTGACTTTTGTTTTCATAGTTTGATCAACAGCGTTTCAAGTCGCACAGTGTTGTCACGAGTGGTCCTTATTCACACAGCCATGGTGACACTAGTTTTCAGTGCTGACAGGGGAACACTAGTTTTAGGAAGACTAAAGTGTCATGTAAAAAAAAGGGAACACAAGCGGGCGTTTAAGCTTAAACTCTGTGCAGTCTTCCATTCATGTTTAAAAAGATACAAGAGAGGTATTTTACATACCATTGACACTGTGGCTGGGGAACGTAAAGCGTTCATGCATTTCGACATATAACAGGTAAAATTCCTCATTGAACTTTCGCTTGGTGTACAGGAAAGAAGCTCCTTCCTTGTCTCCCTACCGCTCTTCCCACCTCCTCCCCCTCCTCCTCCCCGCATGCGAGCTTGATGATAATATCTGGGCGACATACTTTTCAAGGCTGTTAAAGGTATCATTAGTATCTGGAGTGATTGAGAATTGTAATCTTTCATATCCGGGGAATAACAGATGGTTGTTGTTTTGCTTGCGCCTAAATATTCCACATGCTTCCGTTACCCACTCGCTCGTCAACCATTGCTGCACCTTCCAACTGAATTCGTTTTTGATGCCACACCTCCAACTTCTTTACCTCGTTCTCCTCAGTGTTTCCACTCTTCACTCAAGCCGTTCGCTACTGCTTTAGACCATGTGCGATCTTCCTTCGTCATAATGCCTTCAGTTAATGAACGCAGAACAATCACGCCCAGCATTCGAGCTGTTCCTGGAAGATGTTTGGCTTTTATAGTTCCCGGTTGTTGGTTTTTGATAACGCAGTAGTTGTTCCTTGTTACTTCGCTGTTTTGGAATTACGATATAAACGTGTCCTTCTCAACGTTTGTATTGAACTGGCTGATTGTAGGTTGATCACTACTTGATGGGAAAAACAACACTAGCCGGGCCTGGAGGTATCGTACTTGCTCCTATTTATCAGTGAGCCGAATATCGATTACTTTGCCGCTTAATCGATAATGCGAAACATCTCAGTTGTGTTGCTTTATTATTAAGTGATGGATTGTTAAAGTATGCTCCCGCTTCATCCTGCTTGTTGTGCTATATTCAAATGCATCCCCTGATTCTCATGCTTTCTCGGATTTGCCATTCCCTTTCTCAGTGTTACACTGATTCCTTTTGAGTTGTCTGTCGTGTTCTACTCTTGCATTCCCTATATGCATCTGCCGCGTCCTGCACAGGTGTTTCGAATGAAATCAAAAAGAAGCAGTCTTAAGTGTAGTACGTCAAGTACACATTGTTCCTAATCAAAATAAATGTCATCTTCTCACCAAGTTGTAGCATTCTGAAGTGTGCAGAGGGATTTTTTCTGTGTTCCATTCACAGACACGGCTGTAAAGCCCTCCGTCATCGTGGTCGAAAGAGGACAAAGGAAGTCTCATCAGGTAGGCATGGTGGGTTTTCAGCCACGAGGGATGCCTATGCTGCTAGCAAGTTCTGTGTTTGGTGATATCGAGCCCAGCTCACAAGTTCTATCTTTTTAAATGCTTTTGCTAAGTTTAAAGAGTTTGGGGTACGGTTCCTTCTATGTCGGTTCTGTTTTAGCTTCTCTTCGATGGAGCCGCCCAACCCATGCCGCATTTGTTTCCTTTTCTTATTTGCATGTTTTACAATTTTATTTTGATTCTCTATTTATTTTTCATCGCCCTTGTCAAAAACTTGTCTGATTAGACTTGCACCAGCTTGGTGCCTTGCTTAGTTCGAAACTGGTCATATTCTAGAATAAAATATTTCCCACGGTTGCATTAGCAGCATTTTTCTGCATTATTGAAGTGGTTTTACTTATTGTCAACAGCGCAGTCTGTTGAGCTTGAATCTACAGCAGGGAAACCCATGAAGACATTTTCTACTTAAAATAATGAGCAGCTTAAGACGAATACTGCAAAGAAAAGGAATCACGGGAAATTAACTTTTTTTGGACGAGCAGAAGGGGCTCGTAAACCAGCAGAAGGAACCCATTCGTTCGATCTCGTATGCCAGAAGAAACTCTTCTAGGAGAAAGCAAGAACAATCAACGCTCGTTTCTTTTCCCTGTGTGACTTTAAAAGGGAAACACCACTACGAGCCCTAATGCAACTGACATTAGGGAGCTAAAATTAATCCTTCGTAACAAGTAGCGTTGTTCTAGGAAACTCGTAGGTACGAACGCATGGATGTACAACAGCTAACGGTTTTATAAACAAAGATTTCTGGAAACACTGATTCACTCGATCTGCAAAGCTGATGGTGGAAATGAACTAAATAAGAGTGATATTCCATTCAAATTAAAGAAAAATTGAAGTCGAAATAACAAAATTCACCTTTATTATAAAAAATCGAGCAAAAGCCGTCGTAAATGTTCCAAGACCCAACAACACTTTTAATGCAAAAGCTTTTATGGCTGAAGAAATGAAGGCTAAAATGGACAGTGGCAAGTCTATTTCCCTTGGCAATAAAGATTTTATACGTCGACTTGAAAGAACCGTTCCAACGCAAACTTTCAGTTCAATCCTTGCACTTATGAAAGTATGCAGGAGCCCTGAGAAGCAATTACACATGCACCTGCGTTAAACACCAATAAAAGCACTCTGGGAGTGGAATTGTTTCATTCTGCACGAAAATATTTTCTGGATACTTTGAAGCAGGACCTAAAACAAAAAACGAAAAACAACTATGCAAGTCATAAAGTAATCCGCCATATGTTGACAAAGAAACAAAAAGATGTTCATACGACTGGCTCATTTTAATAAACAGGCTACATCCAGATGTAGTTTCGTTTGAATATAAACGATAGCAAATGAGGTACTGAAGGGATGAACCACTTTCTACTGATGCATGTTGGCGGATAACGAAACAAGTCTATGCGAAGCAAGGATAATGGGCCCTGGGTTCGCTCTTCCTCTCCTTTTCTTCAATTTATTGCAAATATGAGTAGCTCTCTCATCTCTTAAAATGAAGATTTTAGTAGAAAAGGCAGCACTTGAAAAGATGAAATCAGCTGGATTCAATATAGCAGGAAAAGCTAGCACCGGCAAACATTGAAAATTGAAAAGAATCAATAAAAACACTTTGAAGATATAACTGCGCTCGGTTTCTGAGTTGAGATGCTAGTTTCTCCAGCGCGCTGGAAATGGTTTCAGGACAAAATAGACAGCTTAGGTGCGCCAGTGCATGCTGATAACTGCGCACCAGTGCAGCAGCCAATTGCTCGTTTGCATTCATGTAAGATAAATACAATAATACAAGGAAATAAATGATCCCACGTACTGGTGCTTCTAATTTCCGGTCACTGCAGGTAATATTTGAAAAGAGTTGCCGAGATGCGCAACAATTTGATGTTTAAGTCTTCACTGTTTACAACTGGAAAATTGCACTGCTAGACCATCTGTTGAATACTTGAGTAGCGTTCCATCGAGGATCTCATCACTAATGTGATCTTGCTTCTCAGTCTAGTAGTGCAAACGCTGTGACTTCTTTTAATGCAATAACACTGTCTCCATGAAGCTGCAAGTAAGGAAAACATAAGTTAGACAATAGTCTTTCTTTCATTTCTGGGGCACGCTAGCATAAAGGGCAGTTTTCTTCATTAATTTCGGAAAATCAGTTGTGGGTGCAAAGCACCGGCATTTTCTTGCAAAGGGAACGGCACTTTCTGATTAGAAAAGAGGAAGTGGCATGCATTTAATATTGAGCAAGAATCCCCGACTGTTTCATCCATTCCTAGCCCCTTTTACGATCTTCTATAACTCTTTTGCTCCGAAGTCTGTTCACTCATTCCTGTTCTTAGCGAACCAGTCTCCGCCGTTCAAATGTCTCATTGCTTCATTGCTTGTAAACAAAACTAGTGAAACTTAAAAGTAAACCATATGAGTGTCATCAGGAACAAAAATAACGAGAAAAACTTGTGCGAGGAATTTAGCCGCATCGCTCTGGATGAACCACAGCTACTCTAAGCAGTGCATCAGCCGGACAGTAGCAATCACCAGCGTTAAAAAAACTTTTGCTCACAAAATTAACTGCTATCAACTACAATCTCACTGTTTCAGAAGTTAACGGGCTGCGGAGGTAACCTTAGAAAAAAGTCAAGAAAGAATGTAGAATAGAGAATCGAGCTGTGGGTCGTTGAGTTTAGCAACTCGCCTAGGATCGAGCGCACCATGTATATTCTGGAATATTTCTTTGTAACTGTGAAAACGCAGTGTCAACACCACGACTCGACTGATGGTAACACAATTTCGGCCTTCTAGCATTCGATTCTTTACACGCCGTGAAAGCATAGCTACCTTTCCATCCCTATGGGAATCGTTTCGCGGAAGTATGGTGAGTCATTCGAATTAACTTCAGCTCGTATCCACCTAGAAGTAATAGCTTGAAGGAATTAGGGTTCAAAATTTTTACTGCTTTTTATGTGCATCTAACGTATAATAATCCCTTCGACGAGCACACATACCCCCAAAAACACGTTCAATGTGCGACAAAGCGCATGAAAAAATTTGCTTCAAACAAGTCAACTGCAAAACCTCCCCTACCGTACGAAGATGCTGTCAGTTTAGCTACTCGACGCAATAAGCTCATGGCTGTGCAACGTTTTAAACCTCGCCGCATTCTCCTCTCCAGCCATGTTTTTAAATCACATTCTTTCTTTTGTGCTCTCTTGTGCTTGAACAGCGGCGCAACAGTAGCTTAAAAAGTATATTAGATTGAAGGTAAATAGGAAGTTATATGCAACTGTATTTAATCGCAACGAAGAAGCGACGGCCACCAAGTGCGACACCGATCAGTCGCAAATGGCAGAACTTTAGGTGAGGGAAAAATGACCAGTGACAGAATACGAACTTTTTTTTCTAGGAAAAGAGAAAGAAATAGGAACTCCTTTTCTAGGAAAAAAAACAGTGTCAGGAAGAGAAAATCCTTTTTTTTCAAGAAAAGGAAACCAATGCTTAAAACAAATGACGCGAAACCTTTTTTCAAATTATTATATAGCTAATGACAACCAAGGACCACCGCTTTAGAATGCTCCTCATAAGGCAAACATTCCATTTTCGTTTCCTCGTCAAATTACTCTTCCACATCATTCTACGATGCAGTTTTATGTGTGCGCCATAAAGTATGACAGAATTATGCCTTGATGACACACGTGAAGTGTTGAACACAAGAAACCATCCCCTTCCCTCGCTTATAACCAGACGCTGTGCGCCGCTAACCTTCCCTACTGTATGAAGCTTTGGCGGCGCATGGAATGGTTGTGTGGTTTCGAGTGAATCTGACAGAGAAGCAGACATCGTACTATCCATCACACGAGCACCAGTTTGCAGTTCTAATGTGTCAAATGATGCGGTTAGTCGGTTGGTTTGCTGTTTTCTTTGCGACGTATGGGATGACAAACTTGCTTTAATGATGGACTCCTCACCAGCCAAAAAAGCGCAACATTCTGGAAGCGAAACGGGAAGGAGAAATGCAACGCGAAATCCACATCTGCTTGAAGATGCGTTGTACGATCCCTAGTTTTCGTACAACGCCAGAAAGGGGCTTTTGCTTTATTGAGGTTTCATTATGCGCATCACACGTTTGATGTTGATGCTAGTCGTTTTTTGTTGTTCTAGTCAACGGAATTTTTCTTTGTGTTCTGTCAAGTAAGAGTAGACTTCTTTCGTTTGTTCCCAGTTCACGAGCTTACGCAACTGAAAGTGGAGGAAGCTGAAACGTAAACGATCTTGCATCCCTCATTTTTAGGCTTGAATGTGCATTTGCAACACAGTTCCTGCCTTCTTTTACCAATTAGGCTCCTTTTCCTTCAACTTCTTCGCACTGTTTTGCATTTTTTTAAAGCAGTAGAGACTCGCAATTACTGACCAGTTTCGTCTTCAGCAGCACAATAATGCTCATTTCTCCAGAAAATGAGACTGGCACGGTGCGCTTGTATTTGCCGTTCGCATATAACTTTTTCATGTGGAACCTTAAAAAAGGAAAGAATTCATTAGAGAGCAAATGAGATCTGGAGCGTGAAAAATTGCAATAGGCTGCTGTCTATGGAAAACCAATTTAAATCCGATACGATCTACTGGAGAGTAAACTTTGAAAAAAGTATTATTTGGACCATAGACGCTTCTTAGTCCCGTTCTCTCCTCTGCTTGATTTTCAGAACAATTTGCGGCTCACCTTTTTCGTCCTTTTGTTTGACCAAACTTGCATCTAATCATTTGCGAACTATGAGGGCTTGTCATTTGCAGTTGCGTTTCAAATCTGGGCCTTAATGTTGCTAGGAAGGATCCCATTTCAGCAAACCGCAATGAATGGAACTAAAGCGCCACAGGACTTGAGAATTGTGCTTTCCCGGGTTGTTTTCATCTAAAGTTCTTGGGATTTTCAATTCTCTTTGACTTTTTTTCATAACCTGATTGCAATTCACTTCCAAGGAAATGGGAAATTTGACTCCCACAGTGTACTTAGGACGGGAATGAAAGGGCCGCTTATCAGAATCGCCCCAAATTTTACCATCATCTCGCTAGCTTTCATATTAATTATTTTCAATTGCTATTTCACTGCGTTTTTTCTTCACCTCGGGCGTGGCTTTGGCAAGTAGATATTCAGAAACTAGGACACTCATGCGGACTTACTTTTTCTATTTTAGTGCTCGCTGAACACTTTATGCTTTTTCTTTCCTCCTTTCTTCCACCTTAATTTTCATTACTTCCCTCCTCTTTCTTATGAGCTTTTCAGCGAGGAACGTTGTTTTTCCCAGCAACGGCGAATTTCCATTTCCCAGAGGTTCTTTTGGTTTCTAACTATGAGTCGCTTTGTCGAGTATTAGAGACCCTGAGGTTGATCTGCCGAGTTCACCATCCTGTGATAGCTGTTGCTATAGCGCCATTAGTCACAATTATGTTCGTTTGCACGATTTTCCCATCGCGCGTCACTGTTATAATAGGACCTTCTCGTGCCTTATTGGTGCTGTTCGTGATCTAGTGAAGCGCTCGTCCAATGAAACCTATTTCTAAATGAGGTCTCCCATCCCCTTCCCCCCCCCCCCCTCTTCCAGACTGATCTTATAGAGTATCTAGCACTGCTTGGAGCGTCGTTATTCTTAACATCTTTCATTGCTTTCGAGAATGTTACGGTAAGATCAATTATTTTGTTCAATCACCGACACTGTTCCTATAACGAAAGCTTGAGCTCGGTCGGCATGTTTAGTAGTATCGATTTGCACAGCAGACGCTGTTGCACTTAGGGCTATCAGATGCATGTTATCAGATTTGCGGTGCTTTCATGCGTGCGTCCTTAGAATTATTAGGTTCGAACAATTTTCCGTGAAATAATAGATCTTTAAGAATTCGATCTAGAAAATAGTATAAATGTGGTCGATTTTCGTTGAAGTAGACCACCGTTGGTCTAAGTTTCGATGAGAAACGTTTTCGTCATGTCTTCAAAAACTGATATCTTCCAGTTGGCGTTAGCAGATCTTTTGATGCTGCTTCACTTTATGTTTTCTTTTCAATTCGTAGATCATTCAGCCATACAAGGAACTTTGTCGTTGTCGATCCTACTCTTGGTTACATTCTTGCCACCAGACACCAAAAATTTATTTTTTGAATTGAATTTGCCACCACACTTCATTCCACTCGTTCGTTTCGATCTCACATCTTCAATTTAGAGCGTTCTGTTCATCGCGATCCTCTCCCAATCTTTTTATGCGGTTTTGCAATTGGTCCTCCAGTATGCAACAGCAACGTCCTATATGCGCTTTTGTAAGTGCGTATTTGTGTGTCTTTCTAGTAGGTGCAGATGGGGAACCACTAAAGATTGAGTTATGAAATTAGAATGATACAATATGCACCGCGGGATGACCTGCCGTACCTTATGTCGCATCGATTCATGAATATCGAAAGAAGTTATAAATACTAAAATGGGCGAAATTATAAAATGCATGCATTTTGGATCGAGTTGGTCGAATGGTCGAATTTTCATTTTACTCGGTTTTGCCTAAAAAACGAATCCTTTATTCATGGCTTGTACGAGAGGACCGATCGTTCAAAATGCGAAAGCGTTATTCCATATACAAAACCGCGTTGGCAACTTTTGAAACGGTTTCTAAGGTGGGCGGAATGTGAAAGCGCATATCACGCCATCTCCTCTAGCATGCTAAAGAAGGCAAATGCTCATTTAAGTTGGGCTCGTTCGACTATCGAACTTCAGTTGCAACCCTCACTGAATGCACCAAATGAGAACACATAGGCCTTCATGCTTCAACGAAGAGATTTACTCAGTAATCAATCTGAACAGCTGATATTCCTCCACGTTTCACCTCTAATGCAAACTCGATCTGCTCAATTTATCCTTCCAAACACTCATACAACCTGGCAGACAACAAAGCAGTTATTCGTTCGATCTAATGGGGAAGGTGTGTAATCGTGCGCATATTGTTAAAGAACTTAGGCCCATAATTTGACTACAGTGTGCATAGAATTATATCTACATCTGTCAGTGAAGAGGATTGAAAAGGCTTCTTCACTCAAAAAGTTCCAACTGTTCCATGTTCCATCGATGAAAAGGACTACTTACCTTATCGAGCGATGAATGATCGAAAGTATGAGAAATGACCCAATTCACGCACAAGTGCACTTAAAGATAAAGTCGAAGTAAAGCCGGATGTCGTTGATATTTCGGAAATGCAGTCGCTCCCTTCAACACATGATTCACTCATCCCAATAGACGGGCGCTATCAAATATTTCGCTGTGACCGCAAAACCCATAAGAGGGATAATGAAGGCTGCATAGCCGGTCTCGTGATGCTAACGAAATTACTGCAACATCCAGCGGTTTCCATTGCGAAATGCTGTGCCTTGAGAAAACATTTGCTTGATTTCTTTCGGTCCATCATGCACCTCGTAATTAGATGTCTGATTCTGAAGAGTTCCTTGATGCAGTCTCTGAGTTATGCAAGGTGGGTATTAGTCGGCGATCTGAATTTTAGTTTTGCGTCCCGCGGACAGTCTCGTTGCACTAGCCTGCTTGCTATAAAATTTTCTCAAAGCACCGCTACTATTAAACTCGTCCAATATCCTACTTAGGGAGATAAAATTTCTGACGCAGTTTTGACATACTATATCGCGGTTACGCAAAAACCCATTTTTAAATGAAAACTTCCGTTGCAAAACCCATCGGGAGAAGTGAAAGAGATGTTACGAAGTGCAGCTGGGAAGTTAACGTTATGTTCACCCAACATAGTTACATCGAAGAAATGTGTAGCCGCTTTCAAGGCCTTGCATATAACGTTGCTGTGGTACAACTACCAAAGAAAAAAGCCACCCAGATTATGCAACTTCCCCTATACCTTCAGCGTTCGGCGGCGAAGAACAGTTCCTATGCCTTGACTGCCGCACAGCATTTTATTAAGACACAACCGAAATCGTGGCGTGAGACTTGCTAGGAACACTAAGAGGATTTTAGCAGAAGCTGAAGCGTTTTAAAAGTGTGCCAGCCACAAGCTGAGGATGTGCTCTGTACGGTAAGAACCCTAAAAAAGTAACTTTGATCATCCCCACGTTGCTGACAGCCAGTTCAAATGTAACATCCTTACGAACTACTTCTCAAGTTTAGTATAAGACAACAGTATGCTACCAGATTGTCATATAAGCTGCAACAATTATATGAGCTTTTTTTTACTAATACTGGCTCAATTTTCAAGGCTATTTATAAACTCAGCAACAAGGTTTCCCTCATGTCAAATGGAATCGCGTCGTTAATTGTAAAAGCAGCGCAAAAACAGCCTTATGGCCGCTTTGTACAATTTTCTTGCGTTACTTGTCTTCTTCGCATCTCCGCACTTATTGGGAGTGTGCGTTTGTCTCAACTTTGGTGCAGGAAGCAGCCGTCACATTACCGCATTAGTTTAACCTCCTCTGTCTGTAATGTTTTCGATCAAATCGTCGGATATGTGCTAACAATGATTTTGTACGCAACAGGCTTTTAAATCTTCAACGATTCACATCGCCGGTCGATTCATGACGTAGCAGCTTATTTCTTGTTCAAGGGATTGGATGTCTGTGTTGAATATGAAAGTTCAGATAGAAATTGTGCATAATAATTTCCTAAACGTGTTGACATGGTCCCTCACGCTTTTGAAACCGTAAAAATATGGCGTCGTCAACTATTTGCTAAGGTGGACGGGAATGTTTATCGTGGATGAAGTTTTCAAGCGAGAATTGCAGATGGATACTTGTATGCACGCCGAGTGCGTAGTGCTGTCCCACAAA
The DNA here is from genome assembly GCA_013433145.1 of Ascaris suum. NCBI lineage: Eukaryota > Metazoa > Nematoda > Chromadorea > Rhabditida > Ascarididae > Ascaris > Ascaris suum. Next base: position 12,676,449 of record CM024187.1, on the reverse strand, counting down.
GAAATGTCCTGGGTACTTTTTATTCCTTATATACACCATCGACTTGTCTGAAACATCATGAGTAGCACAGGGCGCTTTGCTGATGACCTAAATGTAATAATCCTGCATAGTCCTTATCAAGGTGCGCTAGCCAAATGGTCGAAAATTTCAGTTTAATGCTTTCAACGAAAGCGTCATGTGGTTCATGTCAACTGCTGACATAAACGTTTTATCAGGTTAGGAGACGAGGTTGTTTGTTCTGCAAATGGTATCCTTGCCGATCGTACTATAATCGACACTGACGTATTATATCGTTTTTTTAATACGATATAATATGTCAGTGTACAATATAATAATACGATATAGTACCCGTTGTATTATATTCGACATTAAAGGCTGCACTATTTCCCTAACGTTGAAAGTCGTCAAAAATTGCTAGCTGTATTATCTGCACTTTGCTGCATAGATGTATTGAGCAGTATCGGAAGACATTCATTACCTAATACGGACTCACTGGAGCGGCGAGATTTTGCTATATCTGCTTCAACTCGTCGCTGATATGTTTTTCGGCCGCGTTGGAGCAATCGTATGCGTGGAAAACGTATGAAACCGACTTACTGAATAAATGATTAAATTCTTGCGTTTGTGTGCACCAGGTGGCCTTTAAAACGTACAGCTTGCTGTTGTGCGCCGAAGAAAGCGACCGCAATTATATGCAATGCAGCTAGTGTGCGATCCAGGACGACTCCCCGGTCTTCACAAGGTAGGAATACGAAAAATTTGCCACCATGTTGGAAAATTTTGAAAACACCTCAGATAATAAAACAAGTATTATATATTTGTTTCATGAACGAAATTGGTGTAAGAGAACAATTTTGTGGTGTTTTAAAAGTATTTTTCACGAAGTGGAGAAGGGTATAAGGTTATTCAACACCTTTTCGCAGTCATTTCGTAAAACCTTTTCGCCCTTGCAAATTGTTGATTCAAGTCGACATTTACAGTTTCCCGGGTCCTCCTTGAGCTTGGCCTCGCATTGTTCAGTTGTCTCCTCAAACAATATGCCGGTAAGGTGGTCATTTCTTTGCAGATTCCACTTCTTTACTAACCATGCGATAGCTTATTCGTACTAAATGAGAAACAGATGAAATGCGGTCCTCAGCAGCACTTTTGCGGATTTGCCAGTTGCATAATTTATAGGTCAAGAGAACTTGAAGAGCACACAGTGTGTTTTCACTACGCTTTCCGGAGAGCAGAGAGAAAGAGAAAAGATTGGTCTGTTATTCAATCAAACATCAAGTTGCAAGGCACAAAGCTGTTCGCCTATTTGGTACGAGAGTAATGTGGTTGAACTGGAAAAAAAAAGAATGTAAATTAGATCGTACGGAGCATATTTTCAACAGTTTGCGATAAAACTGTCGTTGTAGTCATACCCGTTTGCTACATTCAGTTTCAGGAAGAGTCTATTAGGGGGTCTCAGCTCATTAAATCTTTCGATGGGAGACAGCTGCTGACTGTCGGGAAGGAGCTTGAACGTTTCATTTGGTCAATTAAAGCGGAGTTGGATTTTGATCGAATTGCAATTATTATTCCAAAGACCAACTTTCGTTCCATTACTGGACTTATTCAGCGTACTGTTGTAGTCGATTGGCGGAATTCGGCCAAACAAAAGGATGATTTTATCGTACTCATGTATCGTTAGAAGAAATTGCAGCATATGAGAAATCTGTTAGCTCATTTATATAAGAAGACGAAAATTAAAAGTACTTCACTAATGAATGGAAAATGTAGCAAAAATGCTTTTTTTAACCCAATTACTCTATGCAAAAAACAATCCTCTCGAATGAAGGCTCTATAATGTTTGGCACGGAGCATATTCAAGTGAAATTGATGCATTTGATGCACTGAAAGCACTTCACAACAACATAAGCGTGATGACAATTGAATGAGCGCAATGGAACATCTTCCGTGCACCACCTAGCTATAGCCTTGTCAGATGTAACAACTGCTGCAATAGCCGATCGCAATCTACGGCATTCGCTCTCTACAACAAAAAAAGTTTTGCTGCACATTTCTTTGCTTTAAAGATTGCGCTCATTTATTGCAAATTTTCTTGAGATAAACTATCCTGCATACGGTGATTATTTTATTGTTCGTTCAAAAACTGCATCTTCTTTGCCCATCTTTGTCGCATTCTCTTTCTTTTTTTTCCTGGACCATCAAAAGTACATTTTTCCTATTGGAATGTGTTACCGCCTCCAGCAAAATGTGTTGATATCTATTAGTTAACGAGTTCTTCTATTGCTCATTAGGAGAAAATGCTTTCAATTTACTTTTCGATACATCTACAAACAAATGCCCTCGAAATAGCGGAGTAGCTGTCAGTATGTAAAAAAAAAGGAAAATTCTGCTCTAAGAATGCAAAGAAAAGTCTGTGACAACTACATTAAGTGTGATAGTCGTTTTAAAAAATTACATAGCATTATCTCGATAGCAGATAGTGACGTGACGATGTCCAGTTTTACCCAGCCGGTAGCACACAGTGACTTTACGACGTACACTTTTCAAGTGGCAAGAACAAACCTCGTGCTTTGTTCCGCTGACGAACAATGATTTTTGATTGCGCAGCTGCTTTAAACGGAATACCCGATTATAAGGATAAATTACATCACTTGTGAATTCAATCACTCAAATCATGTGTTCTTGATGAAACACACAATTCAGCCATTTGATTCCCTAGCTATCACAAGTGAAACTAAATTAACGTGCACATGATTCGTGCCCATTGAAAAGTGAAACTGATATTGGTAGAAACCTTTTCAGCGCTTTATTTCATGTATTCGGGGCAATCTTTAACACTCTGAAAAAGTGCAAGAATCGTTTGTATACCGAAGTAAAAACTAATGGGGGCAGCAAAAATTTTGAGCGTTGCGAAGTAGTGATAGCGCTTTTGACGCACATCACTCAACGTTGTCCTCAAGCACATATTACACTCGGCTCGAATATTGGCTTGTCAACGAGCAGCAGCTGACTCTGACATCCAGCAACTCGATGATTTACTTTATGACACATAACGTGTATTCTCTCGCAGCTATTTACAACATTCCACGAATGATGTAGACTCTTTTTGAAGAGTTCCTTTCCGGAAACAGACATATTACCAACTGTTTTCCAATACTCGGACTCTAACGACGTTTCCGTTTTAATGCTGTTTTGCAAACTTTTGCAAAAAGCATATTTTAAGGTGTCGGTGCGATCTCATAACTGCAAGGTCATGTAGACGCCTGAAGAGGAGATATCGCGTTTCTTATGAGAAGGTCGACGATATATCTAGGATATACATGTTTCGGAAACATTTGTTGTTGAGGTTTCGGCTTATAAAACCATTATCAATGAGAGTATATGCAAAGGACCAAGTTTATGGCGAAAGGTGCGGATAGGATGGATAGGAATGAACCAAGAGATAAAAGAACGAATACTTAGGCGAGAACATGTGGAGAAGAGGGGAAATACCTACCAAAAGTGCAATTTAACAGAAGACGAATGAAAAGAGCAATTATGCGATGATGGTGAATAGAGGGCGAAGATGGGAGAAGAGACGTGCGCGAATAATAATTCAGTGAACAGAACAGAATGAAGGTAAACTTGTAATAACGAATGGTGTGGAGAGATCGAATTTCGAAACATCCACTGATCGAGGGCAGCGAGAGATGATCAAAGAGAAGCTCCCTTGATTTTTCATGTGCAGTAACGTTAGCAGGACGCCGACTTTGCGATGCGATGACCTGTTTTGTCATGAAGCAGTACTGTACGAAAGTATGAAAGGAGGCTTCATACTACGGATGTGTGTAGGAAACGTTCGTAAATAAATCTGTCTGCCTCATCCACAAAATCTACTTATCCATCTACCTCTTCCTGAGACATTCATAAAATGTACAATACCTTTGAGATGGCAGTGACATTATTAGGAAGGCATGCAGCACTTCCAGAGGATTGTAATAAGGGCGACCATAGGGACAATTACAAATGAAATTATAGCGGAGATTCGGTGCTGAGGTACTACAACTTTTGTAATTTAGGCCAAAATTAATAGCGATGAGAATAAGTTGTTCATTAATGTGGCTGGATCTGTTGGATCTGGTTGGTTCTGTCGGATTCAGTTTGACGCTGAGTGACAGAGATGCTTGAATTACCAGATGGACTTACATCATTTCGGGTAAGAGAGTTGCTTTGATCTAATAATAACTAAGACAACAATCACTGCCAAGTCTACTACGGCTTAAAAGCTCAAATGAGCTGGAAGCGGGGAGGTTAACAGATACAGAGCTGTCTTATGGAAGAAATGTCGAGGTGAAAATGAAGGAGCGCCTGGAAAATGAAATATTTACTGTAAAAAAGAGCACAGGATTGACTATCATGTGTCGATAAACAGTACAGAGCGATTACTTGATATTTCTAATGTCAAGCAAATTAGAGGAGTCGAGGAGTCGAACTGATAATACTATCAAACAGATTTCGTAAATCACATTTAAAACGAGCTACAACAAACATGTCACCTGTAAAGCATATTTGGAATATATAATTCAGATGAAGAGAACGGTTTTCCAAGCGAGGAATAAAGACGATTTCAAAGCTAAACACCCGACTGTCGAAGGTCGTCTGCAACTATTTTGTTGCAGACGACCTTCGACTGCCACCTCTAAACCTCTAAACACCATTTGTTTAGAGGTTTATATGGTCGTCTGCAACCTAAACACCATCTGCAACCTCTAAACACCCGACTGCCACACAACTATTTTGTTTATATGGTCGTCTGCACCGGAAAGAGTAGCGAGAATATGGGGACGTTTAGTGAGATATATGAAAATGCTCGTTTTCCGCTCAAACAACCGTTCTATAGTTTCCGGTCCTTTTTGCACGCCCTACCTTCACCTTTCGCTTAGATCTGGTCCTTTGCAGGTGATCGCTTTGATAATGGCTTTTTAAGGTCAAAACATCAGCAAAAAAGTTTTCGAAACAAGTCTATCCGAGATAAGCCATCAACATTGCCATGTGAAGCGCGAAGACTCCATGCTTTTGAACGGGAGATGTTACTTAAATCTGAGCCCTTATCCCCCTCTCCCCCCCCCTCCATTCCCTTCCCAACAGCAAAAAACCTCCTTTTCATGTTCGAAAATGTGCCTGCTCTCATATGGTAACGTTACTATACGTCACTGCTGTAGTTTAATAAAATTTTTTGAAATGCCTCCCATCTCCTTGCACTTGATCAGTGTTCTTTATTTCTAATGATTCTTTCTTCTCTCCCATCCAGTCCTGATGGTTTCGCAATTCTCTGGTGTAATACTGTACATCCTGAGGCGCCTGCTTTCATGCCCACCAGATGTGAGGACAAAGCAGATAATGAAGTAGGGCAGGCAAAAGCTATAGTTGTCGAATGCATCAAACAAGTGATTATACCAGAAACAAATTATAATCTCTGGCGAATCCTCCTCAAATTCACTGATGAACTTTTGAGGATCTCTGCGACCTCTTCATAACGGAACCTAAAAAAAATCTATTTCTTTGCTTCAAGTTTTGCTTGAAGCTGTTCGAAGTTTAAGTTTGTTATTCCTTGTCTAAAATGGCTAAAAGCATAGTCTTGTTATTCCTTGTCTAAAATTTGGGCGCAAATGTAGCACCGCCCGCGAACAGCTCGATGAGACCCTAGAAGTATCGTCAGAGGCTCTGCAGTCCAATTCTGCAGTTCTGCAGCAAGTTCAGAAATGTCTCGAAATAAGAGTGTACTTTCTGCTTGTTGCACTAAGTAAAACGTATAATGGAGAGGAGACGATGGTTAAATTCAATAATTAAGAAGGCATACAAACCAGTCAGCAGAGCATGCCCACATACGAAGTCTCCAGAGGTCATAATAATTCACCATATGAACCTTTTCCAACATTTGCTTTAAATGTAGCATTGATGAGGCTATTCGGCTGTTTTAGCCACACTTTTTGCCTTATTTATTTATGCAATCTTCATAAATGGCATTCGACTTCAAGGTTTTATTAGAAACCGCACTCCAGAATGTGGTTTCAATGGCCCAAAAAAGTGAAAAAGACGAAGTTTCATATTTTAATCCCTATATGCACTTTTTAGTTAGTTAACTTTTCTTTTTCAGCGTGTGCAAGTACATTAATATCAATAAAGTCGTTTTATTGGCAAAATAAATTACGAAAATCGCCACTTAAAAAAACGAAACTGCCATTTTCAGAAAGAAGTCTTGCAGCCTCTCATCGTTGTTTATGTGGCCATATAGGTCATCCTGACGCTTCGTTCATGCCGGATGTTCAAATCCGTTTTTTTCTTGCAGCGAATGTTTACCATTATTACCAATATAATTGCCGATATAGAAATCCAATAAGTGGGTTGAATTTCGCATGCGCCTAACGATCACTGGCGAGAATGCTCGTAATGAATCGGAAATAGTAGGCGGTGCTTCATCAATCACAGCTAAGTGGACGCTCGGAAGTTGCTTCACTCTGAGAGCGTCAGGAAGGCGCTACTCATTCAAGCCTGGTTGTCGCTACTGCAGATTGAATTGTTCGATTCGCAATAAGGCAGTCAGCAGTTTGCACAAATCGCACACTTGTTCTGATTTTATCGAGTAGTTGAGTTGCCTGGCGGCATCGATTCACACGCATCGTATGTCACCTGCTGACGCGCTTGCATAGCTCGAAGTCAACGCTTCAATGAACTCATTAGCAGTTGTTTCGATCATGCGCAATAAATTTTTGACCATTGAACCGTCTGTGCGTTTAGCACCAAAATATATTCGACCAGGCTTATAAAAGTTGAAACTTTGTTGAAATATTCTTGAATTCTATCCTCAAAGACTAGCCGAAGTCTGCACAGAACATTTTGAATGAAGATGTCTAAGCATAAGAATGCCCTAATTTGCCACCAATACAATAATCCAAGGAACGGACTAGGAAGCTTCTTCCATTATAGGAAGGGTTTAGGGTGAAGTTCCTTGCTATAATCTGTTCTTGGATCAATTCACAACGCTGACTTCAACACTTAGCAGCGTGAGCACAGCCCGAGGAGAAGGGGCTTAAAGTCTACCGAGACTGCCAGCAATTCAAGCAATGAGCCAAATGATTGATCGTTTG